>JAIUNF010000007.1:0-342140 GCA_022414665.1 Arthrinium puccinioides | reverse complement strand
AAGACGACATGGACGTCGACGTCCCCGCCATCTCCAACGACATCACCTTCGTCCAACAACACGGCAAGAGGGCAACGCAGCCTAACCCGCCCACGAAGCCGAAGACTCGCTCCCTGCGGAAGTACTGACCCGCCTCCCCGCTGACGTATCGGGCCACCACGATATTCGCCACCATCAACAAGTTTGTCGACACGAACAGGCTCCCGCATCTCCCCCGCTGGCCCTTCGGGACCGGCAAGACCCGACAGTCCTCGCCATGTCCAGGCGCATCTACGGCGAGCAGAACGTGCGACAGATGGTGCTGGAGCTCAACGCCTCCGATGACCGCGGCATCGACGTCGTCCGCGAGCAGATCAAGACGTTTGCCCTGGACGAAACAAATCTCACACTGGGCGCCGCATCACGACCGGGCGGCAGCATGGCGGCCTATAAGCTAATCATCCTGGACTGAGGCCGATACCAGACCAACCTGGCGCAGATGGCCCTGCGTCGCATCATGAAGAATGCGGCCAACACGCGATTCGCCATCATCGCCAACTTCACCCACTAGCTGTCGCCCGCTCTGCTGTCGAGGTGTACGCGGTTCAGGTTCAGCCCGCTCAAGGAGGCTGATATTAGAGTGCTAGGACCAGGTCATCCTGGAGGAGCACGTCAAGACTCCAGCGAGGCGACGGACGCTTTGGTGAAGCTGAGCAAGGGCGACGCCGACGAGCATTGAACGTCCTGCAAGCCTGCCACGCCCGCGCAGCCACCTCTGCAAGCCAAGAATGCGCCCAAGGTCAGCGAGAGCGATATCGTGCGGGAGGAGATCACCACCGAGACCATCTATAACTGCATTTGCTGCACCCCCGCCGGATGCCATCCAGAAGATCGCAGACACCCTCCTCAAGACGAGCGACGTGACGACGTGCCTGTCGACAATCAAACACGCTCAAGGGGACAAGCGGCCTGGCTCTGGCGGATATCATCACGCCGGGTCATTATGGAGCTGCGGTCGCTGGACATCAGCCCGAGTTCATGATCACCTGGCTTGACGGACTAGCCGAGATTGAGTATACAGAGTGTCCGGTGGTGGAAACGAAGCTATCCAGACCGGCGGTGTGGTGGGGGTGATTCGGCTGCGAGTTGATGGGATGAAGTGGCGTGGGCACTGGACGCGTGTGGTGTAGATGAAGGAGAAAGATGTACAACTGGCTTGCACGATGGCTACGTATGGTCAGAAGGGCATCGGAGTGCTCGCTCGATACCCGAATTGACGACATGATGATTTGATTCCACGGTACTCCGTACACCCTCTTCAAGCTGGCAGCTCTCTCCCCTTGCACGATTGCAACTTCGTCATCACTCTTGCGCCTCTTTGCCATGTGTACCCAGTACTGTACTGTGTACTCATCCCTCCCCCCTGTTCCACCCGTTCCAGGTCCAACCAACCCCCTGTTCTACTGTGTAGACCCCCTCCTCCACGTGTGGTCACTGGAGAGCTACCCTGGCTTATCTGCCCCACTCGGCAAATGTAAGCCTTTCCCTTCGTCTCATCCCACCTTTCCATACTCCGCTTGTCAATTGTCACCACCAATCCTCACTTACACCCACCCCAGCAGAGATAGCACCCACCATGGCAACCTTTGCGGCAAGGGACTCGGCCCTGGCGATGCCCGAGATCCTTCACAGCATCTGCGAATTCCTCGACGAGCTCACGGATGTGCGTCGCTTCCGCCTCGTCTGCAAGACCTTGCTGACATTGGCGCCTTTCTTCGCCTATTGCGACGAGATCACCTTCTACCTGCACCAACAGGACCTGGACATGCTGCGCTCTCCTGTCCCGGAACAGCAACATTGCCAATTCGGTCCGGTCCGCTTGTCTTCATCGGGGACACACGCTGGATCTCTTTTCCCACCTACGACCTGTTCGTCGACGACTACCGTCGCTTCAGCAGCGAGACTCGCGAGGACCTTGCTCGACCTCAGCGACTACCCGGAGCTGACTTTCAAGGAGTTCCCGGAGCTGACTTTCAAGGAGTCGGACGTCGCCGGGGGCCTGGAAGGCGTACGAGCTGGAGTTGCGCCAGCAGGAGGAGGTGCTGGGTGGCCATCTGGACATCAAGTGTCTCGAGGACGTCATTCCGCGCTTCCCCGGCTGCGCGACATCACCCTCAGCATGGGCGGGGAGTGCTGGGCACGAGGAGCCCTTGTTTTCCTCCGTTCAAGGGCCTCATGAAGCCCAGTTCCTCGCCAGAGCCATATGGGTGCCGGCAGTTGGAAGCCCTACTGTCTGCGACCTCGCGGACGGGCGTCAAGCTCAAGTCACTGACGGCCGGCCTGTTCAGTTGGAAGTTCTTCCAGGGCGACCCAATGACGCTCAGCCGGGCGCTGTCGCCCTGTTCGGAACTCACCTACCTAGAACTCTTCATCGACACCGGCGTGGAAGAGGGCGACGGCACAGTCGACCCCGAGCTTGGCACCGAGGTGCGCGAATGTCGGAAAATGATGGAGAGGGGCCTCTGCGCGATTTCATCGCCTCGCTCAAGCACCTCAAATCACTATCCATCCTCTTCGCCTCCAACTCCGACTTGCAGGGCTACCCGGCCCGTCTCGAGGACGTCCTTCTCCCAAGCACAAGTGGACATACCTGGAAGACCTGAGCCTCGGGAACATAATCTGCGACCGGCAGGATCTGATGGCCGTCTTCAAGCGGCACAAGAAGACGCTTAACTCGCTTGAGCTTCGCGATATGCGGCTTCGGACGACCTCGTGGCTGCCCTTGCTGCGCCAGATCCCCAAGACGCTGGACCTGGATTGACGCCCAGGTGTACGGCGAGATGTATGGGTTCTGCGAGCACATGGGCGTGGACGAGTTGTACGAGTTCGAGCCACCGGAGGAGGGGGGGGGTACGCTGAGGGAAGAGATGTGCGAGTATTTGGTCCATGGCGGCGAGTTCCCACTGAGTTCGTACGACAACTTCTTGCGGTGATTGATGCTTCACGGCTTGTCACTGCTTCATGTCTCATGGACAGGCCCTCGGACGAATCGCAACTGATGTCCCATTGCGGCGACTGGCAACCCAGTGCGACACCTCTTCTGCAGCTGCCATCGCACAATGTGTGCTCAGGTAACCAAGCCTCCACGATCGTCGTGCATTGAATCAGGAGCTTCTTACTAACCACGGTAGGGTTGCATAGTCACAGTTTCCCGTTAACTAGCATGCCTCGGACCGTGACTCGGGGCTCTTGTGGCCGTGGCCTTGACAACGGCACTATCCACTCCCGTCACATGCTGCATCGGCTCTTACATCACGTCAAGTTAGGGCTAGATACAGGTTTGCTTCAGTCGGCTTGTCGTGAGCCTTTGGTCTTGTGAGCCTTTGGTCTTTAGCTCCTTGTTGCCATCGTAGCTTCGTCGGCCATGTGCAACGGTTATCATGTCTTACAGCTGTCCTAAAGGAGGGCTGTATCGGAATGGGTACCAGTATCCTCGCCATCATGCGAGGTTGGGCATTGAGACTTGAGATGACTTCCGAGATACCGGATATATTGACGGGCACTCACTGGTATCTCCCTAGACAGTCCAAGACAGCTTTGTCGTTGCTGTTGCATGTCGCCCATGCAGCAAAACTAGCATGGAGATCAAGGGTGGTGTTCTTTCGACTTGGCCCGACGTGTTCCGGTTTACAGAACACGGAGTAGTACTGCTTTAGACAGTAGCTAGTAATCGCATCACATCAGAGTCATCTGCATCCTGCATGAAGGTCAAGCAGCAGCCAAACCCGAGAGAGAGGCAGGCATCGAGAACCTGGATGGTTTTCAGGTTTTCTACACTGAATCGTACCCCCAGCCATCTTCCTCGCCGATTCAACTCTTCGCAACCCATCTGCAGCGACTTCACGGGTCAACTCTGTGGGACACTGAGAGCTGTCCTTGACAACTCCGGAGCACAAATATTTGGCGACAGTGCACTACCCAACGCCGAGATTCAAATATCAGCCCTGCACCGGCTACTTTTTAGTATCCCTCGATGAAACCCGGCGCATCCGATCCCTGGAGCGAACGTGATCCAGATGAGCGATGCAACCGCTCTAGGTAACTTTTCAAAGTCCGCAAACATCCAGATCCCATCTCGAATGATTTTGATCTATTCCCACATCTCCCCATCCCTGCTATGTTGCATCGGCCGATATTGAGTAATGTCAGCTTTCATAACTGCTGATGCCGTGGGATAAACACCCAGTCTAGCCGTGCCGTGACGGAGGACTCCCAAATACCCATGAGACGTGTCCGTCTTTCCCATTCTGGCAGAGATCCGAGAATGAGCTGGACCAGCACAATGGGGTGATCTAAGAATAGCAAGCGAGTGGCGCGCGCGCCGGAGTGGGAGACGCACATATAGGATCTAGGAGATCCTGCAGAGATGGTTGCCGGTTGGAGGGCACAATGTGCACAGAGATGAACCTTGCGACGATGAGGGTCCTTCGAAGCGCATGTCTCTTGGTTTCGGCGGCGTTGTTGGACTTGGGAGCCGAAAGTACCGCGCACGAGACCAGGCGGTCGGTTCCTCGCACGCATGTGCAGCACGAGAAGCGCACCGAGGAGCAGACGGGGAGCTGGGTCAAGGTGGAAAGGGCGGATCCCCGAGCCAGTATCCCCATGCGGATCGGATTGAGGCAGAAGAACCTGCGAGAGGGACATGACTTGCTGATTGACATGTATGATTTTCCTCTCGCGCCGTCCTAGGACCTCTCGAGACTGACAAGAGCCCAGTTCTCACCCCGGGTCGAAGAACTACGGAAAGCATCTCACTGCCGCCGAAATAACCAACTTATTCGCCCCGGCAGACGCCAGCGTCCAGGCTGTCAGAGACTGGTTGACTGGTGCTGGCATCCCGGCTGTCACGATCTCGCAGTCCATCAACAAGCAATGGATCCAGTTCGATGCGCCCGTTGGCCAAGTGGAAGATATTCTCATGACGGACTATCACATCTACGAACACAGCCACTCCCAGGCCAGGGATATCGCGTGCGAAGAGTGAGTCTATCCCACCGAGCACCTTCGGCTGTTGATGACGAAGCCCAGATATCATGTCCCCAAACACGTGCGAGAACACATCGACTACATTACGCCCGGCATCAAATTAGGGGGCTTGGGCGACCCGATAGGTTCCCAGGCAAGAAACGCAGCACGGGTCCCGACGGGCAAGGACCGGGTCGATTCGCCCTTCCCGTGACAGTCCTGAAGGGGGCCGGTCGACAGAAAGTCGCCAATGGACCGACCGTGCCATGGAACATCCCCTTGCCGCTCGACGGGGGTTGCGACAAGTACATGACGCCCGATTGTATACGCAGTGAGCAAGCATATCCCCCCTCGCGGAGTCGCCCTCGTGCCGTTCTGACGTGACGACGACGACGACTACAGAGCTGTACCAACTCCCAAAGGCGACAAAGGCCCACCCAGACAACAAGATGGGCATCTTCCAGGGCCTGGGACAAAAGTACACGCAGTATGATCTCGACACGTTCTTCTCTGGACTGACCAGGTGCGCCGGCCGCCGGGTCCAACCAGGTCAAATAACTTGAATCATACTCATGTTGTCAGGGACGTCCCCAACGGAACACATCCCGAGCTTCGATCCGTCAATGGCGGGATCGGCGTCACGGAGGACCTCGAGGAGGCGGGTTTCGAAGCGAATCTCGATTTCCAGATGGCGTACGGCCTGATCTGGCCGCAGCAGACGGTGCTGTTCTCGGTGGACGACGAGTACTACCAGAAGAGCCAGGCGGGGGCCGACAGTCCGTACAAGGGGTTCTTTAACAGTACGTCTGCTCCCCACCACCCCATTTCATTCATTTCCCTTTTTTCTCTATCATGAGCCGCGTCTTCTCGACGCCCAAACCCCCTAACACCTCCAGACCTCTGGAACGCCATAGACGGCTCCTACTGCACCAGCACCTCGCACAACGAGACGGGCAACTGCGCGCGCGCGGCCTGCCTCGACCCGTCGTACCCGTCCCCCGACCCGTCAGGCTACCAGGGCGCGCTGATGTGCGGCGCCTACGCGCCGACGAGGGTGATCAGCATCTCGTACAGCGGGGGCGAGGCGTCGCTGCCGGCGTCGTACCAGCGGCGGCAGTGCGGCGAGGTGCTCAAGCTGGGCCTGGGCGGCGTCAGCGTGGTGGCGGCGAGCGGCGACGACGGCGTCGCCTCCTTCGCCAACGACCCCCGCCCAACGGCTGCCTCGGGCCCGGCGCCGACGTCTTCCAGCCCATGTTCCCCGCCAGCTGCCCCTACGTCCTCGCCGTCGGCGCCACGTACCTCCCGCCCGGCCGCTGCGCCGCTGCGGTGGCCGGCCGCGAGGGAGGAGGAGCCCACCGCGAGGTTCCCGTCCGGCGGCGGCTTCTCCAACGTGCATGCGCGCCCGGCGTGGCAGGAGGCGCACGTCGAGGGCTACTTTGCGCGCGCGGCGCTGGGGTTCGAGGGGTACGACGGGGACGGGGACGGGCCTCCTGGGGACGAGGGCGCGGCAGCTTCTTCTTCTCCTCCTCGTCGCGGCCGGTTCAATCGTCTGGGCAGGGGCTATCCCGACGTGGCGGCCAACGGGGACAACTTTGTCATTTCCAACGGGGGCGAGCTCATGAAGATGGGCGGGACGTCGGCGAGCGCCCCGCTGTTTGGCAGCGTGCTGAACCTGATCAACGAGGAGAGGTTGGCGGCGGGCAAGGGCACGGTCGGGTTCGTCCATCAGGTCTTTGTGAGTGAGGGGTCAGGAAGAAGGGGACGGCTGGCAAGAAAGACATGGGGCGGAGCTGACTCTTGGTGATAGTATGAACACCCCGAGATTTTCCACGATGTCGCCACGGGTGGGAACCGTGGCTGTGGCATTACTGCTTTTCCGGCGGTCGAGGGCTGGGATCCGGTCACTGGGTTAGGGTGAGTGAAGGAGGGTCTGGCGAGGGAGATTGACTGACTGACTGGCTGATTAACTGACTGGTTTGTAGGACCCCGAACTATCCAAAGATGTTGGAGCTGTTTATGAGTTTGCCGTAGCAACAGTAGTTTCTTTATCAGGAGCTGGCTGCTTTTCGTTGTTTTATTACATGAACACATGTCATCACCATATACTCTCCTGTGAATCAGCCAGCATGCTTACAAAGTTGACCAACGCGACGTGCCTCTTCTCGACGCTACAGCTCATTATGCAAAACACCCCTCTCCTCGTCAGCAGCATCCCCCTCGTCCTCCCCAGCATCGGAAACCTCTTCACCCCCTCGCGTCATCTCTGACCCATCCTGGTCCTCCGTAAACCGCCCATCCCACGGCGCAACCTTGCCAGAAACAATGTCCATGACGAACCCGTCAACGCCCTCGGCCGAGATGTCCGCACCGGTCCGGTACGGAAAGACGTGTCCAAACGCCGGGTTCTGCACCGACAGCCCGGGCAGCGTTTCCCGCCGGAGCCCGAGTATGGGCAGCACGTCGCCGTACTCGTCGGCGTCCACGGTGATGAAGGCGAGGTACTCGGCGTACTTCTTGGCGACGCCCCTCATCGCAATCACGTAGTCGTCGCGCTGCTTCTGATCCGTGGTGACAAAGTAGACGAGGGATTTGCCCGACTATCTCATGTCAGCTGGTTCTCTCTGGCGGAGTGGGGAGGGGGGGAGAGGAAAAGAGACTCGTCATGAACACAAAACGAAGACAAGACGCACATGTAGATACCGGGCCTCGTTCTTCCGCGAGATGGCCCCGATGATGGGCGTCATGCACTTCTCCACAAAGCGCGGCAGGGCCTCCAAGGCCTCCAGGTCGGTCGTCTCGCTGCGCTCGTCGTTGAGGCGGTTCATGCACACGAGCATGCTGCCGGCGCGCGACTGGACCGAGGCAAAGGTGGCGCGGTCGTGGAAGCGCTCCGCCGCGTCCCGGAAGGACTGGGCGAGGTGGGCGTCCGCGGGGTCGATGTGCGCGGTGATGACGATGTCGTCGGCGAGGGAGTGCAGCGTCTCGATCTTGGCCTGCGGGATCACGGTGACGGCCGGGCGGGTGGCACGCTTGAGGTAGGCGAGGATGCTGCCCATATGGTCAGTACTTTTTCTTTTGCTGGGTACGACGTCTGTGGCCCGGACGTACGATGAGGCCGTCCTGGGCCCCCGGTACCGCGTCATCTTGCCGTGCCCGTCAAAGTAGCGCAGGGCCGGGTACGAGACGACTTCAAAGTCTTTGCAAAGCTCTCGGTGGACCGAGCAGTCCACGCTCACCAGCGACTTTTCCGACTCGCTTATGGCCATCCATTGCGGCTCCAGGGCCTGGCTCGCAGCTCTGGATTGGATCAGCAACCTTTGTCCGCCCACTGGCTGGAGGGGAGGGACTTACGTAGATGGCTGTGGCCGGAACAAGCAAGAATTAGCAACGGGAAATGTATCGAGGGTGCATGGCTCGTACCTCGACAACTAGAGTCGCGATCAGCATGGGACTTTCACTCAGTGCATCATGGCATGGCAGTGGCAACTTACATGCGATCAGCGCTTGGTTGTGACCGCCAATGGCCCGGGTAAAGTCACTCTCGCTCAGGTGCTTCCATCCCCACACGCTCGTCGCCGGCAAGATGAGCAAAGCTGCTGTTGTCGACTTCATAGTGTCAATGTGTCGTAAAGAGGGATGGCTTCAGTAACGCCAATTTGGGTTTCGGATGGCGGCAAGGTGAGCCAGATCCCGTGCGATCGCGTGGAGCCTTATTATACCCTGGAGCGGCAGGTCAGGGGTAGGATTTGGCTGTGGGGTGGGCCAACTTCAGACAACAATGCACGAAAGATCCCACCCGCGGCGCTAAATCACCTGAATGACCACCCCATTTCCACTAGACCCGGCTTCTCGCAGACGTTCCGAGTTTCAGCCCCGGGTCTTGGCCGAGTTCGAGGGTGGCACAATTTCGGAAGGCCCGAAAAGGCAGCTGAAGGGGGTCGTCGAGGATCGTCGTCAGTGGTAGTTGAAGATGGACTCGAGTCACTTGAGTCTCGAGTCTCGACCTCTCTTTCTCTCTCTCTCTCTCCTTGTTCCTCTGCTTGGCGCGCCCCATCCACGACCATGACGATACTACGACGATTCCTGCTCGTCGCGCTGACGGCGGCGACGTGCGCTGCCCACGAAGCACAGAAACCCATGGCGCAGAGCGGTGACGAGTGTGTGCACCCGGCCTACAAGACGCACATCCTATCGAAATCGCCACTCGTCGTCTACCTCGAGGGCTTCTTGACCCCGGAGGAGCGCGCGCATCTGACCGAGACAACGTGAGTGAGACTGCGGCACTACCAACCACAACCACAAGCAGACGCCAGAACCACCGAGACTAACACCCCTCTCTCTCTGGTACAGCAAAGACACATTCACAAACTCGGCCGTGGTCGACGACTCGGGCACCTCGGGCCTCCGATCGACGCGGACCTCGCACTCGACCAACGTCCCGCGCGACGCCACCGTGCGCTGCATCGAGGAGCGCGCACTGCTCTTCCAGGGCTTCGACACGCCGCGGACGCACCTCGAGCCGGTGCAGCTGGTCAAGTACGGGCGCGGCGAGCACTTCCACTTCCACACGGACTGGCACACGAACCCGCAGCAGGCGACGGCGGCGCTGGGCGGCAACCGGCTCAGCTCCTTCTTCGCCTACGTGGCGGCGAGCGACGACCTCGCGGGCGGCGGGACCAACTTCCCGGCCCTCGAGGCGCCGCGCGACGAGCGCTGGTGCGCCTTTGTCGACTGCGACGAGCCCTGGGAGAACGGCGTCACCTTTCGGCCCGTCGTGGGCAACGCCGTCTTCTGGCCGAACCTGCTCGAGGACGGCTCGGGCGACCAGCGGAACCTGCACGCCGGCCTGCCCGTCACCAGCGGCTGGAAGATAGGCATGAACATCTGGACGCGGCAGGGGCCGCTGGGCGAGGACATCAGGGGGCCCGATGTATAACGTTAAGGTCTGACGTGCAAGGGCCCTAGGGGGCCTGCCGTGCAAGGGGCCTGGCCTGCCCTGACGCGCCAGGGGGTGGCCTGCCCGTGCAAGGGGGCCCGGCATACATGCTTTGTACGGAGTACACAGTAGTCGAGATGACACTCGAAGCCACTAGAAGCGAGTAGATCGCGTGATTCCCAACACACTAGGTTTCATTTTGGCCCATCAGGAACCAGTCTCGTCTGAATCCGCGGCAGGTTTATTCTCGGAAGCAAGTCTCTGACCTGGGTAGTTACTGTGTAAGTTAAGTCTCTGACTTGATGGAGAACCCACAAAGTGACAGGGGGTGAACTTGGTAACATTTGGTCAAGACGAGAGAGCTGCTTGAGCCTTGCCCCTTGTGGAGGCTGCACCAAACTCACCAAACTCTCCTCACGACGCCGGTCGCATCTGCCTTTACGGACACATGCACGCGATTCATTCATCGTTTGTCGGGTCACTCATGTCGGTGCCATCCATCACACATTGTCGTGGAGCACCCCGAAACCTCGAACACTGGCAGCGCAGGCGGGCTCTTCAGTCCCCTGATGACAACGGAGTAATCCGTACTGCGTTCAGAACTCAAAGACAACGCCGAGGTTAGGATGCGATGCTCGAGTACTACAGTAACTACCACAGTACCAGTACCACAGCACCGCAGTACCACAGTTCCTACGCCTACTTGTACATCTACTGTAGTATGTCATCTCTGGGCTTAGCCAAAGCAAGTCGACCACCATCGTGACTAGTAGCCGTTCTACTCCAAGGTAATACTCATACTTACGACTAGCGAGGTGGCGCGTGTGTGATTCATACCTCACACCTCTCTGCGTCGCCTCCTTGGATTGAACCAGGATGATCTCGAATGATTCTACCAACGTGGACACTATCGAACCATCCGTTCCTACCAGTGCCGAGCTGCCCGTCTCGAGAGGGGACCATCACAACCGCCGGCAGCGAATCGCGATCGGATACGCTGGCACTGGCAAACAGCCCTGGGGATGTTTCCGAGACCACCGACTGGCCCCTCTGAACGACGCCATTGCCAAACCATCATGTTGATCTCCATGGACAGGAGGAGCTCTCATGTACGAACAAGGAAGGGGGAGGGAGAGCTAACGACGGGTAGCTTTCCACCAACTCTCCCACCACCCCCTAGCCTCCAACTTTGAGTTTAAAAGCTACGAAAACCAAGTCTAAACCGTCAAGTACCCCGCTTGTTCCGGCCGATACTCCCCCTAGGGCACCTTCAGCTCAGAGGGCTGCATGGCCTCCAAAGCGGCATGCCGGAAGTAGTGCTCTTGCACCTATGACGATGTAACTATGGGTGGTCATTGGCGAGAACGGCCAGCGCATGGGTTGGAGATAAGGGACTGTCAAGTCAGTCAGTCAGTCTGCAAGTGCGATATAATATGCAGCCTTTCCCGCGTTGAACCCTCCGGATACTACGTCTGGCATCGTGGTCAAATGCGTAACGTATCGTACCCGTGCTGGCCTTTGGATCTTCCCATGAGCCTCTGAAGTATCTGCAAGCCGTTTGAAGCGCCATCATGTTTCTCAGAAGCCTCACGCTATCAGTCTCGCTGTTTGCGACTTGGGTCTCGGCAGACACAAACCAGACTGTCTGGGCCTCCTTTGCGTACATTCGCCATGGCGAGCGTACTCCCCTCCTTAGCCCAGGCTCCGTCAGCTTGACGTCGCTTGGAGCGCAGCAGCTCTTCTCCCAGGGACAGATGTTCCGCGACCGCTACCTGGTCAATTCAACCCGCGATGGCGGCCCATCGAGCAATGTGACGGACAACTTTCCGCTGGTGGGACTCTCCAGGAGAGCGATCGACAACAGCCAGCTATCCATCTCTACCAGCGACGATGCGTTCAACACCGCCTCGGCGATGGCCTTTATGCAGGGTCTCTACCCGCCGGTGGAGCAGTCCTTTGCCGAGAACAACGGCGGGCTCGCGAGCGCGGTTCTCGCGAACCAGTCGCTCGTCAACTTTCCTCTGGACGGGTATCAGTATCCAAACATCGGAGCCATGTCCCCCATGGACCCTGAACTATTCTTGTAAGCCGGCACCCGAGGCTAGGCGCAGGCGCAGAATACACTGACGACGAACAGACTCGAAGGCCAAGTCAACTGCCCGGCGTACATGGAGTCTACCTATGACGAGGCCAACGATCTCATCTTCCAGCAGCGCTCCAGCGCGGCACGCAACCTGTACCAGTCGCTCGGCTCCTCCGTCTTTGCAGGCGTGGAAGCGTTCGACTGGACGGCGGACTTTGGCGACGCCTACGAGCTCTACGACTACGCGTCGTTTGCGTACAACCACAACGCCACCGTGCTCGAGGACCTCGACCCTGCGCAGCTATCGATGCTGGGCCAGCTGGCCAGCGAGCAGCAGTTCAACCTGAACGGGAACCTCTCGGCGTCGGGCTACACCGAAGGCGACATGATCAGGGCCATCGCGGGACGCACCGTCGCGGCCAACACGCTGGAGCAGTTCCAGATGCACATCGCGGGCGCCTACCCGCACAAGCTCACGCTCCTCTTCGGGTCCTTTGAGCCCATGCTCGCCCTGTTCTCCCTCGTGGGCCTGTCTTCCGAGACGTCGCCGTCGTCGTCGCTGTTCCAGACCATTCCGCCCCCGGCTCGGCCATGGTCTTTGAGCTCTTTAGCGAAGGCGCGGACGCGGAATACGAGCCCGAGTCTGACGACCTTTGGGTCCGCTTCCTCTACCGCAGCGGCACCGAGCCAGACCAGGCCCTGCAGGCGTACCCGATCCTGGGCGAGACGCGGCTGCGGTGGCGCGTCTTCCTCGCCGAGATGAGCGACTTCGCCATAGGCAGCCTGTCGGCGTGGTGCGAGACGTGCGGGGCCGCGACGCTGTCCTGCGCGGCGATTCGGGATAACTCGCACGGGGGCCTGCACAAGCCGCTGCTCTCGCCGTCGGACAGGAACAAGAAAAAGGACAAGGACGGAGACGAGGGCGATTCTCGGCTCTCTCCCGCCGTCGCGGGCGTGATTGGCGCCTCGGCCGCCATCGCCGTGCTCGTCTTGGTCGCCGTGGCCGCTTGCCTCTTGGGCGGCTTCAGAATCACACGGTCCGGGTCTCGGAAAGGGGCGGCGGCGGCGGTCCTCGGTGGCTTCAAGGGGCGCGAGAAGATGGCGTCGGACAGGGACGTCTCCGTCGTCGAGGGCGGCCTCACACGCGAGCGCGTTGGGAGCTGGGAGCTGAGAGAACCGTTGCCGGCCTATGATGGCGTGGGCAAGCAGTCCGACCATTCGAAGATCAGTTCCTCCGAGATAAAGATGGCGAGATCGGAGACGACGCTTAGTGCGGCCGAGATGTGCGGCGCCGACGATGATGGGGATAGCATCATGCAGCAGGTCCCCGTGAAAGCAGTGGACGGGGTGTGATGGGATCGACAGAGACGCCTGGCTGGGTTTGGAATCCTGGACAAGGTAAACTTGATTCGTTGCATGGCCATGGCCCCTTGATGCTCGTGTTGGCAGTCAATACCGCCCAGTAGCTGGAACAAGTATCAACACGAACGTTTGCTAGCATGCCAATAGAGTCGGGTCTACTGTGTATAGCCACGATCGACTTGCCGACTGCCCTGTTTGTTAATGACTTTGTGTTTACCTCGAACATGTTCTTGGCTGGCGGAACTTTCCATGGTCCATCTCGTCTTCGAACAAGCTTCTTGTGTAGGCTACTAAGTCTCCGACACGACGGACTACTGTGTACCAAGTAGGCTACCGCTATGCCAGTCTCCGTACATACCGATAGACCGGTACTTGGGGTTTCGCCGTGAATGTTGTGGTTAGCCAACGGCGCAGCTGATTGACTTGCAAGGGCGTGGTGGATGGTTTTCAGGTTCATGTTGGCGCCAAGAGACAGTGGGTGGTAGAGTGGTACCGTGGTAAAGTTAGACTGGTTGGTAGTGGTGGGCACGCGAGTCCGCCACGACCTGTTTTCAGCGCTCTTGCCGGAACGGGCGACTCGACTCGTACGTCCCGTGACCCGATGCGTTGTTTTCGCCTCAGGTCAAACCCATTTACACTCTCTGTGCACGGATTTTGAGCACAAAAATCTTCCGAGGTTAGTCCGCTGACCCTAGTGTTGTTGCCATTTTCGGAAGCCGGGATCCACCTGCGACGTCACCCACACCATGACCATCATTGCCGACCACTAGCCTCTAGCCTCTAGGTATCAGAGCCGCCCTATAACGGTCATGGAAGACGAAGACGGAGATACGCATGTTGGCCTAAGCCAACATTGTGGTATCTGTGCCTGTGCGATAGAGATTGGCACGCGGTTTGTCGCATGTTAGTACCGTTCGAACTTCGCGCCCACCACCCAGTCCATTTCACTTACCATCTCAGTGCGAAGTAGCAATAATGGGACCAAGCTATACAGCCTTCTCCGTTCCTATTTTCCTAAGAACGGGTATGACACCTAGATAGTTGGGAAACTGGCGTTATGTCGGGACCCGGGCTGTCCATAATGCGCTGAAGGGGCCGAGGCATCGTCGCTACATCTTGACTGCTTCAACATGCTCCAACAACATTCCATGCTAAGCTTGGACTCCATATGCAGCTTTGCAACTTGGTGTACGCCTTGGCGACCTGCTCCGAAGCTCTACTTATCTGACATTGACAATGAGGCTGTTATCCCTTCCATAAAGGTCATGACAGCCTTAGGGTTGCCCACCACTTTAGGAAAGTTACCATAGGAACTTCGCCAAATGGTATCTCAGCCGGGTTATGAACCTCATAGCCGGCTTAGCGGCAATCGCAACCTCTGAAGACCTGCAATCGTTTCCGTGAAGCGATATTGCGCCATGGAAACGTGGAGAAAAGCCTGAGCGTGCTCGGGCGCCCCAGTCATCATACATCCGTTTCACTATTGACTCCCGCGGTATTCGAACGATCGAGCACCCATCTAAACTGACCATATACAACGAGAGTCGATGTGAGTCAATATTCGTTTTTTTCGCCGCTTCACGAGTCCAAGGTAGCTACACCGTAAGCTTCAAGGTAAGGACTTGGTATCCAAGCTCTTCGATCGATTCGTCGGTTACTGACCAGGACTATTTAGTTTGGACTCGCACGTCTGGTTATGGTAGATGGCGTAAAACCCCCCGATCCGTTACTCGACGCGCTACATCGGCGATACCCGAACGGGATACTCTCGCACGATTGAGCTGTGCAGAACAACCGGCATCACTTTCTTCTTTTCCCTAGGCCAGCTGTACGCCCTTCATGCACACACCTCGACAAGTCCAGACGCAAGGAAAACCTTCAATCTTCTTCCCCGGCGTCGTCAAGAGTGCATGGTTTGGATCTATATTCCCACGTCGCTTAATGACCTCTGCACAACTTTTGGAACCCGTCAAACACACTGGTTTGGCTTTCTAGTGAGATCTACGTAGCATTTTCAATTCTCACGCTAACCTCTATAGATCTCTACTCGACTTGCTGGAGAAATCATAGTCAGCAGTCGATATCCGGAGAAGGTTGAGCATATCAGCCTCGTACGCGAACCACTGCGGGCACTTAGGTACTGGGCGAACGAGCTTGAGCCCGTGTCTGGGCTTCATGCCCTCACAGCCAGCGGGGCTGGCGGAGCTGAATATTCCTTCACATCACCCAAGCCCCGTTCAACAACATTACAGTACGCGTATTTCTCCACTGCACCGTTGGAGAACGTTTGTGAGATCCAGCTCTTCTACGACGAAAGTACCAAATTCTGCAAAGGCCTGCTTTTACTATATGAAAATGGTGCTCAGCGCGCACTTGGACAGTTTCGTATTGGTATTGACCCAACCACGACCACCACACGACCGACCCGCCTTTGCCTGTGTCGCGTATCGGAGGCCCAAACATATCATCCCAATTCCCTCCGTATGACTATGGTTGAGGCTGGCAACGATAAACACACGCATACTGATAATTGGATTTGCTCCTCACTTGGGACAGGGGATCTGGACTTTTGGTTCACTGATGTTCAAACTGATGTCACGTTCATTCCCTGACGGCTTTGGGGCGTATGAGGTGATATTTGTTGGTTTCCACATCATATCGTCCCTGAAAGTTGATTCCCGATAGTTTAAGTAAAGACTGGTGGATTACTGAGGTAAGAACTATCTACTATAGAAATTCCGAACATCCTACTTTCTTTTCATGTATCCCAATGCTTCTTCGCAATTCCTGAACGGTCTGTCGGGTCGCTACGATTATGCTCTCCTGCTGCAAAATCAGAGCTTCTGAAACGTGCAAAACATATTCTCGTTCTCTGAATAGAACCATAAAGCTTTAACCTCAGGGTTTACACCACTTTGTCACTAGTTCGAGTTAGTAACCCTAAGCCGCCCGTCCTTGGGGAGAAATTGATATCTGCTGCCACCTAGCTTCTGCAGTTTAACGACTTCTGGGGTCTTCGTCGGAGCCTGATAGATTACGTTGTCAGGGAGGTGCGCTAAAGTTGCTATCTGAGATTGAACGTACAGGAGCTTTAGGCGAGTCGTAGGTTGCCTGAGCCGCGGAGGTTTGGGCGTTGGTTGGATATGAGGTTCCTCCCCGCTCCTGTCTACACGGGTAAAAGCACGTCAGACTCGAGCCACATAACCCCCCGGATTTGGAATCGATTTAACATAGACCACTTTCCGGGTGCCTACCCCCGGCCGTTTCTCTACAGGCTGTCTTCCCTTTTCAAATCACTCTCTACATCGTTCAGGTCGAATACTTTGCGGCTATCATGCCCAAGTACCCGGATGATGCTTCGAAATGCTGTTTCTATCTGGATATTTGCGGCAATCAGGCGATCTATTATGCAAAGCTGCTTTACGACTTTAGGATCGATAAAGTAAATAACCAACGATGGTTTGTTTGTAGTAGTGGACCACGTTTCAAGATTAAACCTCGTCTACGACTAAAGGGTAGTATACATAATGCACACGTACGGGAAGTTTTCGGCAACGTCGTCAATCTTGCGCTCGCAAGCAGTATCCCACGTCAAAAGGACATAGGTCAGGCAGTACGCAAGTGACAGTGCGAACGGTCCGAAATAAGGGGTAACACTTCGACTCCTATTCGGTTCAAGATCAAGACTGAAGCTATGAATCTACGCATGCTGATGGTCACTCTGAATCCAGATCTTCAAGCTAGACATGGACGATCAGTACCACAAACCCATCCTAACCCAACATCCTGATTTGTCCTCCAGATGGGAAATATAATTCCCACTTATATGGAAGTTTCATTTTCCCCGCGGTTTTCCCAGTCATCGTGTATTCCAATTGACCGGGTAATCTGTATGATGCCGCCGTGTTTTTCCATAGAAAGGTTTCGTTCGCGCCACTGCCTTTATAGCCGCCGGGACCGGTGGGCTTCGCTACGTCCCAATCCGAGTCAACCTCTACTATCTCAGGCTCGCTCTAGCAACTCAGTCAGTCTATTGATCATATAATCCTCGATTGTACTTGCCATTTGGATACACTTCGTCCAAAGACGTAGCTGTGTGGTATTCGTGGATGGTGTCCGGCAGCGCGGTTGATTGATGACAGCGCTGAGCGGGCAACGACGTATCCGCGAAGCCTACGATGTCTTCTGTCTGCAGCTCGAATAAACGAAGAAAACACTCCGAATTTCTCTATGCCAGAATGTTGTATAAGTGTCTCGACCTGATGGACGAGGCTTGTTGATGCCCAGTTGGATTGTGCTATCGAGTATGTTTGCCCAACGGCCATGCTCACTTCAGCTCAACTATCCATGGACTCAGGTAACAGGGATTTGTGGCGGCGGGGTAGTGCTTAACTTTACGTAGTACCGAGAACACATCAATCTGTGGACGAGATCTTGTGGGGTGATGACATATGGGGTGATAATATATGGGGCCAGAATCTACGGACACAGGCGAAAGTTCTATGGACCGCTAGCTCAGTACTCCGTACGGATTAGTTTAGAATGAGTTTATCACCGGATGGTTTCAATTTACCGACAGTCCGCCGCAACGCCCAGCTGTCCGACCCCCGTCAACTCATAGACGCATAACTAACTGAATCCCCGCTAACGTTAAGCTAGGGGCCCGTGTCTGTAACCTCGGCAACTCACTTTCTGTATCCGTACCCCTGCGTCAAGTCGATCGTTACCCAACTTTTCACCTTCAGTATCCATCGGTACAGACGGATAACGTTAGCCGAGCTAGAAAGTTGTTGGTTGAATCTATTCCAGAGCCATATTTCTGGGGGGGTCATATATCTGCTCGTCCACATCCACCTTATCTGTGCAGCTTCCGGCAAACGGGTCAGTCGTCCACGTTGTTTTTCGTTACCAAGCATTCTGCTCAACGCCAACATGAACATCATAGTGACGGGAATGTTTGATGAGGACGGCATCGACCGGGTCAAGCATCACATTGAATGGGCCAAGGAGAAAGATGCCGATAAGAATGACCATGTAAGTGCTGAGCACGATGGAGCGACGAGACGCCAGCAGTGCATCCGGTTTTCACTGTAAGATTGCGGGATGCGCGAGAGTCGAGACAACAAACGTCGCTCTCCTCGCCGTCGCAATCACGATGCACAGCGCTGCCCCCTCGTCGCCCCGCCCAGCGCATACTCTCTCTCCCAATCCCCTCTCCCATCGAGACCTCCCCCATCGAGACCACCACCCCCAAGGAGACCCTCTCACTGACACTCGCAGGACTGGCAATCACAAATCATGCCCCATCTCAGCGTGCACTCGCACTCGGACGCCCTGCCGCACCCGCGCGTCCACTTCCGACTGACCGTCCAGCCCATCCACCAGAACGGCCTCGGCAACATGCACGGCGGCTGCACCGCGACCCTCTTTGACGGCTGCACGAGCATGGCCATGCACCTCGTCTCCAAGCCCGGGTTCTGGCAGTTCCTCGGCGTCAGCCGCACCCTCACCGTCAGCTACCTGCGGCCCATTCCCGTCGGCATGACCATAGACATCGAGTCCGAGATCGTCCAGGTCGGCCGGAAGCTGGCCAGCATCCGGGGCGCCATCCGGGGCGTGGGCGAGGACGGGAAGCTGGGCGAGCTGTTGGCCGTCTGCGATCATTTAAAGGTGAGCAATGATCCTGTCGGGTTGAAGCTGTGAGGAGAGGGAAGGCGTCGCGTTTGTGGTGGAACGAATGTATGTATATTGCCGACTTTGCTTCCGTCAATACCACGTCGAATTACCTCAACAAATCGTCGCAGCTCTTCGCAATTGTCATTGAAAAGGTCATGGCTTCGATGACCAATTGGCACGCGCCGTACGTGGCGAGCGGCGGTGTGCAGACCTTTGGGACTCAGGTATGCGATGATCTTGTAGAGGATAAGGGGCCTCTGATGGCATCATCAACAGTTTGGCCCATATCCCGAGTGAGATTTCGAGGCCCTTTCCAATTTTCGATTCGGTCTTGAGACGGATGAATTCGGAGCCATTGGCGAAAATGATGAAAGGGGTGTGGCCCTGACACCACCTTGGCTGCCGAAGAGCCTGCGGCATGGGATGAGGAGGCTAAACGTTGGGAGTGAGGCATAATGTGTACTGCGCCGCACATGTTCAGCATCACGTTGTGTTTCGACTGTTCGGCAGAGTCGTCCGTATGAATACAAGGCGGCTCCAAATGACTGGAAACACGAACTTGCAATCGTCTTATTATCCACCATCGTTCTCCGTGTCCGCGGTGGTTCGCATTAGGTCGCGACCCGTTTTGCGGCAAAGCAAAGCCCAGGCGATACTGCAACAAGGCGACTGACTGCATGCGCCGATTCGAGGCAGCGCAGGCTGATGATGTCTCCTTGCTCATATGTAGCCAGTAAAACCACACACCACAGCACACTCAACATGTAGTAAACTCGGGAATACGTGGCATTTCCTTGGCTTCGGTGCCTAATCGCCCACCAAACCCGCTCACCGAAATGAGGATGCTAAGTTACGCTGTTGGGACGATTGGTGGTATCAATTAGAAGTTTCTCCCAGTGTTCAGTTTTCAAGATGGTGTGGAGTTTTTCTAGATGCCCGCCCGACATTCACCGCTGCGAGCCAATCCTCGGTGACCTTTGATCCCCTCCAAACATCAGGACGGTAAATATAAATTGCAAAGAATTACTCGAACAACCCATCCACAATCTAGCTTCGACTATAAAGCTCCGACTCGAGTGTCAATCTCAATACCAAATAGCAAAGGAAAACACTAACATCATCGTGGATCTGTCTTTCGCTATCCATAAAGTTTTGGATTCTTACGTCGGGTAGAGGGATGTACCGTACCATAGACTAACCTGGGCCGAGTAGGACGGATTGTTCACGGTGTCGAGTGAAAGAACCAGTGTCAACCACATACCCAAACGCTATCACTTGGCTGTAGCATTTTCTGGATGTATGGCCAATAGTTCCAACCTAGTCTAGGGAAAGGAAGACCTTGTGAAGTCACACCGCATATTACAAGTTACAACTCAGCAGCACACAGCAGTCTTTGCTGTCGGAACTGGCTACTGTAATCCCAATTCAAGACGTTAACTTTTAGACACCAGCTTCAAGACGTCCCGCATTTAAAGATCACCACCCCCTGGCTAACGCTCCATCGATTGTGCGGAAGTACTGTGATAGAACGGCTTCCGTTAAGTTGCCCGGCATAGCTTCCCCGATTGTACACGTGACACGTGAATCTTGGTTGCTCGTTTGGAATCTCTAGCGAGACCCTTGCAAAGCCAACCCATAGACACTGCATAGTTATCCACCACGACTATTCGTGAACTCATCGCATCTTATTCAACTAAATACTGTGATTGCCAGCATTTTCTTCTTACCCATCATGTGAAGGCAAATGAGGTCAGACTGTGTTGTGTGCAATGGAGAGAGTCTAAGTCTATGCTCCACCATGTCAACTAGTGCCATTAGAGGTTTTCCCGATGACTGACTCCCAGGGTTCGTTCACTTGGGTCACTTACTCGATATGGAGAGATACAAAAATATGTACGGAGTAGTTAAGACTAGTGGGGAAGCAGAACCCGCGAGCGCAGAGACCAACGAACGAGAGCTTCTCGCTCTGCCATAGCCCCTAGTAGGCGAGCCGATGGTGTGGGAGGGGCGTGGGTTATCAACCGCATCTGGCTAGGTGTGACAGGTCCCTTGCGCATGGCCCCTGCATCCACGCACGGACCATATTGCACACGTTGCAAAGACTAACTTAACTAGCTCTATCCGTAACACGTAGTAACTGCCAACATTATGTACGTAGTACTAAAGTCCCACCGTCTCTGCATAACTAGAGCAAAACAGCACTAGTGAGGGGTATAAATCTTATACATCGCGCCACAGTGCTGCATAAATTACCCTTAGCGGTGGGTATGCAGACTTATGCTATAAGTTGTGGGTAATATTATTAATATTGTGACGAAGTGCGGTATTGCTGCTACACCTCGTTAATCCATATATAAGCGCACATCTTAGCCCCGATAGGTAAATAGCGAATCCCCACCCATAACGGCTCTTTACCTAAAAGGTACATCCAGCATTACTATATAGAAATATCTATATATTATTTGAGTACCCTTCCGTGAATAAAGGTATGAGATAATTAATTTCAAATAGTGCTTCACTAAGCTAACAAAGTATCTAAGTTAAATAATTACGTAGCAATCGTGAAAGTCATTGTAAAGTTGTTTCAATTATGTAGCTATCTGTACTGGCCGAGAGCACCAGATTTGGCAGGCAGGCAATGTATCTTATCTCAGCGCTTATCTGGCTGGCTAGACTAGTAACTTAGCGCTCCATCTTTCATGCATATACTTTTGTAACGAGGTATGGCAGCAATACCGCACTTCCTGTGTAAGGTGATAGATAGCGAAGTAACCAAGTACTGTGTATGCACAAACTATGCGTAGCGTGGCGACTGAGTCGGTGGGGCATTTTCATATTGTGAAAAAGTAAAGTACTCCGTATACGGATAGATAGCGAAGTAACCAAGTACTGCGTATGCACGAACTATGCGTAGCGTGGCGACTGAATTCAAGGAGGGAATCCAGTACTTAGTCGTCACCATGCACCAGTCTCAAAGTAGTTAGTCGTCATGTACCCCTCTCAAGCTACTTAGTTGTAATGTACCCCTCTCAAACTACTTACCTCGTATCTGTTATGTACATCCGTACCCCTTTCAAACTACTTAGCTGTCATGTACCCCTTTCAAACTACGAACTAGCGTGACGCCTCAAGTACTTCTGGGCCGTGTACTTCGTAGGCAAGCAAATGGGATTTGCGAGAAAATGGGATAGGCAAAAAATGGGACAGGCAAATGATTATCAAGTTGGAAATCTGCTGCCATGCTCAAACTCGAGTACATATACCGTGATATAAGGCGACTTGATTATTCTTTACTTCTGCATCCGAGTTTGAGCCCTGTGATATACAGAGTTGCTATCAAAGGTGCTCGCAGACTGGAAGCCATCTACTCCGTATCGTTAGCTCACAAGGATCAGCATCAGCCATAGGAGACTCCTATTGAGACTTCAACCGCACGGCACAGGTATGACTGACCACATTACACAATATAATTTTAATGGAAACACTGACGACCTATTGATAGGTTAACAAGCCCAAGATGTCGCAGCCTCCCGTTTCAACCTACAGTTCCCAACGTTCTGTCGCATATGGGTACATTGTGTTTCCATGTCATCAGCGACAGCTCGCAGCGTACCGTCCCGCCTCGAGGATAGGATGCACGCTAACACCCGACTGTTACCAGAGACACGCCCTCAAAGCCGTCGCACGTATACTCGACGCCCTCGACGCCCGCCTCAGATGCCACTATGCGACAGAGCACCGTCAACTCGTACACGTCCAACTTGCCCTATAGCCCTAGTACCTCGTCCGAGACCCCCGAGCAGCGCCTCACCAGAGTTGCCGGTGCGATCGCTGCAGTTACGACTCGGCTGAACCCCAACTAGTCATCGCGTTCATCCTTCTCCCGTTCTTCGATTTGTCTTGGGCCACCGTACCAAGTATGAATGGCAGATTGTCATGTGAGTCGCCGGTGACCCGCAAACGTGCCGTCCCGCTGGTGTTAGTTGAGATCCCTAACAACCTAGTGGCAGATAGTTAGTTACGCGGTTTTCGTTGGCACGCTTTACAACGTTGCACAGCACCCCCAACTTGCCATCCGGATCTCCAACCCCATGCGTCATGCAGCCTTGACTGGCGGCGTGTCGGCGATTACCCCACGAGCTCTACCGAGTATAGAGATCTGCCGAATGAGGTATAGTCCACCTTGGTTGCTGCCAAACAAGGTTAAGCTCGTCTCGGGTGCTGCCGAGACGGGCCACCGAGTGGCATGGGTTAGGGGACTTGGAGTGGAAGTCTAGAGTTGGCCACGATCGTCCCGTTCAATGTCCGTGCCTTGGAATCTTTCAGTGGTACGGAGTACCGAACCGGTAGTTACCTGCAACCCAGGTACGGATGCCTCGAGCGCAACGTCGAGCTGCTGCTGCGCGGCGTTGTGACCTCGTCGGTACGTGGTCCTCATTGGCACAGTACCGGATACAGGAGGGTATGGGATAGCGTGCGCGTTGTTCAGGTGTCTTATTGCTCAGTTTCGTTGGAGGCTTGTTGATGGTCGAGAGCTGATGGATGTCCTCGCTTCTGCGATGGATCGCAATATAGTGGGACTCTTCCCGTCCCTCGCCTGGTCCCATCTTTTGGAGTTTTGACGATCTCAGTCTCCCTCGTGTCATTCGTGTCATTGCTACTAGTGACCAAAATGCATTTTTCAAAACTTGTCACAGCAAGCAAGCAATGAACGAATGAATACCTTGTGAGGGCAAGACTAACGACCACGTCGGATCAGAGCTCCCAAGCGTCATCTTGAATCTTGGCAGGACTGCAAGCACATTAAAGCTCCCTTTTCTTAGTCAAACTAGTCACCAAACAGCAGGGACCTATATCGGCCCCCTCCGCATGTTGAAGTTGCAATTTGCCGGCGGCGTCAGGGTTGGACATGGTGTTGTCCGATGACGACAGACTCGCAAGCAATGACCACAACAATTGTGTCCGTGCAAACACCACCCAAAACGTGCGCAGAATGTAGTATCGAGATTATCCGAGATGGCAATAAAGGAATCGCCTGCATGCACTACCATCTGCGATCAAAAGGTCGCGATAGGAATTGAAATGACTCGACACCCACCAAGTCGGCTCGGTGGTTTTCTCATTAAAAAAGCGAAAAGAAAATGAAAAGAAGACTGCGGCAAAACTTGACTCCGACCGAGGTCTACAGTTCTGCCGTTACTACTGCTTGATAGCCTTGAGACAAATACAGAATAGAAGAGAAGGACAGGCCCGAAAACTCGAAAGAGAGTCTCGTGAGGGAGTTAAAGCGGATAGTGAACCCGCTACCCGCAAACTCGAGCAGATGTGGAAGATGAAAAGAGTCATCTAGTTAACGTCCAAACCCTGCACGCGCTTACTTTTAGCTTGGATGAGACATCTTCCGCCAACCGTCTTCTTGTTTCGCATGCCATCTGTCTGGGATACAGACGAGACCCGTTGTACACATTACGGCCGAATAGCAGAGAATAGTGCGGGGAAGAGATCGAGGCGCCCGAAAAGAGTGAGAAAGCAGGAGAGGAGGCCGACGCGAAGCGCCGACCACGACACTGACCCCGACGGATGTCCTCGACAAGATGCGAGTACAAGCATGATGAATCGGCCACACGTACCGCTATCTACGGGGACAATTTGTGGTCTGGAGCTCACCTCCGTACGACCCAGGTGAAGCTTGAAGAAGCTCCAAGATATGCTTGCAGTAAGTCATCCAAATGATCCATCGTGCAAATCGACCAAGGGCTTTATCTTCATCTTCGCCATCTCCTCGATATGCGATATCAACATCACCAAGCAGCTAAATCTAGAACATCTAGTCAACGAGTTCAATTACAACAGAGTCTGCTCTAACTTTCCTCTTCCCCATCGCAATATATCGCACAGTAGAGCCAGTTTGCTTCCTATATTTGCCTAGGGGTATCGCATGCCACACCGTTTCCATTTCCGTTTCCGTTTCCGATCTTCCGTACAAGCCGAGCGTTAAATGCAATACAGCGTCCAGGTTGAGAACCATCCCTCGCCCACGAAACCATCCTTCGCCTATATAATTATCCCTTAGCTGGCGCGATGATTTCGTTCGCACTCCAACTACCCCCTCTAATGTTCACCAGAGACAATCTCTCATGATCTGCTCTTCTGCATGTCCACCAGGACAGCCATCTGGGCCAGCCACTTGCGGGCAAACTCCTCCTCGGTGAACCTCTTGGCCGAAACACGTGCTCGCTTTCTCACGGTCAGAGGATCGGGGAGAGAGAGGGCCTTTTCGAAGCCCTCGGCAAACTCGGTCGACGTGGTTGCGTGGAACCCTGAATCAGGTTAGCGATTTGTATCGGGCTTACACCAAGAAGAACTTACCAGTGGGCTCCCCATCAACCTCGGTTACAATGTCCAACTTTGGACCACCACTATCATGCACCACCGCAATCAAACCAGCGGCCTGATACTCGACGACGCCGATCCCAAAGTGCTCGTTCCACATGCCATTGACACCGACGTACGCCTTGCTGAGCCACTGCAGGATATCGGGCCAGGAGGCGTCGAGCTGAAAGGTGACGCGCTCTTTGATCTGCAGTTCGTTGACCAGCAGGCGCAGCTGATAGACGCGCTTGGAGTCGCTGTCGTCGCGGACGCTGCCCACGAGCACCAACTTGGCATCTCGGGAGGCATCCGACTTTGTGTTGACGAACTCGGCAAAGGCGTTGAGGATCAGAGTGTGGTTCTTCTCGGGACGGAACTGGGCAATGTACAGTAGCACCTTCTCGCGATGCTTCTCGCTTTTCGCTGTGACCTCGACCTGAGCCTCGAGCTCGCGTACGGCGCAGGGTGGGTAGACGACGGCGATGGGCTGGGTCTGCTTTCGGGATTGGCGACGGGGCCCCCAGAGCTTCTGCACGTGGTTCTGAGTCCAACTCGAGTTGGTCATGACGACATCAACAGAAGCGCCCATGCATGAGTAGATGGTGGCAAACAATCTCCAATAGTGCTTCTTGGCTGTTCCCCTGAAACCGACACCCCGACCTGCGTTGACGCCCTGGCTGCCCGTGGGCTTGGTCGGGTCGAGAGAGTCGAGCATGTCGGTGGAGATGGTAGGATAGTGGACGTAGGCTCCCGTAGGAAGCTTGGGGAACAGCATCTTGCAGAGGCCAAGCACAAAGGCGTACCCCATGGTGTCGACAAAGACGTCGGGCACCAGGAGGGAGAAGGCGTCCCAGCCGAGAACCAGCGATCCCAGTGATTGCCCCAGCAGCGTAAAGTGAGGCCAAGTCGAGGAGAGAACCCAGTGTCTGGTCGAGAGGTAGAGAAAGGTGACGGAGGGCTGGTGGATGCGGATGCTGAACTGGTTCTCGACGCGCATGAGCATCCTCTCCTTGGTCACGTCGTGATCGCCCGTGTACACCACACACTTGGCCTTGGGCCATCTCTTCTGTGTCGCACGAATGGCCGCCCACAAGACTCTTTCTCCGCCACCACCGGCATTGCAGAAGGGGTGGAAGAAGCCGACTATGCCATCCCACTCCTGGTCGCCCTTGCCACCGCTGGGCAATGTGGCGAGGGATGCCTCGATGCTCTCCCAGTCGGTATCCAGGCTGTTGCTTCGACTATTCTTGCCCATGTTGAGCTGCTGGTATTTCTTCTCGTCATCTTCAGCCATGCGGAGGATCGCGGAACGTCGGCCGGCCGTCTTTCGTTGCAGGTACCAGCCCAGCATGGTACCCATCGTCTGCCAGAGAAGAAGGGCCACAAAGGGTGTAAATGCGATGGCAATGAGAGCCGTCATCGTTGCCGAGGGCGCCATGTTTGGGCGGTGTTCTATGGATGACGTGGAGTTTGACGGTATCGAGCGTGACTCGAGCGCAGCGAGGGATTGACTTGACGAGCTGCAAGACTTGGGTGTCGCGCAATCGACTCGGGTGTTATTAGCTTCTAATGAATTCTCCGAGACAGTGGCGTGAAAGATCTAAGAAAGATTCTGACACCACAAAGAGAATCGTGAATGTTTCCTGGAGGCTTCTGATAATGGCCACAGGAGCTTGGTTCTCCCGGTGGAAGCGGCCCTGACAATGATGTCCAGATCTTTGCCCAAGGGTTATTGGAAAGGGCTTGATGAGGGCAAATATGCTTCCTTCCAGTGTTTTCGGGCTGTGACTGATGGAGTCACCCTTGCCCATCGATCGTGTCCAGGGAGAAAGGAAGAAAGAAAGGTCGAGTTCCAGAAGAGCGAACGAACGGGTTAAGACGGGTCACGTCACAGCGTTCCACGAAGCTTCACCCCTAACCTAGTGGGTGGGGTGGGGGGACCCTTAGCGTACTTGTGGCTTGTGACGGTTGTAACAGGAAACGCCACACGTGGTTGTGATATATGTGGCGTGTGCGGAGTACTGTGTAGAAGTTGGTCTGGATTCTTGTTAGTCGAGGTCGGGCAAGGTGCTCTTCTAACTGTTAATCAGTTAGTTACTTGGTCATAGGAACCTCGGGTCTGCCATGACTTGTAACTAGTGACGAACAATTGCAGCTACGCAGCAAGCTGCTTCGCGGCAATTGGGAGAAAGTAAGTGGGTACTTATCCGCCTCCAGGTAGGACCGAAGCTTCCCCGACAGTAGTAAATTAGGCGGGGGAGGAAACTAAACTCCTAACTATCCGCTTTCCGTAATATCTATCGAATTAAGTATATCTACCGTAACTAAATAATTGAAATCTTCGCCGTTTAGCTATTAAATATTTAGATTATTATTAGGTATATAAATTAGATAATTTGGTAGGGTAGGGCTAATCGCGTATATCTAAAAATAATCGATACCGAACCGAAAACGAAACTCCGTTACTCTCTATCCGATAGCTAGATCGTAAGTAACTTCCCTTCGCGATAGTACTATAACAACGCTATTTAAGCGCTATTCGTAGTCGATATTTAGATCCGTAAGTATATTCGGAATCGATCTATACTAAGATCGTGCGATTTAGAGCTAATACGGCAAATTTATAGTAGCGGGCGTATTTTACCCCTAAAAAATAACCTAATACTACTTATCTTTCTAGTTTACTAACTACTATATTATAGATTTATTTTAGAGATATCTAGTACTACCGATCGCTACTAAATACCCCCGAATACCCCTAAACCGTAATAATAGCCTCTAAGGGTAGTAGTAGTCCTATCTAGTATATAGGTATAGAGTTATCCGCCCTAGGTAGTCTAACCGAAGCGGATATATCTAGCTCCGGTCTAGATAATATATCGATCGAGAAGCTCCGATCGATAATGCCCCTAGCAAGGTTAAGTTATTAACTTCTTAGGAGAAGCGGCGCCGTACTAACTTAATTAAGAAGCACGATAAGCCTAGTATCCCCGTAGTAATCGGACCGTCGGTTAGTACCGACCGCGACCCAACGGTTAAGAAGAAGGCTATAACTAAGTAAACGGCACCTACGCTACTATCTAGAAAGCTAAGGCCGCGATTAACGATATCGATAACCTTATCTAAGAGGGTAGTATTAAGCTCCTACGGGACTTCGACTTAATAGAGAGGCTAGCTAATCTAGACCTTTCGGTCGTGCTAGCAAACGAACGTTTCCCTACGCTTATAGAGTTTTATAAACTCCCTGATTCGTTCTCTCTCGTAACCTACTCCTAATAACCCGCCCCTATTAACGCCGGGCCCGCTGCCTATACCTACTAGATTATAAAGGCTATAAATAAGAGTATATCCTCTAAGTTAGTTTAGATCTAATATAAGCTCGTAAGTAATTATAACTTATCGCGTCCGTTCGTATCCTTATATAGAGTAGCCCGTCCGAAAGTAGATAATCGAGCCCCGCGAGACGGTTTCGACTACCTCTAAATCCTTAGTCTAGATTAATATCTGTACCGCTAAGGCCGCTAATATCGAGTCGATTATAGTATAATAACGTAGCTATATCGTGCCTAATTAGCTAGCCTACTAGAACTATAAGGCCGAGAATAGACTATTTCGGTTCTATATAGTTACGAGAGGCACGTTAAATAACTCGTACGCTAACTATTACTATAATAGTAGCGGTAGTAAGTATTTACTACGAACCGGTACGTATCCTACCTAATATAAAGTAACGGCGCCGAATACTAACTTTCGTAGACTTTAAGCTACCCTTGGCCGCGGCTACGCCCTCGACCCCGACCTCCTCTAAGAAGCGTAAGGCTGCTAATAAGGGTAGCCGTACTCGGGTACTTAGCAGTATTAAGAGTATACTAAGTAGCCTCGATTCGGCTACTCTTAAGACCCTTAGTAACGTATTCCTTAAGCTTAGTAGACGTTAAGTCCCGGATAGGCACGATTATAACTAAGCGGTATAGAGCCTAGATAAACCCCCTCCTTACCCTATTAATTTTTGCTATAATATCGGAGAGAGAGGTATAGGGTACCGGAGTTTAGATACCTATTTATATTTAGGTAATACGTTAATAATAAATATATATCCGTTATAATACGAAAGTCCACTTAACACTACGAAGTCTACCTAAATATACTAAACTAACCCGAAAGGGACCGAATAACCTTGGGATATATAATATTTAACACGCGATCCCCCGCCGTACCTTTAGGTACTAAGAGTCTAAGGTTACGAATCCCCGTTACCCTTAATAAAGCTACGTATAGCTAACTATAACTAAAGACCGAAACGCGCTAATCGATACCGATTACCCTAAATAACTAACCCTACGCCTTATTTATCGTTATAGTAAAGTATAACGAAACCGGAAACTAATACCTAGACTACGGCTAGGGCTCTTCGGTACTATCTTAAAGTAATTTAATCCTAGGGATAATATAAAGATTGCCGGCAAAGCTACTACTAATAATTTTCGCCTCGATATAAGTACCGACCGAGCCTAGTAACTACTAAACGCGTCCTATTATATATTCCCTATTCCGGAGAGAGGTTACGTAGTAATATAATAGGAGCGCTAACCTTAGATATAGCCTCGCGGCTAGTATACTACCGGGATAAAGGGAGTTAATATACTCCGTCGGGGGTAAAGTAGAGAGATTTAGTATCCGATCGGATAAACTTATTAGTAGATAGATACTCTCGAACCGAGCCGGCAAGGTTCTCGAGTATAAGTTTATTAATAGAGTTAATAGTAGTATTATACGTATAGAGAATAAATCTCTCCGCAAATACCGTATAGTCGCAGATAACCGCTAATATAACCGATATAGGGTAGACGTAAAAGATTAGATTATCCTAGTTATAAAGAATAGTCGCGCTATTTAGAACCGAAATTAACCCGTCTATCTTATAATCGATAAAGAGACTTCGTAACTATTCGGCGAAGATTACATTTTCCGGCTCCTCCTAACGTAGTTATATATTCTCGGAAAAGTAGAGCTTACTTAACCGAGACCAAATATACGACCTTTATAAGTAAGTATCGACGATCTACGGTCGCGAACCCTTCTAAACGATAGGGAGGATCTGCGTAAAGTCTCCGCCTAGAAGCGTTAAGATACCGCTAAAGAGATTAGTAACCTCGTAAATATCCTATAGTATCCGGTTTACCGCCTCGAAGATATACTTATACTATATTATAACCTCGTCCTAGATAATTAGCGTAACCTTCCGTAGCAGGCCTACTAGATTAGAATCCCGCCGAACGCTATATACCGAAGCGTCGTCGATATTAATCGGGACCGAAAACCGGGAATACGCTATACGACTACAAGGGAATACGCTATACAACTACCGGGAAGTAATAGCGCCGTAATACCCGAAGATACTATATAGAGGATAACGTCGCTACGTACTTAATACTAGTAGTATAGCGTTTTATATAGAAAGGTCTTACTAGTACCCGCCTAGCCCTAAAGGTAGAAGGCCGCTTTAGAAGGGTCCTAATCGATCGCCGTAATAATTATATCGAACGTAGCACGCTATCCCGTATTTAGCTAGCCTATAATAGTATTATAACTCGTAGCCTCGGTATCCAGATCGTAACCTAACTCGTCCTATAAGATATAATTACCGATAATAGTGCCCTAGTCGAACTAGATCTCGGGTAGGCCGGTTATTTCCTATAAGATCCTCGGGCTTATATCCTAATAGATAAGATAAAGGCCGTAATTAAGGTAGATATCCTCGATAGGCCCCGGAAGCCTAGGAAAGCGGCGGAGAAACCACGATAGGTCGTCGTATAGTACCTCGCCGTACAAATCCTATATTCGCCTAGGATTCCTAATATCCGATTCTAATAGCGTATAAGCAAAGATACTCCGTAGCTACCGCCTAGTCCCGAATATAGACGATTTATTAAAGAAATTATCCTAATATCGATTATCCTTTAAAAGACTACGGGCACTATAGGCTTCCTAGAACGTATAGTATTAATAGCTATCGAAAGAAAGCAAATCGGCGTAAGACTAAGCGCCGCGGATAACTGTTAAAAGAAGCCGAAAGAAGAAACGCTCGCTAGCTTTAGGATTAACGTACTATATCCGACTAATCTTAAACGTACCCTTATACTTCCGTTTAAACTAGTATAAACCCGACTAGTACTAGACGTAGTAAATAGGAAAGTCCTAGTAGAGTAACGACTTATAGTCTTTATTCCGAGCGTTATAATTAAACTATACTAGTAACGTAGTTCGGTTTACGTTTAGGCGCTCTCGTAACTATTCGGGTCTATCTAACTCCCGAAACGAAATTTCGTCTATACTAGGAGTATAAACGGTAAGGGCCTAGACCGATAGCTAAATCCCGTAGATAAGGAACCCGGAATATACGCTATACTACCTCGAAGGGGCTAATATATTAGCCGTATAAGTGCTCTTTTAGCTCGTTAACGCCTTAATTCTCCGCGGTAATTACCGAACCGGTCCAAATCTTAGCCGAAACCCGATCCGTTCCCTTATAAATATACTTATAGATATACTTAATCGACTTTATAGAGGCGCAAATCTCGATATTAATATACGCGTTATACTTCCGTAATAGATAGGGATTATATAGAACTACCTATCTATTATCGATATTAGTAGGAAGCGGATCGATCCTTTTAAATAAAGCTCCTCTATATTTATAGGTAGGATATCTATTAGGGGTAACGACGGTATACTTCCTCGAACCGTTTAAGGAATAATTTACTATATTTACCGTCGACTATATATAGCGAACTCGGATTCGCCGCGCTATAGGGCCTATAAATTATTTTCGAGAGTATAATCTTCCGTAAAGTCCTATCCGGATCTAGATTAGACCCTAGAATCTCCGCGGAGATAATATAATCGATATTATTAGGGAGAAGGAAGCGATCGCGATTTTCCGGGGCTAAAAATACTAAAAGATATATATAAAGGAGCCCTCGCTTCTAGTACTCGATAGTCTAAACTATACTAAGATATTCTTTAAAGCAGCTATCTTTTATAATATTACTAATTAACTCCTTTCGCTTCTACTCGAAGACGCGTATACCGATATCCGGCCGATCGGAAACCGTCTAGCCCTTTAGTAGCTCTGCGAGGATTTCCGGCTACTTAGGATTTATAGTAAAAGTAAGGAATAGAGTTAGCTTTCCGAAATATCGAACTAAGGCTATAGAGTCCTAATAATATTTATTTATAAACCTCTTACTACTAATATACGTTACTAGTAGGTACGTTTTGCAGCCGATCGCACGTAAATCGCAATTAGCGGAGTTAATCTAGTCCGAAATACCGTCGCGGAAATACCGATAGAGCTTATCTTATATACTATAAAGCGCGCTAAGCTAGTCCTACTCGACCGTAGCCTATACGTTAATAATAAACTACTACTATAAATAACTAAGCGCGAAAGGAGACGATATCTACTAAGTGCGTAGGAAGAGGTAATATCGGAACTACTCTTATATAGATATCTTATTACGCTTTAGGTTTCGACCATTAGTCTCGACTATCCGAAGATCCTCGTCGAAGCCCTTCCTACCTCTAACCCAGATTAATAGATAGGTAAGGGGTATATAGGCAGCCGACCGAATAGGGATACGCCTTAGTATATAACCGATAGGGCCCTTAGACGACCGTTTAGCTAGGATAACCTCCCGCTAGTATTAAATAGGTCCGGTAGTATTAGGGATAATAATAGCTACCTCGTTAGATATAGGCAAGTTCTCTCGGCGAATATCGGCTCCTAAATAGATAATAAGCTCTATCTCTAGATTAAGTAGAACCTATATAGTCTTATCGGAATTGCTAGTAGTAGAAAGCGCCCTAGTAGCCTCGGAAATCTGCTCCCTAGTAGTAGCGTATTACTTCGTATATAGATTATTATTATAAATCTCTTTAAAGAGTTAGAGGAAGATATCGGGATCGAGTCTATCGTTATTATATAATCGGAATATAGCGGCTTCTTTCGGATTATAGAAGTATAATTAGGCGTAGATCGGAGTTTCGCTATCCGTAATATCTAAAGGCCCGGTATTATAATATACGGCACTATAAATATAGAAGTATATAGGACCGTTTCCGACCGCACGATTCCTATCGGAATACTAAAGGGACGTAAAAGTAAACGCAGCGTTATATTAGCGGATATTCTTTCTAAACGCCTTCGAACGGGGGTCTATTCCCTTAAGTAGATTAAGGAGAAGAGGAGGAGGCTATAATAGTTATTTAAGCTTAAAAACACCTTAGTTATAATAGCTCTCGCCGAAGTTGCCTTCCTCTCTAGATTAGTTACTAACGCGCTTACTAGGCTAATATAGAGTATTATAGTAGGTATACTGCTCTTATAGGTGCCTAATATAGAAGTACGGGGTACGTAGGGGGTATACCGGGGATTAACTAAGTATAGAACTTAGAGGTTATATCCCTATTAGTATAATATCGCTTTATAATACGTTTTAGATTAGTCGTAATAGGCTACGTATAACTCTAAAGAGGTATAAGAGAGGCGTTATAATCGACTTCGGTATCGATAGGGATAGTTCGTAGAAGCACTATAGCAAGGCCGGCAGGTACTTATAGTATCTATTACCTCTTAAGAGAGGAACTATATTCGATAGTGCTTAGATAATAAGATATCGTAAGTAGGTATATAAGGACTTAGGAAGATCTATTCCGAATAGGTAGGGGTCGAAATAAGAAGAAGAGTAAGTAAATAAGGAAAGGAAAAGAAAAGGAATAGAGTAGTATATATTTAGATTCTAATACTCTATAAAATACTAAAGTATATAAAACGGCACGAAATTACGCGAATAGTAATAAATAAATTAGAAAAATAGCGAATATACTATAAAATTACTTTCTAGTTAAATCCTCTATACTTATCTACCTCTCTCCCGATCCTTCTATACTCTTATTCTTCTCCCGCGCCTAAGTAGCGCCGTTAGGTCCTTTATAGATAGGATTATAGCTAATAGGTTTCTAAATACGCGCGTTTAGAAGTAGCCGAGAAAGCCTAGACTCGGCTAGCGAAGGTTCTAATTATAATAACTTCCTCCGCTTCGAACCCCTAGTAATACTCGCTAAAGGGAGCGTAGGTATCCGCCTCGGCTATAAGGATAGTAGCTTATCCTTAATTAGCCGATCGGGATATAGAATCGTAGAAGATTCCCGAATAGTAGCGATAACGTCCTTAGATAACCGTTCTAAAGCGATAGACTTCGCCGCCGTTTTTATAGTTAGTAGCTCGACCTTAATTAGCCGATCGGGTAAGAGAACTATAAGAGGCTACTAGAAAATGCTAGCCATATCCTAACGTAACCGTTCCGGATTAATAGTATTATCCGTTATTATAGATAGCAGTTCGACCTTAGCTAGCCGATCGGGTAAAAGAACTATAGGAGGCTACTAAATAAAAGTAAGAGCTAGCTCGTTTATCTATTCGGGAGTACTAGGCTCCTACTAGGGACGATCTAGCTCCTTAGTAGTATATACTTCCTTATTATACTCCTCGCTAGCCTAGATAATATAATATCTTAGGCTACCCGGACGCGGAAGTATATTATTCGGATCGCGACCGAAACGTGCCGAAAAGCTAGGTTCTATAAATAATTCGAAGTATTAAGAAAGGTTTAAGGTCTATATCGTATCCCGTCGCTCGAAATAGTTAGCGGTTAGGTTCGGATTACCCTATCGGCTAACTTCTACGCGGCAAGATAAGTATACGCCCCTCCTTTAATTAAGGACAATATAGGCTTTAGCGCCTCTAACCTATTTATATATAGAATAGACCTTTATACGTTTAGGAGGAAATTAGGACCGATTAGGAGGGTAAGGGAACTTCGGTACGTTTTTTGGGAGGATATATACTAGTACGGAAATAAAAGGGGCCGAAAGTAAGATACTATAAATAAACGCTAAAGGTATAAGCCGGATAGATAAGATTATCTCGAAACTAGCCTAAAATATTCTTTATAATATCTTTAACAATATAAAGGTCTCGTTTCGGATACGAAATACGATATATAGTATAGGTAGTAAACGAATAGGCCGGAACGGTAGGGGGTAAAAAGAACGTAGGAAATAAATATATCCGGATCTAAAGAGATAGGAGCTAGAAGGCAAGAAATAGGAGGATTCGGTATAATATTATCGAGAGAGAGGAGTACGGATATATATATAAATAAAGAAAAGATATTACGAAAGTATATAATCGAGAGCGAAAAGTTTCGAAGACTTTTAAAAAGAGGAAAAAGAAAAACTAATAAAGCCCTAAGTAAGCTTATACGGTTCCGAACGTATAAAAAGGAGGAAAAGGATAGTCGATAAAGCCCTAGGTAAGCTATATAGTTCCGAATATCTAAGAAATTTAGAAGAGGAAATCTCTAAGCTTAGTACTAAAGATAAGTAAGCTACGCGACCGATAGGTCCCGATCTCTAGCTATAAACGCTATAGCTAAGCTACGTATTATTAAAACTCTTAAAAAACGCTCTATAACGTAATAACTTTATAACGATAAGATTAATTATTTAATAATTAGTCCCTAATTTAGGGAAACGTATCCGGAAAGTAGCTATCGCGTTATATCTATTATAATAGAGAATTTACAGCGTAGAGAAGAGAAAGAAAGAAACTAGTAGGTCAAAATCGAACGATCTAATTGGCTGCTAAAAATCACGTGACTGCACTTTGGGCAAATTGTAATAAGTAAGAGTAGATAGTAACAAAAGTGACTATCCTACCCTGTACGCACGTGTGGAATTAAGAAAAGCAAGTCTATGCCGATGAACTGCAAGTGTTACAATCCCCAGGGCACGGGCCAGTCAATGATCGCAGGGCACTTTATCTGGCCTTCATCAATCTCGACTCTTATAACGTTACGCAAAACATGAGCATTAGCATCAGCATCCAACACATTGCCAACATTGGAATGTGCACACAACCTCACAATGGCCCATGATGAGACGGCATATTCTCCCGAGAACCGTCCGTGCGACCAGGTCGTCTGCCCTTCTCAGACCTAGCCTTCTCCTTCATCCACATCCATTTCACTTACAAGCCACCGTCCCATCCCAGAGACGCACATTCCTGGCCGAGTCTATCACAGCTGCCACACAAGGCACACAAAACTTGATTCTCGCCACCCACACCCTCACCGGTCTGCCCTGGTGCCTCAGCATACCGCTCATCGCCATCTCGGTCAACATCGTGTTCCGGCTACCCTTTAGCATCTATACACAGAGGCTCCTCCGGCAGCGCGTCCGGGCCGCGCCCCTGCTTAACGCCTGGAACCTCAAGATCCACCGCGATGTCGTTACTGCGGAACGCACGCCCACGCCCCGGATCCGGTCTGAGGTTACCCGCCGGCTCAAGGAGACACACAAGAGGGTCTGGAAGGCCCTGGGCGTGCAGCAGTGGAAGCTGTACTCGAACTTGCTCGGTTTTCCGTTCTGGCTGTTGGCTATTGATGGGATAAGAAGGATCTGTGGTGGCAAGGGGGGATACTGCAGGGGATTGTGAGTATGGGAATTTTTGGTTCGGAGAGTGCCGATGATGGCTCTGTCATTCAGGATGCGGCTGTCGGCTCTGCGGCTCAAGGGGCGGATGATGTGGCTACTCCGACAGTAGGCGCTCCTGTGACTTCAGGGGCCATGACCGGCGTCGATACGGCCATCAACCAAGTCTCCACGACGTCGGAGGTAACCTCGACCCCAGCATCCTTGCCTACCATCCTCGATCCCTCCCCTCCACACAGAAGGTGCCCTCTGGTTCACCGACCTCACCGCCGCGGACCCGTACTGCGTCCTCCCCGTGGCCCTCGTCACCATGCTGGGCATCAACCTCCTCCCCAAGACGCCGGCCGCGCGAGCCGCCATCTTTGGCAAGTGGTGGCGACGCAAACCCTCTTCTCCGTCCTCGGCCTCGGCCGACCGCCCGGGTGCGACCAACAGCAAAGAGGACCCGGGCTTCGACCGCCAGCTCATGACGCGCGGTCTATACCGTGGCATCTTCTATGCTCTCCCCGCCGTGCCCTTCCTCATGATGAACATGCCCGCCGCCCTGCACCTGTACTGGCTGACCTCGGCCGGCACGCATTTCGTGTTTAACAAGGTGCTGAACAAGGTCATTCCCATCAACGTTGGGGAGGGGGTGGAGCGTTGCAAGGGCGTGAATAATGTCATTGTGGCGCCGCCGTTGGGTGAGACGGAGAAGCCGTGGGAGAAGTTATTGGAGGCCATGAAGGAGAAGGGGCAGGCGAAAGATGTACGTTCAAATAGACCAACCAGTGCCAGAAACGGCTGATGGAGGTGCATGGTTGGGCAGTACTATAGTTGTACAGAAACATGGGAAATAGATGTATACAGATCATGTGAATTTACTTGCTCGCCAAACAGATCGAGCACCCCAGAGCGCTAGCTGGCGCTGTTGTACAAGTGAGCAGTAGCAGTCGAACACATGCAATGGCATGTCGTTACCAATTGATTGAACAAAAGAAACATATGTATCGAACAAGTACAGCCCCTCGGGGCCTACAGACGCTATCCCCAAACAATTCCAAACGCCATAGAATGCCCCATCCCCCCCCGTCTTCTTGCACCGTCCTCAACCCAGAAAAACAGCCAACAATACAATCGTCATGATGACGGCCAGGATCATCAGCAGACAGCACGCTTTGCTCCTTGCGTTCTTCTGATACCGTGCGGCGCTGCGCAGCTCGACGTCGGCGCCCCGGGTGTCGTCGCGCACGCCGATGGCGTTACCCTCGATGGTCTGCAGCTGCTCGCCCTGCTCGCCGACGATCTGGGCGACTTGGCGGAAGAGGACGTTGAGGTCGCCGACGCCCTCCTCAATCTGGCGAATCTCCTCTTCGCGCTCAGCGATCAGTGCCTCCTGGAAGTCGACCTCGTCCTGCGCGGCCAGGTGGACTTGCTCTTGTTCTTGCAGCTGGAGGAACTCGCCATGCTCGCCCCTGGAGTGATCCAGACCGCCGCCGGGTGATTCGGACTCGAGAGCGGCGTTTCGCGCGGCCGAGGCGCTGGCGTTGAGCTTCTCAAGCGCGGCTCTCCGCAAGCCCTGGAAGGTCTTGAGCGAGGCGGCAAAGTCGCGCGCGAGCTTCTGCTGGTGAAACTTTTGCGTCGGGGTAATGTCGTCAGCGCCCCATGCCTGCAGCTTCTTGACGCCCTCGCCGACCTCCTTGAACTGCTCGTGCGACTCGTCCAGCAGCTTCTCGAGGCGCTCGCGCAGGCGAGGGTTGTCCTGCCTCGTGCCCAGGCGGTCGACCTCGGTGCGCAGCTTGTCGTTGTTGGCCTGCAGGTGGAAGAGCGAGTTGGTCAGGGTGCCGTTGAGGCGGGAGAATTCGGGAGAGTCCGAGTAAGCGGTTGATGAAGATCGGCCGCCGCCTCCGCCCCCGGACTCGAGGTTGGAGAGTTGGTCGAATGACATGGTTGCTAGTCGAGCGCAAGCAATTCGAAATGAGAGGATGCAGTTGGGTGAGCTGGTGTCTGCAGGAGTGATGGAGCGAGGAAACGCTGTTGTCTGGCAATGCAATGCGATAAGATGGGAGGGTGGATGATGGACATGCGGCGGATGCCTTGTTTGATGATGAATCGGAGGTTGGGGTTACGTCGTTGCACCGCCACAGCTTCATTACTTGCATGCTGGACCCGCCTTTTGCATTCCAGGTTCTTAGGCCCAAGTTGAATGATCGCATGCATACAAGGTACTTAGGATGGGTGGTGGACATCCGACCGTAGAGCCAATTGGTGCAAATTAATATGTTAAAAATTACATGATACAAAACTAGCAGTTTGAATTTCCTCTTAACCAACATCATCGTCTATATTGCACTTTTCGGTCCAGCATCACTAGGCGAGAACCTAGGGAATGTACGGATACTTACGTTAGCACTTGACCCGGCGAGTTACAGGCCGAGTAACGCAGGACTAGCGCATTGTTTTAGCGAACCCCTGCTAGCTCGTCACCGTCCCCCGTCCCGTCGTTGCTGCAGCTCCAGCTCCAGAGCTGCTGCATCTGAATTCAACTTTGGTAGCTCTGACTAGGAGCTTTTTTATTTACTTTCATCCACCACGGTTCGTCGGTTCGCCCTCACTTCGACAACTAGCCTAACGACCCACGCAGGCGCATCCGCAATCATGGTCGCGCCAGTGGTCCGAAGGGCGCCGTACAAGGACTTCCTCCAGCCCTGTCTCCAGAGACGGTTTGCGTCGACGGTAGTCGTGATAGCCTTCGTCGCCTACTTCGAATCCCTCGTGCTGGCCAACTGGAACTCGGTCATCTGGTCCTGGTTCCCCGTGGGCACTGCCGGCCTCCGCGCCTTTTTCATCTTCATTTGCGCCTTCTTCGTCGTCGTACTACGAATAGCCCACCAGCATATCGGCCTGCGAACAACCAAGTCGCCCTTCGACACCTTCCGACAGTATGCGCTCTCGCTCGAGGCTTTAGAGGCCGTCCTCACCTACGCCATCTCCGCCTTCATCTTCAGCCAGATCTACCTCGGGTCTGTAGGCGAAAAGGCCAACTTGCAGTGGATCACCTACCACAGCGGTGATCGCGCCCGCCTGAACGAACGCGCCCTGTTGTACACCGTCAGTGTGACCCTACTGGGCAGCTTCGAGGGCGTCATGCATACCTTTCTCGACTACGACCGGTCACTGCTGGGATATGTCAAGGAGAGGCCCGCAGTAGACGGCGAAGATGCTGCAGCCAAGCCGTCCAAACACGAAGATGCCTGGGAGAGGCTCCTCAAGGAAGCCCCTCGTCTATTGGCTCGATCCGTCACCACCTCGTTATCCGTGTGCTTCGCCAATTACATCCTCCTGTACAGCGTTCTCTTCCGTCAGTCGACATGGAGCTGGGCCATGACCCTCTTACGACCGATATACAATCTTCCCAAGACCAACATACCCCCACCAAATGCACCTTGGAGTGTCTGGATGCTGGCTCGGTCCGTCGTGGCCGGCACTATGCTGTGTCTGCTTTGGGGCTTTGGCAACGCGACCCTGTCGTTCCGTCTGGCCAAGGAGCCGTTGAAGAATGGTCAGCCCATCACCACAGAGTCCAAGGATCCCAATGGCAGTCTGTTGAACGGTTTGAAGGCTAAGAAACCTCGTAACCGGGTACGCTTCCTGGCAAGATCAAAGTCAAATTCACACTAACCAACTTGACAGGCATTCGCCATGTGGGAACTGGCCCTGATCGCCCGTGACTTTGACGCCAGGCGCAAGGCAATCTACGACGACATTGACCGTAAGGATGGCCCGATGTGGTCGCAGATCTACGTCATCTGCCTCGAGGAGATCAAGCAGCTCGAGAAACGCATCGACGACTACGGCAAGCCACCTGCGCCGCCTCCCAGTGCCCAGGAGACTGTACCTCCTCAGCCTCTGGCACGTATTGTCGAGCCTCCCACGGAAGCCAACGTCTGGAAGAGTGCACCGCCGCCCCAGAATTTCCGCGATTCGCTAGGGCATTTTGTTGGGCAGAAACTGAGAGCGCCTGGCCCGAAGCCCGCCGATACCTTGGTCCCCCTGGCAGAGAAGTCGCTCAAGAACGTCCGAGACTCATTACTCACACAAGAGCAGCAGCAGCACTTGAACCCAGAGGGCATGCAGGGTATATTGCGGTCAGTGTTTATACGCATTCTACAGACGCCGGGCGTGGGATGGCCCTTTCGACAAACCTACTCCCGTCGACTGAGCACAGCCATCCTTGGTTCACCTCACGGGGAGATCAGCGTCTGCATCAACGCTGCTTTCAGTCTGTCCCAGCTAGCGTGCGCAAGTATAGAAGAGGACAAGTTTGGCAACGTCCATCGTGATGTTGCGGCCATTGTCCGGACGCTCACTACAGTCGTGAAGAAGCTCGAGATGTTCCGGGATAACCTGGGCATACACTGGACGGACGTGGAGGCGAAGCGCCAATGCACGCCGGTGGAAGAGGTACTCGACGCGCTCAAGGAAGCGCTGGCGAGAGTCATGGTGACGTTTGAGGAGTACAGCAGTGATCTTCGACTGAGTCGGACAGATCTGCGGCTGGCCAAAGAGGCGGCTAAGAAGGCGGTGGCACCCAAGCAGCAAGAAGCGGTGAAAAGGGAGAACGGGATGAGCAGCAAGCAGCCCGAGATGAGGCAGAGGAACTAGCGGCATCTGCACCTCGATGGACGGCTGGCGGTCCTCGAATCGCCTTCGCTGCGCCTTCCATGGCAGAGAGCTTGGAGGGATAGAAACACGGGCTTGTAAGGCCTTGCTACCACAGCACTGGCCGTCACAAGGGCGAGGTGACGAAAAGATAGACACCTTGGAAAGGGGTGAAAAGGACGGCGTTGATGTACGAGTTACGGAAGTTTATGCCGATTAATGGCAGTCTATGACAATGGCCGTGCCTGATGCTATTTGGATGATGGGTCCAGTGGTTACACCTGGTTTGTAAACTGTATCCGTACATTCCCCATGCCTGGTACGTAGTTAGATCATGAAAGGACTGACCTCATTCACATGCTAGAAGCGGGGCGTCTTGTAAGCCCCAGCAACTAATTTAACTAGTAAACACCATCCGCTCCCTAATCCTAATGTTAGGACTTGGCATCATTCCCTTGTCTCTTGTCCATCTCCCACTCCAGGAGCGAGGCCTACGTTATGGATGCGCGACAACATGATTGAATACCATCATTAGAGGTGTACATACAGTACTGTGGCAGTCGTCTACATGGTCGCTCGGGTCCTAAAGTTGGACATCCATCCCGTTCAGCCGAGGCGCATTCACATTCAGTCGTCATCATCCTCTCTTTAAATGCCTCTCCTACTCGGTCGTCCAGCATCACCGACACCATCGTCGCCGTCGCCGTCGCCGTCGCCACCGCAACGGCAACAGCAACAGCAACAGCAACTATACAACACCGTAATCTTAATATGCCCACAAGCCCAACACCAACACCGCGACCATGGCTGCTGGCACTAAATCCACCGCCGCCCACCGGCTCTTCCGCATCGTCTACAACTCGGCCTACTTCGTCCTCTGCTTCATCCTCGCCGTGCTGCTCTTGGTTCCGCCCGGCGATATCGTCTTTCAGGCCTACCAGTACACCTACCAGTGGACCAATATCGCCATCCTCGCTGCCGTCTACGTGTTGGCCGTCCTCATCATGCTCTTCGTCTACGCCCTACGCCTCTACGTCACCCGCACGATCCTCGCCGCCATCCCGCGCTCCCACGTGCCCATCCGCAAGGGCGACGTCAAGAAGCAGGTCCGCAAGATGATTGCCAAAGACCTCTGCCGGAGCGCCGCCATTGCGTGGGAGGCCCGGCCGAAAGTGAACAACCCAACGTCCAATACCAACATGCCGGCCGACGACGAGAACGACGAGGAACACCAAGTCACGGAGCCAAAGGAACGCACCGCCCCCCGTGGATGGCCCAAGCTGAAGAAGTCGACCACAGTCGAGAGCGCCATGGGAATCGCCCTACCCCCGACGAGGCCCGTATGGGGCGACATCGAACACCCGGGCTGGGGCAGCCCGAACTCGCCTGACCTGCCGAACCTACAATACAGCACCGTCGTCGCCGAGCTGCCTAACCTCATCGAGGCCAAGGCCGTTGCCCAGGGACCCGTGTCGGACCTAGCCAACGACGAGACAGCCATCGACCCCGACGCCATTCTCCTCCTCACCCGGCCCCAGCACATGGGCGTGCGCGAGTATATCCTCCACCTCACATCTCTCGGCGTCATGCCGGCCACCCGCACCGTGTCCGATTTTCTCGACGTCTACGAGCACGCCCGATTCGGCGGCCGGCCTCTGTCCGACGCCTCGTTCCGGCATCTCATGCATCTCTTCGCCGAAGCCCTGCGGTCCATGCAGCCCCTCGATCCGGCGTTTTTGGAAGAAAGCAGCGGCAGCGGCTCTGTTGGTGGGTACGGGGCCAGGGACAGCATGTACACGGACAGCCTCAACATCGACGATGACGCGCCGCGCGACAATACGAGCACGGCCGACGGGCACAGCCTGAGGAGTTTCTCGAGCTTCTTCGAGCCGCCGCGCACCCCGAGCAGTCGCCGACGACAACAGCGGCCGGCGCTGTCTGCTAGGAAATCGTCGGGGAGGTACTACGGGACCGCCCCATCGACGCCCCTAGGGCAGTCGCACGCGACGGAGAGTTCGAGCGGGGCCAGCTTTGCGCAGACTAGGGAGCAGTTTGCAGGGAGCAGCCTGAGGAGCGGCACGGGGAGCGAGGGGGGCAGCGTGGTGAGGAGGTCCGTCAGTAGTAGCAGTCGCAGTACGGCTGGCAGCGTCATCAGGCTCGCCCGGAGGGGCGAGGACAGCGGCGATCTGCCGTACGTGCTGAGGATCGCAGATACGTTTTAAGTTTTGGGCCGGAAAGGGTAGGGAATTGTGTGCAAGGACACCTCGAGTAGAGACTTGGAGGAGAGCCCCGTCGAGAATTACGGGGCGGGTTTTGAATTATAGGCGCATCGTTGCTTTAAATGGCGTTTCACGGTATTATACCCCCTATTAAGGACACCAAACCTGGGACGGACACGGGATACAGGGAGACAGGGAAAAGGCGAGCTGCGGAGAATAGAAGTTGGAATGTAGGGTTATTGACGTCAAAAGCAATAGCTTTGATTACGAGTCATTCGTCAAGTCTTTTAGCAGATTACAGACGGTGATATCCGTATTGTGAAGTATCGATGGACGTATTGCGTGATGGCTACAGCCTACGACTGTGCGAGTTACTCGAGTGGTGTCAACGAGGGAGGCGGTACCTCGGGAGGGAAGCGGTGGAATATCGAGTACCCAGCCAGGATTACATGGCCAGTGACGGTTCCGTGAATGCGCTGTGTCCTTCGTACGTTGTTCATGTGGTTTGCGGTGTGTACGGCTTGAAATCTCGCATCTCAGTGATGCGAAGACTCGGAAAAGGGTGGCACGGTTTCGTGGCGGGCTGAACATTCCGTTTGCTGGGCCAAAGTGGTTCGAAGGTACAGACTTGTACTCCGTAGTCGACCTCCAGAGCCCTTCTCCTTGCACGAGACTTGCTGAGACTCGGTATTCTGCCGGGTCCCTAACCTCGTTCGCTCATCGTGTCGCCCGCATAAACATTCCCCGGAAGGCGCACAAGGCTGGCAGAGCCGTCAACTCCAACGTCGCGTCGTCCTAAAAGGTCGTCTCTGATGTTGAGACAACTCGTTTCGCCAGACAGAAGCGAGTGTTGAAATCAGTCCCACGCTCGGTCCAGTTGCCAGAGTTGTTAAGCCAACACGCCTGCGATATCTACCCAAGTGCGCGCTACGATTTACGGCTACATATCCCATCGTTTTCAAGAAAGGGACAAGAAGGGGCCGTAACGCAATGGCACCGCGAGGGAGTGCCTACTGGGCGATGGGTGATGGGCGACAACTCGGATGCCGCGATCAGTATCCGCAGCCCCTGATTAGCCTGGAGTCGTTGGTAGCACTTGGGGTGTGGGCAAACCCTCCCCTAGCCGGTTGGCAAGGCATCCTCGATGGAATGGTTGAAGGCGACGGTCCATTCATTATTTGGTCAAAAGGTTTGATCTGGTGTTGGTGTTGGCGTTGATCAATGGTCTGGGATTCTATGTTGGAGTTTGCGGCTTTCTATCGTTTTCAGTCACTCGTTACTATCCATCCTGGTTCTATCGTATATATTCCCACAGCACAGTTTCAAATGAAAGGAACTTGGTGGTCGGCGGTTCACACACACACATACTTACAACACTTCTCATACGGCCGGGTGGCTACAGATGCTGGCCTGACCCCCCGACTTGTGTCACGATCACTGCCTGTATTCCCCTGGACTCGTATGCAGATCTGGCAAGTTCTGGCCAAACAGGTCTCTCTCTACTATCTTCAAGATTGGAATTTAATCTCGGGAAGAGAATGGCTGACCTATAGCGAAAGTCTTGCCGGCATCTAAACTTGACCCCTGACCATTCGTACGTATTGTATTATTCACGACCCGGCGCCCGAATATCGCCGTAAGTCACAAGCGAGCCATATCCAACGATATTATGAGGCAAAATGGAAACACGGGGCCATCGTACGAAGTGACTTGTGTAGACTGACGACTGTTTCAAAGGTGGTTATGGCATTCGCTCGATCAGGATTCAGGGGCAGTCATGCCACCCCTGCCCCCTCGAGAAAGGCCCGGGACCCGATGCCTTAAGCTTCCCGAGATCACGAACAATCCATTCCAGTCCGTCGGAATCCATCTTTTGTTCCACGCATTCTAGTTACGAAGACCGATGAGAAATGAGAGAGAGCGGCTACGCCCAGGTCGCGGTAGACTACCACGCCACGCCATCGAGACAAGGTGAAGGCGTGTTACAGCAGTGCAATGTTGACATTCCAAAATACCAAAGTGGCCCCCGTCTACGCCACGCCACGTTCGTACCGGAGCCAATCCCATAGTATGATGCCCCTGGCATGCTCAAGCAAACACATCGTCGAGCTACATTGTAAAGACCCGAAAGGGGTATACTGACCATTACTAACACCAAACGATCTTGGTACTCTTCTCCCTAGTAAATTACTGTACCACAACTACAATTTGTTTTATTTAGTCCTTTTTGATGGTGTACATCGAGTGAGGGCATCACTGGGTGGTAACCCGACTTATGGTCTCTAATACCCAAGGACGAGTACCATACAGCTTAAAATTTTAATCCTGGCCCTTGTAAGAATCCGAGGAACCGATGAGACATTGCCTAAACGGTTGAAAATCACGTAAATTATTTTCTCTCGTCCCTAAGTATATATGTGTTTTGCCTTTATTTGATTGCCTCGAGTCACTGAAACTGCAGTACTTACAATATTTCAGTAAGGCCATCAACCAACTGCCAATATATTAAGATAATATGTATTCAATACTCGTTATAAATCTGTTTCATATTTTTATAACACCTATATACCATTTATTCAGGATCTACTGGAGTTCTTTCTCTTGTAAGGCTTCTCTTAAGGACCCATGAGGACAGTACTGTCCAACCGTAACACGGCCTCGTCCACAAGCCCTGCGAGCTCTCTAGGTACAAGGGGGACACTATCCGATGTCAATGGATCCGCGAGAATTCGACCGTCACACGATGCTATCTGGAATGGCGATAGGTTCTAGGAGAAAGTCACATACATGCTGTGGTATCAACGAGCATACTGATCTACATCACGTTTATATAAAGGCTCAGCATCCAGGCTGTAGCAGGATGGGCACAACACCAAGACACATATCAACATTGAATCGAACAGCCAACAGAAGTACAAGTTATAATTCGGTTTGTTTTCCGCTTGCATTGTTATCGTAGACTGACCATGTGGTAGATCTTATAACAGCGAACTCTACGAATCATGTCGGACAGAGAGATCGAAGCATGGACGAGTGGCAATCTCCCAAAGCCAAGACGAGACGACATAAACAACTGGATCGATCCCGACGATCGCGCAGATGCGTGTCGGTGGAACTGTCCAGATTGCGTCAGAGCTTTGCCACTCACGCTCGACGCATGCGACAATGCCACCTGCAGAAAGCAGAAGCCCCCCGAATGTGGAGCTGTTCAACAAGTATGGAGAATCCCTCGATGGAGCCAACCCGTTCTCTTCGATTCCATGGGATTGGGAACGGTGGATGGATATTCTGATAGAGGATGGAAGCTGGGATGCTAGAGCCCAGAGCATCTATGATGACGGTGTCAAGGCTGACAGCGAATCCCGTTAAGAGGTCTTGAACTAGCTAAGCTATCAAGAATGTTGTTGTCTCGAGGACACCCAGACGGGGACGGACACGGGAACAGGAAGCAAGGAGAGAGACGAGCGGCGGAGAAGAGCCGTTCTGCGGCGGAATACGGATACTTGAATCCTCATGCACTCACTATATACACTCCTTTGACTAACACTGCACTGGATGCCACCACACACGCTCTATTTTGCCACAAGTTCGAATTTATTACTGTTGGTGTCAAAGATAATGGGTCTTGATCACGAGTAGGGAGTGACACGGCAGTACAATCTGACATTCCAGAATTGAGACGACTGAGATGAGTTCGAACTTCGACCTTCGAACTTCGGACAACTGTCTGGGCCACGTTGGTAGTAGAGCCAATTCTTCCTAGGATAACCGTAGCATGCTTAAGCAAACATTTGTAATAAACCACGTACATGGCTCTTTGTCCCTCGATACTTTTCATCTTTGTCTGAGATAATCAAGAGTGCATTCGGACATGGGGCATGTCACATGGTCATCTACGAGGACGACATATCTGTTTGTTAGCGTACTATGGCCACGACCACAAGACCCAGCGATCCTGTAACGACAAGGTTACTCTCTTTTCTCAACTTCCACCCACCCTTGTGATCCCCAAGATCTGCTTTCGGCATAGCATCTGGAATGCAGCTTGCTACTTGGTTCTAAGAAAACAAGTCATGTAGGCGTATATTCGCCGGCCCCAACGAGCACAAAGATCCAAGACGTCTATAAAGACTCGGCGTCGAAACTACTGTATTGCTCATGTAGTATCAAGTCACACATTAACACCAACCCGAACACCTCCACAGAACTACAGGTAAGCGACTGATTTGATTTCCCGTCCACATCACTGGCATCAGCTAATCAACTATATAGCAACAGATCTTATCGCAGTAAACTCTTCATACCATGACGACAAATAAGCAACACGTGTGGACGAGTCAGAATCTCCCACGGCCAAAGCGCATTCGACTGAACGATGAAGAGGGTGATATTTGGATCTCTCCCCCCGATCGCGACCTGAACTATACATTCTCCAAGCGCTGTCCAAAGTGCGAGAAAAGCTGGCCGGAAGATTTTCACGTTATCGCATGCGACTATCCTAAATGCGGAAATAAAGAGCCCTTGGAAGTACTGAATTATAACAAGTACCATGAACTTGTTTTTATAGGAGCACACTTCAGAGACTGGGATTGGCCTTATTGGAAGGAAATCATCTCGAAAGATAGCGGACAATGGACCGATGAAGACGAAAAAATATATAATCAGGGTATCGAGGACGACGAAGAGGACGACGAATATGACGACGAAGAGGACGACGAAGAGGACGACGAAGAGGACGACGAAGAGGACGACAAATAGGATGACGAATAGGACGACAAAAAGGACGACAAAGAGGACGAGAAAATTGAGGGTTTGGGATCCCGGCGGAAAAAGTTACGATTGTCAAACGAATAATTTTAAAGGAAGGCTATCTAGAACCTTTCCGGATTCGACACCTTCTTTCTTGCGAGGGTTTTTCCTTGGCTATCTTCTTCTGGGTTTCACGCTCTCTCTCCGGTCTCTCTACCCGGGTACTCGCCCCTCACTCGCCTATCCACCTCGCCGTCATATACTCGACGGTTCAGCTACTCGATTACTTCTCGCCGACTCTAGTCACTCGTTTCAGACACTTGCTCATCACTTGCATTATTTCATAGGAATTTGGGTCAATGGTTGAAATTCATAGGACGCTATAATTTCATGGTTAATAACAATCCCTTCGTTATGCAACATGATCTTTTTTGATGTTTGATTTTGCCCGTCCTCTCTCAAGAATGGGAAGAATATCATCGGGGACAGGGCCAGCCGCATGTTCCGGTCAGAATACTTCGGAGTCGCCCACGAAGAAGTGCGTGAGTCTCGAGCTGTGGGTTGGATTGGCCAGTTATACAAACCGCAGATTCAAAGCCGGCGAGTGCATCCCTTGCCACCCCCGTCATCTCCTGTTGCTGTGTACTTGATGGAGGTTCCCAGCTGAGTTTTAACCCACGATCGCTCATTATTGCTAAATTCCCCGATACTTTGGTAGCGTAATAGTCACCGTGTGACCTCCCCATCCCTATTCAAGAGAACGAACGGCGTCTGGCTTGAATCACCTGAAAGTCAAAAGCCCGACCCGTAGAGATGTCACGCATGGAAAGATACCATCATCCTGCCGTCGAACCCAAGCAGACTTGACATAGCTCCATGGCCTCGAAAGATGTAAGAGACGGAAGGTAATATGGGGCGCCGCAGAAAAATACTAGGAGTAGTCTCTATAGTGTTCCGTTTGAACGAGCGTATTATTAACCGGGTATAAAGTCTACAGCACATCCCCAAGACGAGCAAGCCCTGGGCCATCGCCATCGCCATTGCCATTGTCATCGTAAACCGTCCCCCGCGCGAGCTTCGGTTCACAGCGAACCAAAAAAACAACAACCGAAAAAGGAGAAGAACAAAACCATCCCAATCCGGTCTATACAAGCCGCGGGACGCTCAGACGCCCAAGCCCCAGCGGGGAGCGTTCATGATGATGCCCATCAGGCAGCCCGAGATCATGCCGGCGCAGGGCAGGGTGATGAACCAACCGCAGTAGATCCAGGCGATCATGCGCCAGTTGAGGGCCCGCCAGTCGCCGTTGCAGAGGCCGACGCCGACGACGGCTCCGGTGATGCACTGGGTGGTGGAGACGGGAAGCTCTGTTTGGGTGGCGAGGCTGTTAGTGACTTGTCTGACTGTCTGCGTGTCTGCTCGGGTCGAGAGCTAGAGGTGGAGGGGGGTAAAGGGTTAAAGGGTAAAGGGACAAGGGTCAAGGGACAAGGGTCAAGGGTAAGGGGTAAAAAGACAAAACTCACTGAGACGAGTGGCGATGATGATGGTAATGGCCGAGCCCAGCTCCATGGAGAAGCCGCGCGAGGGAGAGTGCAGCGTCAGCTTGTTGCCCAGGTTGGCCATGATGTTGTAGCCGTACGTCCAGAGACCGATGGCGATACCGGCACCGCCAAAGGCGAGGATCCAGATGGGGACCTCGGCCTTGTTCTTGGCCGGCAGCGCGCCCTCGTTCCAGATCTGGAAGATGGTGGCGTAGGGCCCGATGGCGTTGGAGACGTCGTTGGCGCCGTGGGTGAAGGAGGCGGTGCAGGCCGTCAGGATCTGCAGGAACGTGTAGACGTACTCGGCCTTGTTGTCAAAGTGCGACGAGCGCGCGTGGATCTCCTCGAGGTCCTTGGACAGGAGGCCCTTCTTGGCCTGCATCGTGACGATGTCGCGGTCCACGCCGTGGAACAGGATCTTCTTCATCCACCAGAACAGGACCGGGCCCGACAGGAGCTTGCCCTCGGGCTTGGGGCCGATGATGGACTTGTGCGGCCGGTGGCCGTCGGCGAGGGCGGGCTGGGACCGGTCCGAGTGGGTGTCGGAGTTGACGGCAGAGTCGAGAACCTTGGCCTCGACGGTGTTGTTGTCGTCGTTGTTGTTGTTGTTGTTGCTACCAATAATGTCGGCACCGGAAGTCTGTCCCATGCGAGCCTCCTCGTCGGTGCGTGCGTGCTGGCCGGCCCGTTGGGCCTCGAGCTGATCCTTGGTGAGGTGGCCCTCGTAGTAGTTGCGGATGGCGCCGCTGAACTCGGCCGGGGGAGGGGCACTTCGCCGCGCCTGAGCAGCAGGGGCCCCATGAAGAGGTGGTACCATCGGAGCTGCCAGTCCTCCTTGATGACGACGCGGTAGATCCAGGGGAGGAGGAAGGTCGAGACGAGGACGGAGAACAGGGCGCCGGCCCCGATGATGGTGCCGGCAATGGCACCCTCGCTCAGGTGGTCGACGTTGAGGCTGCCGCCCTTCCAGACGAGAAGCATGACCAGGAGCGAGGCAGTGAGCCAGAAGTACAGCGGGATGTAGACAAAGGCCATCTTGACGGGGTCCTTGCGCAACATGACGCCGTACTTGGTGATGAGGAAGAGGAGAGCGCCGAAGACGGCCGAGAGGCCGGGGGCGATGATCCAGCCGAGGATGACCTGGAGGACACCGCCGTTGATGAGATCGGTGCCGGTGCCCTTGGCGATCCAGGTGACACCCTCGGTGCCGACGGAGGCGACACCCATGCCGATGACACCGCCCATGATGGAGTGCGTGGTCGAGACGGGCGCACCGATGCGGGTAGCGAGGGTGAGCCACAGCGAGGAACCGACGACGGCGCACGTCATGCCGAGCATGAGCATGGACGGGTCGTCGGCGTAGGCCGTGGTGTCGACGATCTTGGTCCGGATCGTGTCGGCGACGCGGGCACCAACGCCAATGGCGCCGGCAAACTCCAGGATGGCAGCCAACACCATGGCCTGGATGAGGGTCAGCGATCGGGACGCGACCGACGTGGCCCAGGAGTTGGCGACATCGTTGGCACCTGTTCAGAGGCCAGTGTCAGTCTTGGGGAATCCCGGATGCGCGCGGCGGGCGGCAGGCGGCACAGGGGTCATTCATGGTCATCATACCAATGTTCCACGCGTCGAGGAAGGCAAAGATGGTGCCTATCGCGAGGATGTAGTCGAACTGGTGCAGAGGCATCTTTGCGGCCTGTGGTATGGAGCTGTGGGAGAAACAGGCAGGTCGTATTCTCTGTCGAGGCAGGGCAGCCAGTCGTGCAAGTTGAACACTGTCGAAGAACGGGGCTGAAGAGCAGACTCGGCTGAGGGTTACAGCAGACGTGGTATCACATATATATCCGCCTACGGACATACGCCGCAAATATGGGCTCGGAGGGGGGTTCTGGAAGGCTCAGTTGTCTTGGTACATCCTACATGTGGCCACTGGGCATCATAGCCCCACGAGCTCGAGGTGCAATTATATTCCTCATCTTGGCCCTCCTCTGGGCGTGAGAAGACGGTTCGACCAATGGCCATGGTACATGCGACGGCGTGCACTCGACATGCTGGACAGTCGAATCACTCACATTGCGTAGAGATATACGCCTAGGCTTGGTGTTGACGAATGTCGGAGCTTCCTTGCCTGGATGGTGGATCGATACCGGTCGGCTGGAGTCTTGGCCCCTGGGCGCCGTTCTGTCGTGTGCCGTCTTAACCGGACCACACATACTTCAGTACGTGTGGTAGGGGTCCTCTGAGGCTCTGACCGAGGACTCGATGTGGAAAGGCATCTATCTATAATCTGTGTGCATGCCACCACTTCTCTCCAAGAGTGACAGAGTTGTGGAAGGCCAGCACCGGGGGTTGCTCTCAAAGAGCACTCGGGTCAGTGTGAGTCGTGCCCTCGCTCGCGAGCGGCAGCTCAGAGTCGCTGGCCTCACTCGCAAGCAGCAAACATAGGGGGAATGGCCGAGTCCTGCCCGACGAGGATCAAGGCAACGAGATGACTTCACGTGTCAACTTGGCAACGGCAAAGTCGAGCTGCTGCCCGTATGACGGCGAGCAGAGTCGATACCAAGGGACGCCACCGCGAATTTCCCTTGCCGTCGAGCAATGCCTCGAACAAGACGATTTCCGACGGGCGTAGGGGGGCGCATTCCAGGCGTAATTTCCAGCCCGTTTCGCCCTCGTGCTGTCGAGTTTTCAGGTCAAGCAACATTGACCAGACGTGAGCTTCTTGGCTGCCCCTTGGCAGGCTTATATACCTGTGTCGTTGGATGATGCCGCTCTTGGCCTTACCGGGAAAGCTTGTCCAGTGAGAAGGCTTGATTCACCCACGTGCGTGCCAGAAGCGGTATCAGTGGCGATTGTCCTGCCAAGAGCCGCAAGTGTATATCCGTACCACAGTAACGTTATCCGTACACAGCAAGTGGCAGGGGGTGGGGGTGGGGGGTTGAACCGCGAACCCATGATGGATCATGGACCCCTTTCGGATCGAGAGATCGAGACTCCACTCGCAGCGCTCCCAAACTTCATGGCACCGCGACAGTACTTAACTAGTAGTTAGACTCCTCTGTCCAACTCAGCTGAAACTGGTGCCATGAGCTGATTGGTGGCGAACTCGGGGATGTACTGACTGACTGTATGAGCGCCGAGGAAGCGCACATGCTGCACACACATGCTGCTTTTGAACCCCAAGTGCGGCTTACGGTCCCGAGGAGGAGTTTTTCACAGTCGGAGTGCTAGACAAGGGAGTTTAGTAGTCGTCGGAATCGGGGTCTGTGTACAAGAAAAGCTCGGGACGGGAAGATGGTCAAGACATTGGTACACAAACTGGTAAGCCAGAGGGTAAGTAGGCGTTGCTATGTGCCTGCATATGCTGACCTATACTGGGCCACGTTCTGTAGACTGTCATCCAATAAAGCTTTCACTATCTTGTTCTGCGCTCACTCTATTCTCCTACATCTTATGTGTTCTTGAATTATGATTCTTCGTGGGTGTACGTTGCAATCTTCCCATAATGTGTCAAACCCTTCTACGACCCAAGTACAGTCACATCACATGAACCGTTGTGCAAGAAGAGGAGTGAAGTGTTCAATTCCCGCATACACACCGATATGCCCACGCCCATCCCCATATCGTAAACCCCCGAGCTCTCTTCCGGCATCGGCAGCACCCGACTCCCGAAACCCCGAGCTTGACTCGTACATATATACCTACATACTCCAGCTATGGATTGGCGACCGGTTGCTGCTTCTCACCGAATTAATCGTATAATGAACCGCCGGTAGCAAAGTCCATGACCCCGGGCATCCATCCTGACCCGTCCCACGAGCTCTTTCCTTGTCCTGATTCCCCAACGCGGTAAACATCGTGCCGTCGTTTCGTCGTGGCCTCTGAAATAGAACAGACGCCGCCTTGGTATCCCATCGTTCCCGTCTATAGTACAGATCCCGTCCCATTTCCCGTCCCGTTTTCTGTTCCATTTCCTGTCCCATTTCCCGTCCCTGTCGTCATTCCCCCCGGCCGTTCAGTTGAAATCCGGCGGGTATCTCTGTTCCACGTATTGCGGATATGTCCAGTACATGAGGCCCGTCATAAAGTAGTTCAAGATTCGATGCTTGGGCGACATCATTGGCATGTATTGTCTCGTCATGTCGTACTCGAACATGAGGACGACGTTGCCGATGAAGTTGAGGAAGCGGAATAACCTGGATATCGCCATCAGCATCCGGGGTCATTCTCTCGTTCTTCTTGCCGCACACGAGACGCTGCCGTTCCGTCACGGCTTTGTCTCTTTTGCTCGAGCCAAACGAGAAGCGCCAGGGACAAGACTCACATATTTACCGCCACAAACACCAGCATGGCGACCGTCGGCGCAAACATGTCGCCTTCCGTGTTCCTCTCCATGTCGCTCGTCACGCCGTAGATGGGCGGGATCCATAGGCACAGGATGACGAGCTCGACGAGACCGACCCAATGGTACGTCCGTACGCGATTGCCCCTGAGCACGAGGAGGCCCATGGCGATCCAGAGGAGGACGAAGTTGATCTGGGAGAATTATTAGCGGTTGCGCTCCAGGCCGGAACCGCACCATCACATCGCCATCACCTAGGGACAGACAGGCCAAGAAACATGCGACCGAGCAGGGGAGACTCACGACGGTAGGGACAAAGACCACCAGCTGCCCCCGAAAGTAGCCCAGACTCAGCGCGCCGGCCACGACGCCGACAGAGAACTGCGCAAAGCCCAGCATCATGAAGAACCACAGCACGCGGTAGTACTTGTCGTAGCAGGCCACGTGGAACTGCTCGTTGGCCCAGGAGTGCGGGCCGTTGATGGGCCAGCCGCACCAGCGGCAGACCCAGGCGCGGCCGTAGTTGGCGAGGGTGACGGCGTCGCCAACGTGCAGGTCGCGCGCCCGCACCGAGCACTTGAAGCACCTGGCGCTGAGCGGCTTGGACCCCGGCTGGAGGATCAGCGCGGCGCGGTCCGGCGTGTCGAGGCACTCCTGGCACACCTGCGCGTACTGGCTGAGCAGGTCGCCGCCGAACATGTCGCGGATGAACTCGGGCGACAGGAGCATGCGGTAGTAATGGCAGGTGCGGCGGAGGAGCTCGAGGTCGCCGAAGCGCAGGTGCGAGATGACGAGGAACTGCAGCTCGTTGGGCAGCGCGAGCAGGCGACACGGCGCGTCCGGGTCCACGGCGGGCGGATCGGCGTACCAGTCGCGCATGCGGTCGGCCATGTTCTCAAAGGGCTGCTGGATGGCGTTGCGCAGGGGCGACAGCGGCGGCTCGAGGGGGGTTGCCATCCTCGTCGAGGAGGGGCGTCGACGAGCTCCGGTACAGGCTGTCGACGCCGCGGCGCACGAGGAGCTCGAGACCGCTGGTGGGCGTGATGCAGTTGAGCGAGGCGCCCGAGCTGCGGCGCTGCCGTGTCTGTATGCGGAGCGAGTCTCGGTTCTGGCTCTGGCTCCGGCCGCTCTGGCTCTGGCTCTGGCTCTGGCCCTTCTCCGTCAGCCGCGGCGAGGGGCACAAATCATCGATTCGGATCTGGAGAGACGGCTGGGGCGGTCGAAGGTGGGACGGTCGAGGTTGGACAGGGATTGCTGACACGTCTGTCTCCTCCTCGTCTGCGGTCCGGAGTTCGCACTCGGAAGTCGGCCTGCTTTTCTCCTCCATGATGTCGATTGGTGGTGACTACGCGCGGATTGCGCTCAAGATTCCGGATCCAACCCGTCTTTGAGATCCGCAAGATCGGGCGATCGCGAATAGCAACCAAGATGGCGGAAAGCTAATAAGTATATGTCGGCTGAGCAGTGAACGTTACTTAGTAAAGCGTTTGGTAGCAACCGGAAAGCCCCTCTCTGGGTGGGACAAGGTGTGGATGAAACCCGAGCCGTTCGAGGTAATTCGAGGAGTACTTGAAACAAGACAGGCACTGCCTTGAAGGGTGATGGCTGTCGGGGGCGAGCTCGTATATGAATGTTTCGATTTAGTCTGCAAACAAGGTGCAGCGCAGCAACGGGCTTTCGTCCGATCTTACGTATGTTTGCTTGTGAAGCTATCATAGACGGTAGACCTCTCTGATGACGGGGTCCACTCCGAGACGGAGAGAGAGAGAGAGAGAGAGGAAGAGAGAGAGAGGGGGAGAGGCTCAAGCGAGAGGCTCAAGCGAAGGAGACATACGGAAACCGGCTCGATGTCGAATTGAGTAATGTTACAAGGTCGATGGACTGAGAACTACGAAGCAAGCGGATTGGACTAGGTTGGTCAACAAGAGCAATGAATCCAGTTCATGCGTCCGTAGTAGTCAGTCGGAATCGACGATACCTACCGACCTGCTGACAGTCGGACCATTACTAGACTTAGGCACACGCGCAGAAGAATGAAACGGCAGGGCAGAGTCGCGCGGACATAACAGGACCCCGTTAACGTAGTGATCCCTCTCATTCCTGCCTTGTCGAATGCAAGGCTCGTTCGTCGCATGTTGTTGCTCAGACAATCACGGTGACATCAGCCGCTGGCGAAACAGTCGGTGCCAAGAGGGTTACGGCCAAGAGTTTTGGGGCCATTCCCAGTGGACGAGGAGGTGGGCAGGGGTGGCCAGGCCTGGATAGGCGGACAAGCGGACAAGTAACTAGACCGTAGACGCTCGAGCGGGGAGCCAAACCCGCCAACCCATGTTGAGATCCGCGACGGAGGTCAAGCCATGGAATGGATGACCCCACACTCGCCGGTCAGTGACAGGCACGGTCTAGTCCGGCTGGTGTTTGACAGGAACTGATGCTCTAGCCTTGATACGCCTTGGGAGCTGTGATGGCGTGGACAAGGTCGCTTTGGACCACGGCGAGCAGATGCAGAGATCCCTGTCCTGACCCTGTCGTACTCCGTACCCTGTAGTGAAATCCGGGGTAAGATGTAGGTTGAGAACCACGCGGCCTGGACTGAGTTCACCCTCGTCTCACCTTACGCCCGGTGACAGTGATCGACCGCGCATGCCGACTCCTGAGCTAGGCCATGGCCGGCAATTCAATCGAGGAGATGAAATTGTGATTCGGTATTTGCTCTGCGAGATGCTGGCCCCCTCGCTCCAAGCAGTTCAGTATAATGTTTACAACACCTCTTACGTTGACGGCCTTTAACAGCCCCCCCCCTTCCCCCATTGTGATCCCGTGGACGCCCTTTGATTCCTGCGTGGCAGCATCTACGAGCCACCTGGACCTCCGAGGAATGCGAATCTGCGTCTTTACAAGTGGCCGGCTACTGATAGACTCCGTGTTGTTGTGATCCCATTGATTCGAGTCATGGCCGCATCTACGAGCCACCCGGGCCTCCAAGCAATGCAAATCTTCGGACGATGCCAGGACCATATTCTTGATACTAGCTTCCGGTTAGCATCACGCATACATACCAACTCGGCAATACGCACCTCCGCCTTTGTATGGCAATAAGACCGGAACTCTGGCGTCTGTCCCAGCAAGCTACCTCCGAACCACGGGCCGTGTCGTTGACGCTTGTGTGAAATGACCTGAACCTCGAGACCGCCACTCTTTGCTCCTCCACTGCGGACCTCGCTGGCCCGGATTCGGGCATCGACCAAGTGCTTAATGTCTCGTTGTAACCGCCGGCCGAAATCCTTGTAGAGGGTGCTGCCACCCGAGAGCACAATGTTCTTGTAGAGTCCTCGGCGCACATCGATGGGACTCTGCTGGATCGTGTTGTCGACGACGACGGGGAGAGGCGTGAGGAAGTCGGACGAGTAGATCTCGGGATTGAAGAAAATCTCGGGGGCCAGAAATCGCTCGTAGCCAACGTCGACCGTGACTTGACGTCCACCAGCCAGCACGGCGTTGTGCTTGGCGAACCTGCTTGCGTCTCGGTCGTAGCGCGCAAACTCCTTGACGATGTCGGGGCAGACGTAGCAGTACTCCTCCTTGATCTCCTGTGCCGTCTTCAGGGAGCTGTCGGCCTCGCCTCGGTCTCGCAGCAGCGACTGGACAAAGTAGGTAATGTCGCGACCGGCAATGGGGATCGACTTGATGGAGGAGCCGATGACATATCCCTCGGCGACGGGAATCACGTGAGTGACACCGTCACCAGAGTCAATCACGGTGCCCGTGAGGGAGCGGTCTGACACCTTGGCGGATGTCCAAGACGCAGCGAGGGCGAGGACGGCCTGGACGGCAATGTAGAGCCCGGCGCAGTTGAAGGATTCGAAGAAGATCTCGGCCGTGTTTTCGCGGTTCTCGGGGGGTTCAGGGGCTAGAGTTGCGGTCAGCACAACCTCGGATGGCATTCGTGACGCTGGGTGGCCACGTACAGGCTCGGTCAGCAGGAAGTAATGGTCCTCGGGCTCAACTCGCAAGTACTTGAAGATGGAGTTTGACCAGAAGCGCTCCATGTGATCCTGTCAAAGTGTCAGCCCCGTATCAGCGCGTCATGAGCTCTCGACCACCCCGTACCCAGTTCTCGATCTGACCGTGGCGGATAGGGTAGTGTAAGCCATATCCAGGCCCCGAAGAGGCAGCCAGAGCCTCGTCGCCGATGAAGAAGTCGAGATCCTCGGTGCCTCTCTTCCCTGACAAGTGTCCACCGGGTCCAGCGCCTCCAGTCAAGAAGGAGGGCTTGTTCCCGACGGCTGGCCGGCCTGAGCCTGTTCCACCACCGCCTCCTCCAGGTCCCCCCTTTGTGGCAATTGCGGTCGGAAAGACGAAAGAGGGCGAATCGTTACCGGCGAAACCTGGGGTCAAGTCAGTTGTGGCCCGGGGGTGGCAGCTTCAAGGGGGAGGGTCGCCGTACCGAGCTTGGAGAAGCCGGTGCCGCTGGAGAGGTCATGTCAGCTTTGGGGGGATCTTCGGGTCCTCGGGAAATTCAGACGACCTACTTGTCCATGACAACGGCTGGCGTTTGGTTCGCCATGATGAGGGATGTGGGCGGTGTCGGATGCGAAAGGTGTCGTTGGTGTTGGTGTTCTGGCAGCTTGCCATCGTCACCGTCACTCGTCACTCGGGCGGGAAGTGGGACATTTGACAGTTGCCTGTCAATGTGGCATAATGGCATATCCCCCGCTGGTTGAATGCGGGGTGGGTCGGAAGGAAATATGCAACCATGTGAGCTAATATCGAACATGCGACTACGCCGTATGTTTACTTGGAATTTGGATGTGGGGCTGATGGTTAATATTTTGTGTTTGTCTAATGTTATCAGCAACATCAACTCCAAGACTCATTCAGGAGGTTTCTCATGATGGCAACCACCATATATGACAATCTGCGCCTGTCGACATCCAACAAACGCCAGTGAGAAGGAGAGTGCTGTGGAGAGAGGCTATCATGAGCTCCATTCTTCCTTCACCCCCATCACGGCTGCAAATGGAACAAGAGGAAAGCGCCATGTTTTGTACAAGCGAAAGTGCCAGTCCCTAAAGGGAGAGTTCCTTCCCAGCATCGTGTGTTTTGCTGCAACCAATTCAAAAGGCCATACATATCGTAACCTCCGTTCTAAACCCCGGGTCTTTGCTCTTCCTTCTCATATCCTTATCGGCCATGGACCCCGACGATGACCTGGACCCAGCCATCTTCCCAGGTCCAACCCCCAGCTGGCACAACATGGATGCCATCGACCCTCATGCCGACGCCACTGCGTCTGCTTGGTTCGATGGAACGAGCGTACCTCGTCGGAGACCTGCAGTCGCTGCCATCTTCATCCACGCCGGCGCCGGCTACCACAGCGTCGCCAACGAGCGCATCCATCTCGAGGCCTGTAGCAAGTATGTTCCATGTCACCCGCCAGCCTCCTTTCGTCCCATGCTGATTCGTCAAGTGCCGCCCGTATGGGTATGATGACGCTCAAGAACGGCGGATCGGCCACGGATGCCGTCGAGGTCGCCATCCAAACGCTCGAAGACAATGAGATCACCAACGCGGGCTACGGCAGCAATCTGGCCATCGACGGCACCGTAGAGTGTGATGCAACCATCGTCGACCACTTCGGCCGAAGCGGTGCTTGTGGCGCAGTCCCCAGTATGTACTCGATCTGCTCCTGGCATCACTCACCGCTGACTCTCGTCTCAGACGTCAAGAATCCCATCTGCCTAGCCAAGATCATCCTCGAAAGCAGCAGCAAGCCTCTCTCCCTTCGCCGTGTCCCTCCAAACCTCCTTGTCGGTGACGGCGCCAAGGACTTTGCCTGGGAGCACAAGATGCCTCTGATCCCCAACGAGTACCTCGTTTCTCACAATGCGCGTGATCGCTATGCCCGTTGGAAGGAGGATCTGGCGCGGGCCGAGGCCAAAGGACCCAACTCGAGCTTTTCGTACAAACCTGTTGCTTCTCCGGCTTTGCAATCCGGTTTGCAGTCCGGCCAGAAGGCCCAGCGCGATCATCTCAATGCCATCATGACCGGCACATGGAACGAGGGTCAGCCTGACTCTCCCGGTCAGCCAAGCACGCCTTCGGAGAATGGCTCCCTGGGTAGCCCGTCAACCCCCAATCGCCAAAATCGCCGCAGTGGAACGGCCCAACCAGCCCACGCCCTTCACCCCACCCATCCAACGATCGCAGTAACCGCAGCTTCTTTGGTGCCATGTCCACCTCTCGAAAGTTCAATTCCGGTGATGCTGGATCCGCCTCTCCTGTCGTCAAGAGACTTCGCCTCATAGCCCGCAGCAGTGGCGATTCTGACAAGATGGATACCGGAGACGGCTCAACGGGCTCTTTGCGGTGCACTCTCGACGAGGACAAGGTGACGGACACGGTAGGAGCTATTGCCATCGATCAGAACGGTTTCCTGGCAGCCGGCTCCTCATCTGGTGGCATCGGTATGAAGCACCGAGGACGTGTCGGCCCTGCGGCTCTGGTGGGCATCGGGACGGCCGTAATTCCCGCCGACGAGGATGACCCAGAACACATCTCGGTAGCCGCCGTCACCAGTGGCACAGGCGAGCATATGGCCACGACCATGGCTTCCCAGAAATGTGCCGATCGCCTGTATCACGGTACGAGACGAGGCGACGGCGGTATGGATGTGCAGGAAGAGGACGATGGTGCGGTTCTGCAGGCCTTTGTCGTCAACGACTTCCAAGAGCACCCTGGCGTCAGAAACTCGTCCAGTACCGGCGCCATTGGGGTCATGTCTGTCAAAAAGACGCCCAGGGGCTACTACCTGTACTTTGCCCACAACACGGACAGCTTCGCCCTGGCGAGCATGGGCAGTCGAGATCGCGACCCCAGCTGCGTCATGAGCCGTCTCCCGGAGGGGGAGCACAAGGGTGGCTCAAGGTGGACGGAAGATTTCACTAGATTGAGCTCCTCTGGAATCCGAAGGCGAGGCGGATGGAACACTGAACCCTAGAATTCGAAGGCGTGGCGGGGTGCTCGAGTTGGTACAAGCTGGACCTGGGAGGCATTAGATCGGAAGTGATGGCAGCCCTGACATGGAATTAGTCGATTAGACAGGCATTAGTATGGGACAATCATTATGACCTCGACTGTCTCGATATTGGAACGTGATATCGGAATAGCGTCACGGAATCGTAATCACGCTATTTCGTGGTTGACTGGGCGAATTAGATCGGGTTGACGCCGTGAATACCTAAGCATTCATATTCCACCCCCAGGGCAATAACACGAGTTTTACAGTGTATACCTAATCACGTTACTTGTATAGGCAGCACAACTTTTAACACTTTCGTCCCCCATCTCACGTACTTGGGAAACTGTCCCTGTCGCTGCCATGGCTGATACGTCTTTCTCCGTGAGGGTACTTTCTCTGCTCAAAGACGCTTTCGGCGCCAGGTATGCACCTAGGTATATCATATAACCCGATTCATCGTACACGCCATTCGTCTATCCGGATTTTCCCCCATGTTGCAACGCCATAAACACCAGAAAGCAACCTTGCTACCGTGCTGTACATGTACAATACACTTTCCTTTCCCTTTTCCTTTGACTTGCACTTTCTCTTACCCCCCCTTTCCCCCTTCCCCCTCAGCCGGGCACAGGTGTCCCGGTCGCACTCCCGGTCCCCTCCCTCGCGCCGTTGACGACGGCGACCTTCTTCTTCTTCTTTACCTTCTTACGTACGACGACGGCGGGCTTGGCGCCGTAGCGGCCCAGGGCGAGTTGGGTGCCGCACGTCAGGCACTCGGCGTCGGGCGGGGGCTCGCAAAAGATGCTGAGGCAGATGCTGCAGACGAAGCCGTTTGTGACGATGCGGCGGTGGCAGAAGCAGGCGGCGCGGAAGTCGACGCTGTGCTGGGTCGCGAGCAGCAGGTGGTCGCGGGCCTCGCGGTCGGGCAGGAAGTTGAAGAGGAGATAGGTCAGCAGGCCGCGCGGGTTGAGCGAGGCCGACAGGTACGAGCCGGACGTGATGAAGGCGGCCTGCTGCAGAAAGGTGGGCTCGGCGAAGGGGGAGAGGCTGAGGGTGTCGATGGGGATGCGGGCGTGCGAGGCGGCGAAGATGGCGTTCATCGTGCTGATGTACTGCGCGGGCTCCGACTCGGACACGGAGAGCACCAGGATGCGGGCGTGCAGGGAGACGGACGAGGGGCCCGTGGTCGAGGGCGGTTGGGGGTTGGCCGGGTCGCTGGACGACGACTTGGGCGGGGCGTGGGTGAGCGAGGTCTTGTTGATGTACGAGAGGGCCGTCGTGAGGGCGCCCGATATGAGCGTCGTGGTGGGCAGGCCGGCGTCGAGCGTGGTGTCGGAAATCAGGGCGCGCAGCGAAGAGAGGATGGTCGATTCGATGAGGGCGAACTGGGGGTACTTGTTGGCCGAGGTGCCGTGTCGGTGGTCGTCGGTGCCGGCCATGGGGACGTCGACGTCGGCGTCGCCATGGTTGTATCTGTCGGGGTTGGGCGACTTGGGGAACAGCCAGACGGCGCGCTGGCTGTGGGCGGCGAGGATGGCGACCTGGTTATCGTTGCCAAAGGCGAGGTGGGCGTTGACAAAGACGAGCAGGTTGGCGACGGCGTTGGAGAAGGGCAGGGTGTCGCGAATGGCAGCCCAGGCACGCGGGTTCGTGTCGATGACGATGGTGAGGAGGGAGGGCGTCTGGGTTGTGGTTGTCACCTCGTAGTGGTCGGAGGCGTCGATGCGATTCATCTTGAAGGAGTGTAAGTTCAGGATGTGGGCATTTCGGAAACCGGAGAAGTTGGGCTGGTGGATGGGCAGGGCTTGGTCGGGTCAATCGAGTAGCAGTCTCTGCTCTCGAGAGACAGGAATATCTTGTGTGTTGTCGATTGCCGAATTCGACGTGTGCGACTTCCGGCCAGGTCGACCCACGGGATGCGAAGACGAGAAGGTCGATGATGGCAAGATGCGTTTAGTCTACGGATACTGTACAGAGTACCAAGTAGGTGCTAGCCATGCTGGAAATGCACTAATTCCGCAGGTCGAAGCTTGGACGTTTTCAGATGCCGGGAGCCAAGCAGTGGAAGTATGGTACGAAGTACGGATACTCCGTGCCACACAGTATCTGCAGATAATTGTCATTCTTGGCTGTCATATCGGAAGTGTATTCTCGAGTTCTTGAAAACAAGACAAACACTCTGGATAGTCCCCAAACTAATCACAACCAAAAGAAATTTCTCCATCAAAGCTACATTGCAGAGGGTACGTACCGAGAATCCAAGGTTAGGTGAGGCGGGAGCGTTGCGCTAACGCACAGCTACGTACCCTGTCTCTCGTTACCAGAAGACCCACAGGCGGGGCTAACAAGCGATTCCTGGAGAAGCTTCCTTCTGCGCAGTGAAGGAAAGTGAGGGGCATTCATTTATCCCCATTCACTCACTCTAGTCTCTCTCTGTTGTCTGACGAGGTGAGACAACATAAGCTGCGCATCGTGCAACCCCCCCCCCGCCTACTACGTACTCCCATTCGTTGCGTCTCTGCTGCTTGTTCCACACGTCTGACCACCCCGCGCTGTCCGTATGGCTTAAAACCAAAGACCCCCGTAAGTTGCAACATTCTTTTCATGAACCCCAGACACCGACCAACCAGCGCAACATACATTCGGCCAGAACAAACACACTCTCCCCCCTTGTCGCACACATCAAAGCAGCCAAGCGGTCGGTCCGGTCACTTTGGTCCATCTTGGCACACCCGGGTCCGAGTTTCTTTTGTGTTCCGACCCTTTGTGTCTCTGGTTTGGCTGAGACCAACCGTGGCTGGTATAAAGTCTGTCCCCCATCTCACTCAACTGACAGCCCAGGCTTTCTTTCTCGCACCGTCTGGCTGATCGATACGAAAACAGCCTTGCTCATCGTACAGACAGTTACCGTTATACAGACAGTCCCCAAACACATAGACAGTCCCCATCATGGATGAGGCTTCCGTCGCCATCACCTCCAACAAGGAGGAAATGGCCAAACTAAGCGACCTGGAACGGGCACAGCTCGTCCTCGCTCGTCTGATGGAGGGCGGCCTGGAAGACGATGAGAACTGCGAAGCCCTCGACCTTCTCACCAAGCTTCTCGACGACGACTTCAAGGCCGCCCAGAAAGACAAATCCCACAAATCCATTTGCGACATCATCGACGAGGCATGCGTCGACACCATCCTGAGCTACCTCGACATGAGACAATCCCCGGCCGTCCGCGAGCGTGCCATCCTGGCTGCCGCCTCTTACCTCAACGCTGCCGGCGACAAGGGCTCCAAGGCACTGTCCGAATTTTTCTTTGAACGCATCAAGCGCGCCACCTACGACGACTTCATCGTCGCCTTTTGTGTTGCCGCCTCCATCTTTCCCATCGCCCCCGACATGACGGCTGAGATTTTCCTCAGCGAGGGCTTCCTGCCGAGTCTCGGACCTCTGATGAGACGCAAGTGGAAGAGCCGAAAGGTCGAAAAGGCCTGCTTGGAGATGCTGAGCGCCGCCGCCATGAATTCAAACTGCCGCGAGGCCATCGTCAAGTACTGCGCCGAATGGCTCGAGGAGGTAGTTGACCAGGATCCCACCGACATGGTGGCAACTGGCCACATGGTCGACACGTCCGTCGAGGGTGTCCAAGGCTCCGTCGCCATGCGCCGACATTCCGAGGAAGTCCTGACTCTGGCCACCTTGGTCCTGACCAAACTGCGTGTAGGCACCTTGAAGTTCCCTCTCGGCTCACCACCTACTTTCGAACACCTTGAGTGGAAGTCGTGAGTCCAAGGACAAAGGCTGACCTGAAGGATCCAGGCGGTACCATCAGCAGCGCAACCAACCGAGGGCATGGATGGGAGTAGGATCCAGCCCGCGACAACCAGCATCGAGGATCTGTCCAAGAAGTTCACCAACATGCTACTGACTGACGCAGATCAAGAAAACAAAAAACAATCCGTAGAGGGTCTGGCGTATGCGACCATTCAGCCCACTGTCAAGGAGGAGGTGGCCCAAAACAAGCAACTCCTTAGAAATCTCGTCGCTATTTTAGCTGAAGCGCCCCCCAAGTCCCCCACAACATATGGCGCTCTCAGTATTTTTCACAACCTCACACGGTACCAACCAGCTCGTTCGGACGAGGAGAAAAAGATGAGCGAGCTTAAGGCTTATGCAAATGCCGCTGGCAAATTGGCCGCACCCAACCCGCTGAACGATAACGAGCACGTCTCGGCTCGGTGCCAGGCCGTCTTTGAAGCAGGTCTCATACCGGTCCTCGTCACGCACAGTCGAAATGGATCTGTCGCGTCACTGTCCATCATCATTGCCATTCTCCACTCTCTCTCCGTCTCGACTCGGCTCCGTGGCCAGATCGCCCAACAGGGCGCCGTCAACTTACTCATCGCTGCATGGACTGCCCTGCCTGAGACGGAAACGCCAGCAAAGCGAACTGCCGCCCAGACCCTGGCACGCATCCTGATCAGCACCAATCCCAACCTGGTATTTGGGGGTACCCGCGCGCGTCCTCTGAACTCGGCAATCCGGCCGCTGGCTTCCATCATCGCACCCGATCCCACGGCCGAGCCGCGCGATCTCCTGCCCGGTTTCGAGGCACTCATGGCCCTCACCAACTTGGCCTCGACGGACGACGACACGCGCGCCACCATCATCCGCACAGCCTGGAAGGACATCGAGGAGCAGCTGCTGAGCCCCAACAATATGATCTCCAAGGCAGCCATGGAGCTCATCTGCAACCTTGTCCAGTGCGTCGAAGGCGTCGAGTTGTACGCGGCCGACACCCCGCAGGCCAAGAACAGACTGCACATCCTGCTCGCTCTGGCAGACGCCGAGGACGAAGGCACCCGCAGCGCGGCGGGCGGGGCGCTGGCGTCGCTGACGCCGTACGAGGAGGTCGCCAAGGGCATCCTCCACCGCGAAAGGGGCGTGCAGGTTGTGCTGGGGCTGTGCGCCGAGGACACAGAAGACCTCCGGCACAGGGGCGTCGTCGTGCTACTCAACATGCTGGGATGCGAGGGTCAGACAGGCAAGCTGGCGCGGAAGATGGCGTTGGCGGAGAACGGGCTCGAGGTCTTGAAGGAGTGCGCCAAGAAGAGCCGGAGGGCCGAGGTGATTCAGGTGACGGTGCAGGCCTTGAAGATTCTGTTGGAGGATGGATCGTGAGGGAGAGGTGCTTGTTGATGGTGTAAAAGGGTGTATGAACGGCACGGGTCTGATGATATCATGATTACAGTGGGTAGAAGGGTGTGTACTACGGTAGATGTTATGAAATGGTGTATGAAAAGGGACAATAAAAGATCGATGGGGTTTAGAGAAACGCTGGTCGGCGTGTACACTGTAACGAACTGCTTTTACTGCTCGACTGATCGTACGGGGGAAATGGAGATGTGCCCTGCTGTGAAAGTTGTCCTTGATGGTGTACTAAGAACAAGGGAAGCTAATCTAGCAACGACAAATGCAATCGCACGATTCCATGTCTTCTATCGCTCTTCTTTCTATACGCAACTTATCTCACACACAATGATCCAAACCGTCTATATAACGTCCGTATTCGAACCAACCCTTGTACAATCACCCATATATATATCCCCTTGCCTACTACCCCTCGCCAATTCACAGACTCAACCCAGCACTGTTCTTCTGCCTCGTCTCCCCCACGGCCTCAAACCTGCCATCACTCTCGACGCGTATGCCCTGCACGGCACTGATCCCCTCGCGCACCCACACCACATTGTGCCCCCTCTCGCGCAGCGCCTGCACGGTCGCGTTGTCAAACGTCCACTCGGCCTGGAGCACGTCGGGCATCAGCTGATCGTGCATGCGCGGCTCCCTCACGGCGTCGCGCATGGTGGCGTCGTGCTCGAGGACGCGCCACAGCACCTGGGCGGTGGAGGAGATGATGCGCGAGCCGCCGGCGGCGCCGACGGCGACGAAGAGGGAGCCGTCGGGGCGCTCGGCGATGATGGGCGTGATGGACGACAGGGGCCGCTTGAAGGGCCGGATGAAGTTGGCGGGCGACGGGGCGTAGCCGAACTCGTTGCGCGTGTGGGGGATGGAGAAGTCGTTCATCTCGTTGTTGAGGATGAGGCCCGACGAGGGCACGGTCTGGAGGTTGCCGTACAGCAGGTTGATGGTCGTGGTGCTCGAGACGGCCATGCCGGACGCGTCGGCCGTGACGATGTGCGACGTCCCGTGCGACTCGGGCGCGAAGACGGGCGACGACGGGGGCAGGTAGTGCGAGACGGGCTGCGTGGCGTTGTCCAGGATGCTGCCGCGGGTGGCGGCGGCGTTCTTGTCCGACAGCAGCAGCACCTCGAGGGCGGACACGTCGGGGACGAAGGACGGGTCGCCGAGCTGCTGGTGCGCGCCGTAGGCGAAGCGCATGGCCTCGTCGAAGCGGTGTGTCGTCGTGTTGACGTCGGCGCCCGCGTAGCCCTCCATGGTCTTGAGGGTGCTCAGCGCCACGACGCCGCTGGACGGCGCGCCCGTCGAGAAGAGCCGGTGGCCGTTGTACGTCACGTTGACGGCGTCGCGCACCACGGGGCGATACGACGCCAGGTCGTCCAGCGTCATGGTGCCGTTCTGGGACCGCACCGTCGCGATGGTCGCGGCGGCCATGGCGCCCGTGTAGAAGACGTCGGCGCCGCCCACGGCGACCTTTTCGAGCGTGTCGGCGTAGCGCGCGCGCGTCATGACGTCGCCCAGGCGCAGCAGCGCGCCGTCGGGGGCAAAGTCGACGGCCCAGCTGGGGTCGTCCACCAGGAAGTTGCGGCCGGCGTAGACGGTACCGGCCTGCATGTAGCGCACCATGTCCTCGGTGACCTCGAAGCCCCCGCGCGCGACGGCGGCGGCGGGGCGGACGACGTCGGCCCAGGGCAGCACGCCGAACCGGGTGTGGGCGGCCTCGAGACCGCGCAGCTCGCCCGGCACGGCGGCGGCGAGACCGCCAAACACGCTGCCCATGATGTTGCCGGTGTACATGGCCTCGTGGGCGGCGGCGGGGGCCGCCTCGCGGTAGTCGATGACGGTATACTCGCCGGCGGCGCTGCGGATCAGGCTGAAGCCGCCGCCGCCCAGGCCCGAGTGGTGCATGCCGATCACGCCGACACAGAGCTGGGTGGAGACGAAGGCGTCTACCGCATTGCCCTGGTGAGGTTGAGTATGTCGTGTTGTGAGAGGGAGGGAAGGGAGAATAAGTAGGGAGGTGTCATGAGAGGCAGGACAGGGAATGAATCAGGGAACGAGTCGAGGTGAAGGAGAACTGCAGGAGAACTGCGGTACAACTCACCCCACGAGCCAGGACGTCTATCCCTATCTGACTGCAGACCTTGCTCTCGCAGGCCACGGCTCCCTTGCTGCCACCGTTCCCATCGGGACGCTGGATGACGGATTGCGCATTGCCGTACTCAAAGACTGGTCCAGCGGCTGCCTGCGACGCGGCCAATAGGAGCGCGATGAGGCCCTGTGGCAAAAGAGTAAGGTTTTCTGGAGATCGGGGTCAGTGTGAAGAAGGGTGTGTGGCGGTATCACTATCGGGATTGTTTGTACTCACTCATCTTCAAGGACAGACTCTCACTCAGTTGCAGTTCACTCAGGACTTGGTAAACAGGACTCGAGCTGTCTGTTCAATGCACTTCTGACCTTGGTTTCTTCCACACACAGTTCTTACGCCAAATGTCACGGTCCCCTTGCAAAGATTCGAACCACGTCGTCTCCGAGAAAGGTAGGTAACGGTCGCTGCTGACCTGGACTTCGTCATGACAGCTGACAAATAACGGGTCGACGATGGATCTCGACTATCGACGCCAAGCCACAGAGCGGGTCTGTCCGATAAGGCGTGATAAGGTGGCCCCATATTATTAACACGACCCGCTATGCAGGAACACGCCAATCATTCTCCGTCTATTGAAAGCTTTTGCCCTTTTCCCGATTTGAATTTAGATTTCATCGGCCTCGTCACCGTCAAGGACTCAATATACATGCTCTTCTACCGGTCAGGAGTTGCGCGTCTACTAACAGGGAGCCGGTCTCTTATCAGCCACACTTCGCTTCACCATAGAGCAGCATTCTCTACTGCTTTTCGATTCAGGATGGCTACCCCGGCGTCCTCGGCGGCGGCCTTCAAGGCGCTGGAGGAGGTCCCTTTGCAGGAAGAAAAGGGGCGTCGCGAGAAGGGAGTTAACCAAGGAGGCAGTTCCCAAAAGAGGAAAGTTGAGGACTCGGAGGATCCTTCAAGGGAACGAAAAGGGGGGTAAACCCGGGAGGCAATCCGCCAAAGACGAAAAGTGAAGACGCCAAGAGGAAACCGAAAGAAGCGCAGAAAAAGGGAGGCAGGAAGGCGCGCAAGCGGGAAAGGGACATGAAGGGCGGATCTGTCGATGATGTCCTCGCCCTGGACATTGAGGCGCTTCTCAAATCGCAGGCCCAGGCCAAGGAAGACGCCACTGAGAGCAGTGAGCCTGCCGATGCCCCAGAGGAGGAGAAGTTGCCCGAAGAAGGCAGCGAGATCGAGGTCCAGGTCATGGCGCTCTCATCCACCGGCGACGGCCTGGCCCAGCAAAAGGGCCTCAGGCATGTCTACGTTGTGCCCTTTGCCCTGCCCGGCGACACCCTCAAAATCAAGGCGTACCGGCACGTAGTCGAGGGCTACACCGTCAGCGATTTCATTTCGGTCGTCGAGCCATCGCCCCTCCGTGACGACTCGCGCGTGCAGTGCAAGCACTTTTCCACCTGCTCCGGCTGCCAGTTCCAGATGATGGACTACGCCGACCAGCTTGCCCACAAGAAGCAGGTCGTCGAGAAGGCCTTCAAGAACTTCTCCCAGCTGCCGCCCGAGCTCATCCCCGCCGTCCAGGATACCATCGGCAGCCCCTTACAGTACAGCTACCGCACCAAGCTGACACCGCATTTCGATGCCCCGCCGGGGTGGCGCAGGAATAAGAACACGTTCGACGCCCGCCCGCCCATCGGCTTCATGCAAAAGGGCAAGCGGACCACGATGGATATTGAGGACTGCCCCATCGCCACCGACGCCGTGCGCGCCGGCAACAGGCGCGAGCGCGAAAGGATGGGCAGGGAATTTGGCAAGTATACGCGCGGCGCCACCATCCTGCTGCGCGAGAGCACACTGCGCAAGCCCAAGGGAACAGAGCCCACATCCCCCTTACCCACGGGCGACGACGTCATCAAGGTCGAGACGGAAAAGTACATCGACTACAAGACCTGCGTGTCCGACAACAAGGGCTTCTCGACCGAGTACGTGGACGACTTCAAGTTCTCCAACCCGGCCGGCTCCTTCTTCCAGAATAACAACTCGATCCTCCCCACCTTTACCGACTACATCCGGCAGCACATCCTCCCCCCGGCCCCGCACGACAAGATCAAGTATCTTATCGACGCCTACTCGGGCTCGGGCCTTTTTACTATCACCCTTGCCTCGCTCTTCGAGGGCAGCACCGGCATCGACATCTCGGAGGACTCGATCAAGTACGCGCGCCGCAACGCCGACGACAACGGCCTGCCGCCGTCACAGGCCAACTTCATCGCCGCCGACGCCAAGGAGCTGTTCCGCTCCATCAGCTACCCGGCCGACGAGACCGTGGCGGTGCTGGACCCGGCGCGCAAGGGCTGCGACGAGGACTTTTTGACCCAGCTGCTGGCGTTCGGCCCCAAGAGGGTCGTCTACGTCAGCTGCAACGTGCACACCCAGGCCCGCGACGTCGGCGTCCTGGTCCGGGGCGAGACGTCCAGGGGCGCGGTGGAGAACAAGGCCGGCAAGAAGGTCAGGTACGACGTCGAGAGCATCAGGGGCTTTGACTTTTTCCCGCAGACGGGACATGTCGAGGGCGTTGCGGTGTTGAACCGGGTGGAGGAATGACGAGTGGTCGAGGGGAGTAGATGGTTCGAAAGATGAATGGAATAAGATGTCATGATACCAATAGTATGGACTGTACAGCCTGTGCATTTGAAGGGAGTAGAGGGATTAAAAGAGGTATGGGATACGCGGTCATGATACCCATTTATGGACTGTACAGAATGCGTGTTTGAGGAGAATGTTTGGTCGCTCTATAACACCTACGTGCCCCTATTTCGAATGTTGGAACTCGCTGTGATTTCTGGTTTCTTGCTGACTGACATTTCCAACTCGTTAAACCGAACGAAACCTCGTTTCCCAACCCGTCCCAAAATCCCGTCTCACCAAACCGGCGACGACATGTCCGGCAGCTCCACGATCCTGTCCGATGCCAAAACACCTCTCCTCTCATCCTCACCCTCGTCCTCTGGCTCTCCGATGGCCTTCCGTTTCCGACTTGCCACCCTGACAACAGTGCCGGTCATGCCGATGACTAGCCTCGTGTTCGAGTGACCCGGGCTGCCTTCTGTCATATAGGATGGCCAAAAGTCTTTCATCAGGGGCGAGAAGAACAAGGATGGCGATAGAAGGTCGAAGGGACTCTGGGGTACTCCTGGAGTCGGAGAACTGGCGCCCGCCTGTCTCATTTGGTTGGGGAGGTTCCAGGTTGCACACGTGAATGCACTTGCGATATTCTCCAAGGTTCGTCTGGTCAATGGTATGAATATTAATTCAATCCTCCAGGATATAAAAATTTCAATTTCAGATATGCCCAAAGTAAACTGGCGGGTGTGTATCAAGTCTGACGAGTTGACGTCAGTGCCGTGGTTCACATTTACGTCGTGCTGGATCGTATTGAGGAATATAACTTCGTAGAAGCGCAGATCAGTACAATTGGAGTCAAAGGCTTCACTCCAGAACCTTAATGGGATATGAAAGTCTTCGCTGACTGGATAGAGGCGTGAGTAAAAAACCGTTAGAGCGAGTTGGAACATTGACTGACACTTCTGTGACAACATTACAGAGATCACTGCGAAAGTATACACCCCCTTTCGCAACCTATGCACTTTCCCATTTCCTTTTGCCAAGAACCTTTTGAATAAGATAAAGGCATTCTCAACTATGTAGCTGAAAACTGGGGTGGGTTTTGGAAACATAATATAGAGATGTTCCAATCGTTCGTGAACAATAGAATAGTACTTTGACTTGGAATCAGTAAAGTTGATCGGGGACGTAGTGATATGGAAGGCACCACTGGCTGTCTTGTACCCCTGAGTGCTACCTAGGCAACTTACTAACGATTTTAGTACTCCAAAGCCCGCATCTTGCAGTGATTTCTTAGCGGACGTGCTCGCAACGGGCTTCTTTTCAATCTCCAGGTGCTCCTGTGTATAGCGGGAACTCGTCAAGAACCGCGTCGAACCGCTCTGCTCGTCTGAGTTGGCTTCAGACAGAGGTAGCCTCAAGTACATGACCATTTCCGTAGCGACCGGAGTGTGGACTGTGAGTTGTTCAGGTGTCGAGGGTAGTTCCGCCGGCTGTGTTTCTTCCTTGGCCGCTCTCTGCTTTCTGTATCTCTCCAGCTTGTGCTCTGCAACCTCCTTTCCCTTGAGCGTGAATCGGGATTCTTTCCCCTCTTGGTCCTTGCGCTTCTCGCGCTTTTGCAACATGACTTCCTTGGCGTCGGCTTTGATGTTCTTCTCGAGACCCCAGGACTCGATCTTGCGCTTGAACTGCCGTTCACTGGCACATTGTTAGCTTGTTAGCAAGATTCTCACGGATATGTCTGGATTTTGGGAGGGGATCTCACGCACGTCGCATTGAATCCACGCTCTCTGAGCAGAGTGTCCATAACGTCGGACAACTTGATCCTCTTGACAGAGTAGAGGTCAGTGAACGGCTCGCGGACAGACTCCCAGGCTTCTGCCGAGAGTGGTTGCGCCCGTTTCAAAGATACGGACGAGGCTTGCGACGACATGACGGCTTGAGGCAGTCTGATAATGATTTGCGAATGCGAATGGGAATGATGAATTGGCGTTGTGGGAGCTTGTTGAAGGGTGAAAAGAGGTGCTGCGGATGGAGGAAACGGACAATGTTATATGATACAAGATTATATGATACAAGAAAGCATCAGGCTGCAAGGATCTCACTGAAATGATCTGAGTGTCTGATGGGCCATCGTTGACGTGGCCCGGAAAGAAACGAGAGCAGTGACTGTCGAGCTGCAGATATCGATCAATCGTGATTGGCCTTACAAAAGTACCGACACACTCAGTGGCCACCAATTGGCTTGACAAAAGTACCACTGCTGTAAGCGAGCCGCCCGTTGACGCGGGCCTGCAGGCTGTGAAAAGTCTACCGAAAGATGACTAGGGAGTAGCAGCTGAATTGACCGCGGCTTATTGGCGAGACAAAAGTACCACGAGGTCTTATTGGCGAAACAAAAGTACCACGAGGGCCAGGCCCGGCCGCTGACGCAGTCCTGCAGGGCGTGGCACACAGCCTTGGGCGTGTTGATGCTGGGTTGCATGCGGCAGACTGTTCCGTTCCGGCGGATACGACGTGATTATGTGAAGCTCGCGAAAGGAGGCGAGCGATAGTTGGGTTCAACAAAAGCCCCGTCCTGAAAGGGGGCTCGCGACCGACACGGCGTGACGGACGAGTCGACGAAAGTACCACCAACGACTACTATAAACGATTCGATGGAGGGCTGGGCAAGCCAGCCAGCAAGAGACTGGTTCCAGACAGAGCACCGCAGCACACCCGAAGCAGTCGCCACACTCGCCAAGCACCAACCAAGCAAGGAACACCATGTCCGACCCGCACTCAGCCCCCCTATGTCGCTCGACACCGTCCTCAACATCGTCCTGCAGTCCGTCAACATCGTCGTCGGACTCGTCGGGCTCGCTATCATGCTGCGTGGAACAAGAGGTAAGTTGGGATGGGCGAGAGCGAGCTTGTTATGGCGACTAATGAGCGACGCAGTTCAAAGGGAGGTGCTATACCGGTAACGAAGTCAATGAGAGGTTGGAGGGACTCCGAAAGGTCAATTGGCATTGTTGACTCGACACGCATGTCGATTCTTTCTTTGGTCATCGTGGCTTGCTTGGGGATACGAAGGAAACGAGCTGGTCATGTTGAAAGCGTCGAGGGCAGGTATAGCCTGACCGTCCTGTACATAACTCATCCTTGTGCATCAAATGAACCTCGATCACGAGGTACCTGAATTTGTATCGAATCGAGTCCTCGCCGGAACACCCAAAGACGGGACTCTCGAGATCATATTGTACCTTTCACTCGCCACCGACAAGACTGTACAGGCGACTCGAGGCCGTCCTTGCCACCCCTCCCGTACCATTCGTTACCACCCCATCACCACTTCATTAAACACCATACTCCGGCCCCATGAACTCACCCGAAAAGTCTCCCCACTGCGTCTCCCTATACGTCCACGACCCGTCCGGAAAGCCGAAATGGGCAGCCATGTCCGCCGGAAACTGGACCCCGGACCCATCGTGCGTCGTCTCCAGCATGGCCAGCTCCCTCGTCCCCCAGGCCCAGCCATGACGCCCTGATACGGGCCGTGGGGGGTATGCCCACCAACACCTCCTCGTCCTCTTCTTCCTCCTCCTCCTCCCCACTGTTGCCCTGACGCCCCCGCCCGACAAAACCCTCCACCACGGCATCGAGCTCGCGCACGACGCACGCGTACCGGTGGATCGTCCCTGGCGCGAGCGGATTCCCCGCGACCCGGCCGGCGAGCTCGGCGCAGCCGGACAGCAGCGCGCGCGAACTGGCGGACGGATGATGGTGCGCCGCCGCTGCCGTGCCGTCGCGTACCAGCTTGGCCTCGCAGATGACGCTCAGCACGAGCACCAGCGCCGCTTGGTATAGAAAGTACACGTCCCACCACGTCGTCTCGTGGAAGCCGCCCACGGCGTCGAGCCGGAGGAGGAGCTGCGCCGAGTCCCGCGCCGCTTCGACGCATACGTCGGCCAGAACCGTCGTCGTGCCCGTCGGCGCTGCGTCGGTGCCGCTGCTGGTATTGGCGTTGGTATTCGTATTCGTATTCGTATTGGAGTTGGCATTGGTATTGATATGACTGCTGCCGCCGCCGCCGGGCTGCTCGTCGCTGCCAAAGAGATGGCTGGCCTGGGTCAGCATGGCGTTGCGCGAGACCACGCAGAGGATGTGGTGGTACTGCACGTGCAGCAGCAAGACGGCCCTCGGGGACGACGACGACGCGGGCCGTCCGTCCTCGAGGGCCTCGAGCCGGAGGTGGCGCGGGAGGTTATCGCGCCACCGGCCCATGTCGCGGAGGAAGGAGGAGACGGGGACGCTGCTCGCGTCCTCGCTCGCGTCCGGGTTGTTGTACGTGCTCCTCACGATCCGACAGGCCTGGGACAGCATGCCGAGCAGACGGACCGAGTACACCGCCATGCCGTCGTCCGCTGGGGGCTGGCCGGGCGCGGACGAGGACGACAACGAGGACGACGACTGTCGGGGCCCGATGGTGCACGAGGCGTCGTCGATGGCGCTCGGGCGGTCGAGCGACGCGGCCTGCATCTGCTCAAACTCGTACAGCGTCCACCACAGACGGCGGCGCAGCTCGCAGACGGCGACGGTGTGCTCGGGGCCCTTGGAGTCGCGGTGGAGGCCGACGGCGACGGCGATGCGCACGGCGGCGCCGGTCAGGGTCCAGCACGAGTCCTTGTGGTTCGAGTTGTTCAGGTGCAGGGCGGCGAGGAGGAGGGCCTGGATGGCCGAGACGTTGGAGGTGAAGATGACGCTGGGCAGGAGGGCCTGCACCTGGCGCCACCAGCGATCCTCGGCCTCCTGGCCCTGGGCCGGCGACAGCGTCACCGACGCCACGGTGCGCCGCGCCAGCATCAGCACGCACAGCAGGCTGCAGATCCAGGCCGGCTCCGCCTCGGTCGCCAGCAGCGACGGGTCGGTGCAGCAGCGCGCGTACTGCTCGCGGAACGACGGCTCGTGGAGCACGGGGAAGTCGGGGTGGATGTGCGCGAAGAAGGATGCGACCAGGTGGTCCGACACGGGCCCGTCGAGGATCTCCGACACGGGCGAGGGCGAGGAGTCGGCCGCGCGGGGAGGCGTCCTCGTACGCGCCGTGCGAGGGCTCCGAGGGTTCCGTGTACGGGCTCCGGCCCGAACTCATCTCGCGGCCCAGGTCCCGGACCTCGTCCACCCACGCTCGCTCCGTCGGGTTGCTGCCAAAGAGGAAGAACTGGCCCTGCTGGTTTTGGTTCTGGTTCGGGCTCGGGTTCGGGCGGTGCGGGTGCCGGCCCGCGATGATGGCCCGGATGCGGATCTGGAAGAGGTAGCTGCTGGCCGGGCCAATATACTGCGTCTGGCCCTGCTGGTCCCGGAGCACCGGCAGGTCCTCGTCCTCGTGGTCGCGGGCGTCGACAAGCGTCGCCGGGCCCGCGGGGACGGCCGGCTCTTCCGGTTCCGGCAGGGAGATGCCCAGCCGGCGTCCCAGCGCCCGCATGGCCTCGACCGTCGACGTGTCGGCGTCGGGGACCAGCCCCTTGACCAGGCTCTCGAGCATGCTCAGGCGCACGTCCACGCCCTCGAGCGGCCGGTACGTCCGCTGCCGGCGCTGCTGCGTCGTCACGCACTCGAGCCTGTGGGTCTGGCAGTACTGGCAGGGCGGAGGGCCCTGCTGGCCGTCACCCAGCTGGTCCGGCAGCCGGTGGCATTTCTGTTTGCGCGACTTGCACCTGTCCGGGCCGAACGGATGTCTGCGTCAGCTAGCTCACTCACTTCACTCCCCCTTACCCGCTGAAAAGGGGGTTGGGTCCGTTGAGGGGGGGGGAGGGAGGGGAGGGGAGGGGGAAGACGGTAGACCTGAAGATGGGCAGGCAAACATTGGGAGGAAAAAAAAAAAAAAAAAGACGGCTTGCTCACTTGTCGCAACTGATTTCCGTTCGTTTCCGCCGTTCGGGCGGGACACGGCGGCTTGGCATCTATTTGCGGGTGTGTAATCACCCGAGACAGCATACACACACACACACACCGCGCGCTGCCGATGACTACTACGCAAGTGTCTTGTTCGTCTGACCGTCGACGTCTGACGTCGTCGTCTACTATGACTCGTGTGGCGCTTTGTGCGGAAGCTGGGCGGCACGAAGCACGGTGGCGGCTACGAAGGGGCGGCTCCGTCGTATACGAAGCGAGGGAAATCTCTGTCTCGCCGGACTGGCCGTGGAAAACCAGCCCGTACACTGGCTCGCACTGGGGGCGTGAGATTGAGTTGCCCAGAGTCCCGGTCCAGGTGGGGATGCGTCTTCGGTTGTCGGCAGCCTGTCGATCATAGCTGCTTCTACTAAGGAGAGGACGGGGGCGAGCCGGGGTAGCGCATGGGGGGTTCTGATTCCCTCCAGGGGCCCCTGCAAGTCCTCGGTGAACGCGTTCTCGTGCTAACGTAGTTCACTAGTTACACCGTACGGATACATCATAATTAACTTAGTTAGTTACACCAGACCGTCCTCGGTCGTTGTGGTCAAGTCATCGTGGCCGAGGTCGGATGAGGGCGGTCGGTCGGGTCACATCGTGTCGGGTTTGTCAACGGTTCTACGCTGGAACCTTGACTCGCGAGAGGAAGACGCAGGGACGATTGCATGAACTCGACTGGTTTCAGTTTGACGAGCAACGTCGACGCTAATCAGGGCGTGGATGAAACCCCCCACCCGCCAACGCCAACCAACATAGGGGCTGGCCCGGCTGGGACTCGGGACTCGGGACTCGGGGAGGGCCCAGCTTGGGAGCAGAGAGCCTCGGCTCTCGACGACGCACGACGCCCTGGCACACACTTTGACCTCGTCACGCGCGCGAATGGCCAGGACATGTACATGGGTTGCGATTTCGTGGACCTATCCTACAATCGAACAAGAACATAACGTTAACTACCGGTACATGACAACACAAAGACCCGTGGCGGGTTTCGGACCGGGGCCAACTCAATGCTCGAACAGTGAGTGGCCAATCCCTCTCCTGCCCCAGGGCCAACCGAACCGAACCGAACTGTATATGTACACGAAATGAAAGGTGGGTGGACGAGGCCAGCCGTCCGATCGGGCCGGCGCAACTTGCAAGTGGCCATTCGCAACGCGGAATGACATTCGTTCATCGTACTCCTACCGTCTTACTCCTTGATGGCGCGCGCATGGCGACGCTTGCTCTTGCTCTTGCTCTTGCACTCTGGCTTGGCGGACGAGGTGCCGGTGGCCGCAGCCGTCGTGGTCGACGCAGAAGTGGCCGCAGGAGCCGTGCTCGAGGTAGAGGTAGAGGCAGAGGCAGCAGCGCCGGAGCCAGAGCCCGAGCCCGAGCCCGAGCCGGAACCGGACGCGGAATCCGACTCGGCACTCGAGCTCGACGTGTTGCCAAAGGCCAGCGCCGGGCCGGGGATCGGGTACGAGGTCAGGGTCTGGTAGATGTTGAACTCGATGCCCTCGTCGGTGGGCGTGTACAGCTTGGTGGCGAGGGTGCCCGTGGGCTCGACGCTGCCGGACCCCGTCACCACCAGGTTGATGCACTGCGGGTAGTTTTGCGCGCCGTTGACCTGGCCGGCCGAGTGCAGCGCGATGATCTCGTGCCGGAGCACGTAGTTGCCGGCCTTGAGCGTGGCCGGGACGGTGGTGGTCCAGGTCAGGTTGCTGGCCAGGAGCTCGTCCGAGGCGTACTTGCCGGGCGACGTCGACCCGTCGATCAGACCGGACTCGGCAATCTTGAAGAAGCTCAGCGTGGTCTTGTCCGCGGCCGAGCAGTCGCCCGAGCAGGCCGCCATGTAGTCGATGATGGGGCCCTTGTGGGACTCGGGCCAGGTGTTCCACTGCAGCTCGATCTTGTCGCCGGCCGCGACGGTGGCGCTGAGCGCGCCCGGGGCGCTGCCGCGGTGGCAGGCAATGTCCGAGTTGGTGTAGGCGTCGGGCGCGACATACCCGTTGTCCGTCGCCGTGTCGGACCAGGCGATGCGCTCGACCTTGGGGTTCTCGTAGGGGGCCGAACTGGGCGAGTAACCCGAGAACGACTTGCCGTTGACGACAATGTTGGCGACGTAGCCGTGGGCCGAGACGACACTCGCACCGGCGGCCATGGCCAGGATAATAGGGGCGAAAGAAGGCATCTTGGATCTGTGTGGGAAGGATGCAAAGTACTCTCTGCGTTTGGATGGCGAAGTGGACAAGTGATGAGAAGTTGCGGTGGTGGGATATCAGTGTAGTAGCCGGCTTGCGGAAAGAATGTAATTTGACTGCAGTCAATGCGACGAGTGAAGAAAGACGAAGGAGTGGCTGTAAGTGAAGAAGTGCAAGACCGAGGGCTGACTGACGAAGAGGCAAGAGAGCAACGACGGCGAGGTCGGCCTACCTTTTATGAGCCTGCCTCACTCCCCAATGGGACGATGAGGCTCTCACGGCTCTGCGGCTTGCCATTCGATCGGTGCAACGATATGACTTGCGGGGACAGTACCGGCGTCTATAGTGCTGTGGCCTGTCCCAGATGGTTCAGCTGGGCCGTCAATCAATCCGACGTAGCCCTCTGTTTCAACCTAGGTGATGATGACGAGATCCTGGACGAATGGCGAGCGTCTCGTCGGTCACTCGGTGGCGCTCTGGGGCCTGGGCTGTGTTGTTTCATGGTGGTGGATCGTCATCAGCCCAGTCTCTAGTATCTACCATTCCACCGTACGGCCCAATGTCCATACCATAACTACCTCGCCACGCGTACTCGCGTCTTCCCAACCGGGCAGGACTGTGTACCGCTCATGCCCAGACGGGATGGCCTGGCGATGTGGCCAGAGGGAGGGCGACCGCGGGCGCCTCGTGCCACAGGTAAAACCACGAGGCCGAGAGAGTGTAAGAGAAAACGCGTTCGAGTGGGGTGTCACAGGGGTCGAAAACGGGTCGCAGGGCTCGTCACAATACTCCCTACCGGGCGCTCAGTCGCATTCGGGGTGCAACCGAGCATCTAATTGGTCCGCTGGGACCGACAAGCATCGCCCGCTCGCCTCATAGGGGCGTCACATTTAGATGAGCCGCAGGGATTACGACGATTGCAACCGAACGGCAACACACGGTCGGTTGCTTCGGTAGGGGCACGTCCCAATACTTCTCAGCTGGAATGCTTCACAGTACTGCGTACACAGTACACAGTTGATACTTTGCTCTTTGTAGTCGTATAGTTTATGGATAACGGGTTAGATCTCCGTACTTTGGGTCTTGTGGTGAAGTTGTGTCTACACAGTACTACCAGTCCACTCACTCCACCCAGGAAGCTTCTGGAAGTATCCGTTTAGATTTATAGGCAAGAGATGCGATGAACCGTCAACACGAACCACCAGTATCCCGCTCCTCCCTGTTCCCTGTTCGTCATGCAAATGCTCACGCCACAAGGGCCGTCCGAAAGATGAAGGAACTTGGGCCCACCGCATGGCCGCGCCCCTAATCGTCATCACAAGTTACCGACAATCTCCGAGTTCTTCATCCGTCATGGTGGACATATGGTCGTATGCCCCGGCTCTTGATCGAGGCTGAAGCAAGGGGCTATGAGGATACGAGTCACACCCATCGGGTGCTTACGATGTCATCTACTGAGCCACCTACACACATGATACATCCACTTTGGTTGTACATCTTTGCTGATCTGCCGCCTTGAAATATATAATTATAGCCGTACCCGCTTGTATCGCGCACAGATAAACAAGAAAATTGCATCATCTTTCAAAGTCCAAGTAGGAATTGCATTTGCTTGCATTCAAACTGGCAACATGTGTCAACTATCCACGATGAAGGCGTTGTGCGTGATAAATATACCACTCTCATTCTCAGTCCCACATCTTCCCTCAAGTCTGAAAGGGCTATCCCCGCCGTACAAAAAGCGTGTAGCGATGATTTAAATGTATTCTACCGGTACGTTATCCGAGAGTCCATGAGCAAAAGGTCCAACATTGCCTTGTGGTTCAGGCTTTGCCCATGTCAGTTCCAATCATGTTTCGGCTGCATACAATACACTTCAGGTATGAGGCTATCTATAAGCCATGTAACATGTTTGGCACGATGAGCGGGCTGTTGTACTAATAAAAGCTTTTTCCGATTTTATACATCGACAACAATGTCGGCCGAGGCATCTCTGACGATGCTCGTATGTTTCGCACCCGAGAATCAGCACCCACAAGTACGTACGACTCTGACGAGTCATCCCCACAAACCAGGCAAATCCATCGCCGTATTCCTTCCCTATCCAAAACGCCAAGAGACGAGGAGGGAGTAGGTGACGAGATGAAACAGGTGGACCGTGGATATATCCGTGATCCAACACGCCTCGATTAACACGAGCCCTCGGAGACCAAGCCGAGATATGGACATGGCGCGTAGTCAAACGCCGAAATCTAATGTTCTACGACGTTGTACGAGGTATCTAGATTATCGTGCTGTCGAATTACATCGGTACCAGTGTGGTGGACAATCTTTGCTGCCACTCTGTCTCGCGAGGCCGAGAGTACGAGTTTGAAAGTCCCCCCTGAAGATTAAACAGGCCTTGTTTGCATAGGTCTCAAAACGGTACACAAAAACGTAAGGACATGTAGGATCGCCAATCTAAGCATACCATCCACGACCTCTTGGCTGGCGTCCTAACCGCTTCCCAACCCCGGGCTGTCGCTTACACCATTATACGCCACCAGGTTCGGCGACATCTTCTTCTTCTCGTCGAGGCCCTGGACGAGATCGCGGATAGCCAGCTGCTTGATGCGGTCGCACAGGGCGACGCCGCCCCTCGGCCCCTCGAGCGCGAGCAGGTAGGCGCCGAGGCCAGCGACGTGCGGCGCGGCCTGCGACGTGCCCGACGTGGAGCGCGCGCGCTCGTGTCCGGCCGTCGTCGTGTCGGCGCCGGGCCAGGCCGACCGGATGTCGACGCCGGGCGCGAAGACGTCCACGGCCGCGCCCCAGTTCGAAAAGGGCGCGATGCGGTCGTTGGCGTCCACGGCGCCGACCGTGCAGACCGACGGGTCGGCCCCCGGCGTGAAGCCCGAGGCGTCCGTCCGCGCGTTGCCGGCTGCGACGGTGATGAAGATGCCGCTCTCGACGGCCGCCTCGACCGCTGCCATGAGGGCGTTTTCTTTGTCCGACTGGCGGGGCGCGCCGAGGGAGAGGTTGACGACTGTCTTGTTGAGGCCTGGACGTTGGTTTGGTCAGAAGGGGTGCATGATGACAACACAACAACAACAACAACAACAACAACAACAACAACAACAACGTAAACTCGGGTTATCAGCTTCTTACGTCCTTTGTCCCTCGCGTCGCTCGCAACCCAGTCGAGCGCCTTGATCACGTCGCTAATCGCGCCACGGCCGTGACTGTCCAAGCATTTCACGGCGACGAGATTCGTCTTCTTGGCCACGCCGTAAGTCGCACCACCAACGGTGCCGGCAACATCTAGGGTCCCGTATTCAGTCAGGCTCAGCATCCGTGCGAGTCGGGGTAGACGGGGGATTCTCGAGAGCAAAACTTACGCGTCCCATGCCCGTGGTCGTCGTACCTCGGCTGTAGACCTAGACCGTGGTGCAAGATTGTCGTCCCCCACTCGGCGCGCGACTCGAAATCCGCGTGCCAGATGTCGATGCCGGTGTCGAGGATGTACGCCCACGTGCCCCTGCCCGCCGAGGCGTCGTACGTGTAATTCATACCGCCCTTGGACTGCGGGACGAGGCGAGGATGAGACAGGTGGTCCAGCCCGTAGCACTCCGTCGGCTCGGTCTTGACGGTCTGGAGGCTGACGCTGGCATCGGGCTGGACGAACAAGACCTGCTGGCGTGATTAGCACACAGTCACGCTGACGACAAAAAAGGAGAAGAAAAAGCCTTCATCTCCCGGCGCATGCTCACATCAGGCGAGCCCGAAAGGGCGTGGGCCATTGCTTCGGAGCCAGCGACCGAGTACCCGCGGAACGATCCCTCGCCTATATCATAGGTATGCTGTGGTTCCGTCCCAAACGCCGCCAAGAGGTTCACGTGCGCGCTCATAATTCCAAGACTTTCGGAGGCTTCGGGCTTGAGGACTACTATCCATTGGTCGTTCACTACGTCGTGGGGTGTTGCCGTGGTGATAGGGGCCAGGAGGGCGACGGCTGGGAGTGCCAGCAGAGCCAGCAGGGCTGCGGATATAGCCATTGTAAATAGAAACAGATGTTATGCTATATGGCAGAGAGGAAGTGTCGATGTGTCGTAATCGTGGGTTGTACGCACGTCGAGTCTACGGATACGGGATATAGCTAAGGATGTCGTTCTTATATGATCGATAGTCGGAAACATCTAACATTGTCTACAGGATCAGTGATATGGGCGAAACAATGTCGGGCCAACTAGACTCGAGTTTTCCAATACGCCCGACCTTGCGCTGTTTACTTGTGGTAAAGTTGAGCTTGCGCATCACAAGCTGGAAGTTTATAAGATCAACAGAGAACGACATAGGGGAGTGAGACCACTAGCGCTGGAAAGAATCAGACTAAAACAAGCCCATCTCGAATTTAACAATTACATAGTTATACCCACTACTCATACCGTGCTAAGCCACTGCGCTCGTTATAACCAGCGCAGCGTGCTAGGGAGACGGGGACAGGAACGCCGTCAACAGGGTGCACAATCAGCCCGGATGCGTACAAGGCTCTCATCAGGCTCGACCTAGTGATTTCTGCCGTTAAAACGGTTAAAATTTCAACCATTTGGATAGTTGTCGATACGCTCGTGTGTCCTAGAAGGTAGTATGCAGAAAGAAGTCGAATACACTCGTCTAAACCTCCGATCAATGTTACAACTTTCAGCTAGCTGCTTCATAATCATTAACATGGTAGATCAAGTAGCACTCGCGTCAATCCCCTTTATCCATTTCCACATCTTCAATATACGCCGTCGATCGAGAGGCCGCACCTCGCGCATCGTCCGCGACACCTCCTTGGTTCTGAAAAGGTCAAAGACAGGCGTCGTCGCAGCGTCCGAGCCGTCCTTCGACCCCCCCATCAGACTCGCCTCTGCCCCTTCGCGAGTATCGCCGTCTCCAGAGATCCAGCAGCCCCTGCGACGAGTGGCTCGAAGCTTCGCCCTGCAAGTGCGTCTCCAGCCTGTCCACCCACTGCGACGGCGGCACGGCTTCGAAGGCGTCCTCGCCGGCCGCGTCCGAGATGATGTCGAGCATCTCGTGCCAGGCTGGCGATCGGTGAGGATTCAAGACGTGATAGACGGGGACCTGTCCCGCGCTGGCATCGGAGCTGTTGCTAGCATGCGATGGGGTGCTTTGGTGAAAGACGATCTCGAGCACCGCCTTCGCAGCTAGTTCCACCGGCAGCCAGCTCAGCGGCTCGTCCGCAAGGTCTGGAAGACAGCCAGTCAACTTCTCCGTGGACAGCATGAGAGGGTAGGCCTCGCTCTCGTTCCAGATGCCGTGCTGGTTGGCAAAGAGCTGTCCGACGCGGATGACGGAGACGGGAGACTGTGCCCGCGTCGGGGGCTTCTGTCGTATGGCTTGATGATGCGCCGCCGCGCAAATGTTCTCCGCCACCCACTTCGACCTCGAGTATCCCAGGGGCGAAGCGTCGGAGGGATTGGGCGAGATCTGTTCGGCGATGCGGTCGTCGCTTGTTGACGAGCTCACCGCCGCCGTGGAGCTGATAAAGTAGAACCGAGCGCCGGATTCCGCCGCGAGATTGATCAGGTTCCTCGTCGCTGCAAAGTGCTGCTCGAACGAGTTGAGACGGAGGCTAAAGTTGACACTCCACGCTGCATGGATGATGATGGTTGAATGAGTCCGTAGCTCCTTAAACCGTTCCTCGGTCAAGCCGAGATCTGGTTTGCTCAGCTCACCTGGCAGGCAGACGAGCTTGCCCTGAGATGACGCCGACTCGTCCCATGCTTCGAGAGGCTCCATTCGTCTCCTAGAGAGTGCCTCGGACACGCGCTCGTGCGCTGCAAAAGGCGTCTTGGCGCGAAGTAGACAGTAGATCTTGCTGATGCGGCTGTCGTTGCGGAGATAGTTGACGATGTGCGCACCCAGCGCTCCGGTAGCTCCAGTCAAAACGACAGCAACGCCTTTGTCTTTATCCGTGTTGGATGTAAAGTCACAGAATTCAGTATAACTCTCAACCATCCTCTTCATCGTTTCCAACTCGACATCCTCTTTCGACGGGAGGTCGTCACCGCCAGCTCGCCGCAGTCGTAAGACGTGACTTACAAGACCGTCAATCGTCCCACAGTCGTATACGATGTTCATCGGCAAACGGCCGGCTTCGAGCGAAAGTAGTTGGCACTCGACCAGTTTCCGTATCCGGATACAGGCAATCGAATCGACGCCCTGCCCGTACAAGTCTTCGCCCGTCTCCAGCTGTCGACCCGAGACCTGATGGAAGATATCCGAGATCGCTTTGGCGATTCTGTCGTCTGGAACATGCTCAAGCGATGGATCGAACGGACCGCCACCGTACGCTCTTTCGATTTGCTCTGCATAGCGTTCCTCGGCTTGGCGACGCATAACGGTCCCCTTGCTGCTCTTTGGGAGTGTCTCTTGGCCCTCCGGGACCTGCACGATGACCAACATGGACCGGGAAAGCCTGGAAGGACCATGTGCCTCCCCGTCGACTTTTTGTATCCCCGGCCAGACATCACCCAACACGTCCGAGTCCGACGCGCCGCTGGCGGCTGTGAACAGCAGAGCGCCCGGACAGTCTCTACCCGCACCAAACACCAACACGTCCCGCAGCCGACGTGCCGATGCCAGAATGGCCCCCTCCAGCGGTGCCGGGTCGAACTTCTTCCCGTTCGCGAGAGTGATCTGCGCATCGGACCTGCTGTGGTACCTCCAAGCATCGGGTATCGACGGATGCGGCTCGAAGAGGTCCGCGGTAGCGTACGAGCCATCGGGCCTGTTCATGCTCGCCCTCAGCGGCCAGCCGGGCAGAGCGACGAGTTCCGACAAGCCGGCCTCGCGCGGCTCGAATGCGAGCAAGCCCCGGACACCGACGGGTCGGAGAAACTGCCACTCCCTGTCCCCGGCAAAGTCGCGATCGGACGACAGGAGGAAGCCACACTCGGCGCTCCCCATCCTGGAGACGAGGTTGACGCCCTGGCCGACCAGCCCGTCTCCGACGGCCGTCGCGAGAGCCGCGCCGCCCACGCCGACCACGTCCATCGACCGGAGCAGGCGCACGCCCTCGCCCGTCTCCGCCAGCATCTGCAGCACGTACGGCACCGAGGTGAAGTATCCCACGGCCACGGGCCCCTCTCCCCGGGCAAGCTCGACGGCCCTGACGACGTTGGCGCCCGTCACGGGTCCCGCCCCTTCCGGAAACAACCAGATCAGGGCGCCCGCGGACCACGCCCGGAAGCAATCCGCGAGGCCGCCGTGGTACAGCGGAGTGGTCGAGAACGTTGCCGGCGGAGAGGGCGCCGTGAGGCGCGCCAGGACGCCGACGGCGCCCCAGTGCGTCTGGCGGATGGGTTTGGGCATGCCCGAGGAAGTGCCCGAGGTGTGGCGAAGGTATGCCAACTCGGACGTCGGCCGCGGACGGGATTCGTCTTTTGGTGATTCGGCGTCCCGAGCTGCAGGATTGTACGGAGGAATAGGGAAGACGTTCAGCGTGTCCCTGAGAGACGAGACTTGTCCCTGATGTGCTTGATCCACGAATAAAGAACGAATCTCTGCCACCGAACAGAGGTGCTGAATAGCGGTGGGTTCCAGCTGGGGGCTGGCAAGTCCAGTCAGTCGAGCCCAAGGAAGCCCATGGAGAGTGAAGTGGTAGACTCACGCCAAGAGGAAGACTGTGCATCCCAGCCTCATGAGACCAAGCCATGTCAAGACAAAGTCGAGACCACTTGTGCATAGCAACCCCATCGTCTCGTCCGACCCGCCGTCATCTGGCAAATGCAATGCGCGGGCAAGATGTGAACTTGCGGCGATGGACGTTTCCCTGAGCGCCTTGAACGACAATATTGACGGGGCTGTCGGACAGTGTCAGTAATCCATCGAGTGAGGATCGTCTTACACAGGTGTTCTGACCATTCCCCGAGTCCCTCTCGTCGAGGGCTGCGAAGCCGATCGCGGGACTGTCTGGCAGATCACGCGCTTGGTCGTCGATCAAGTCCAGGACTGTCGAGAACGACTTTGGCGTCTGGCTGGTGCTCTTTTTCCATTGTGCTGCTTGGCCGAGGGTGCAAGTGAAGTAGTTTGGATCTGGGGGAGCCATGGAGGCGATCCGGTCTGGATGTGCGTGTTCAACAAGCAAACAAACCGGGAAATTGATTCAACTGATCGACTCACGAATTGCAGAATGCCTTTTGCGTAATGAGTTCTTCCTCACTCTTTTACTCGGCGACAGCTAGTGCAAGCAGCACCAGAAACCAGCTCATTGAAACCCAAACGGCCCCGGAGGCTCCTGAACGGTACATCCGCCGGTCATGATACAGTGACCCCCTGGCCTGTGTAACTTCTGAATGCTATGGCACCAATACCATGAGGTCATTGATTCTGCCGCCGCGTGTCACAGACTAAAGTGCGCACATATTGCGTCGGCATGTCTACATGTCGAGGCCGACTAAACACCCACAAAAAGCTCGTGTGGCTCTTGTATTGTAACGGTGCTAACTTGATGAGCACTGAACATCGAGTTATAAAGTCCAATTTCAGAGGCCATCAAGTAGAATGTTGTCTGGTATAGAGGGCTCTTGGTGAGTCGAGATTGATGAGACAGCCTACGGAACAGTACGTGTACTGGGACAAGCAAGTACCTTGACAACTCACAAACACGAGTTCATTGAAGAGCATCATCTACTTGAACCTTTAGTAGCAACAAACATTCCACGTTTCGTCGCCTAACAGTAAAACATCTTGGTAGTGCTGACATTGACCCGACTCCAGCGACGTCCCTGCCGCCACGCAGCAAGAACGCTGGCCGGCCAATACGCGTGATACAGAACCAGGGCGGGCAACGGGTCCCAGTTATCCCAGGTGCCCTCTTTCCAGACAAAGACATGCGTCAGGATCTGCTGCAGATCAGCGATCAGCGTCCATAGGTCGACGCGACCGACGGCCCAGCGGCAGAAGGGGTGGAGGAGCAAGGCGAACAAGTCGTGTCCGATCCAGTACCGTGACTGGGCACCCCTCGGGGGCGTAATGATGGACGCCCTCGAGCCGCTGCGCAGGTCCGACGGCCGGGACGCCTTGGGATCCACGGCCGACAGGTACGCCTGCACCATGGCGCGCATCTCGGGGCCGGGCTGGGCGAACAGGACCAGGGCGGTGTGGGCGCGGGGGTTGCACTCGATGGCGTACATGGCGCGGCCGTAGCCGTTCTCGGCCACGGCCACGTCCTCGAGCATAAAGTCGAAGCTGAGGTGGCCCGTCATCGCCTGCGGATCCGACGACCGCGCGATGAACTCCTCGGTGAAGGCCAGCATGGCGCGCGACGGGGCCGAGTGGAACGGCAGCGCCCGGTAGTGCATCAGGAGCTCGGCGCTGGGGCAGGCGACGAAGCACCGGACCTGCCCGCGCACGACGAGCGCGTGCGTGCAGTACTCGTCGCCGCCTGCGATGAACTGCTGCACGATCCAGGGGTTGGCCGGCGAGATGGGCAGGCGTGCGAGGTGGGCCTCCGTCGCCCTGCGCGTCGACAGCGGCAGGAGGGTCATGTCGCCGCGGTGGGCGTCGTCGACGCCGATGGGCTTCAGGATGAAGCGCCGGCCGGGGTGGTTCTGGATCGAGGCCTCGATGATGTCGTCGACCTCCTCCCGCGACGTCACGTTGTGCGTCTCGGGGCACGACAGACCCAGACGCTCCGTCTCGTACATGAACAAGTCCTTCTGGTGCAGCTTCATCGTCGTGGCGACGTCGAACTGGATACAGCGACAGGCTGTGCGGCCCTCGATGGCCTCCTTGGCCTCGGCATCCTCGGCCGCGCTGGCGACGCCGGAGCAGGACACCCAGAGATCGACGCCCTCGATGTTGACAATGTTCACCAGGCGCGCAATGTAGCTGAACGCGCCCGAGTAGGAGTCGGGCTTGGGCATGCGGTAGAAGGTCGAGAGACTCCGGGAGAAGCGCCCCGAGCAAGGGATGCCCGTCGTCTCAAAGTCCGCGCCCACGACGCGGTGGCCTGCGAGGTGGAAAGCGCGCGCCAGGGTCAGGCCTTTCGCCATGCCCACGCCGGTGATGAGGATGGTGCGCTTCGGAACATTGTGACCGGATCGCGATCTCGCCTCGGGCATCGGCCTCTGGGGGTACAGAAGCTGATGGAGGTAGCTGAAGAGCAGCAAGGCGAGCGATGCTGGGATGGTGAAGAAGCTCACGGCCACCAAGCTGATGGTCTTGACAGCGTCGGCCATTGCAGTCGAGCAGCCAGTCTCTAGTCTCGACTCTCTACACCAGGAACTCGCCGACGAGAGAGGAGCGATCTGTAGGATCAGATCTGGCTCTGATCTGGCTCTGATCTGGCTCTGATCTGGCTCTCTGTGAATCCGTCCGTGTGGCTTTCTCAAAGGCCTCGAAAGCCTCTGCGGACAACGGGATCGGGTAGTTGCATCAAGGGTTGCATCAAGGGTTGCATTTGATCTCTCCGCGACACTAGTAAACTAGGATCGTAGCCGACGAGACAGGCATGATGCGTTTGCTTCCGCTCGCTGATGATTCATGGACATGCGCAGTTTAGTCACTTTAGTGTGCCGCGAGCTACGGGTAGGGACGGGTGCAGGTACCTCGGAGACAGGTACCTCGAGACAGGTACCTCGAGACAGGTACCTCGAGACAGGTACCTCGAGACAGGTACCTACCTACAGGGACACTGCATACAACAGAGCCGGGACTCGGCGCTAGAACCGCGCAAGTTCATCCACTGACTGCAACAGGCTACAGGCCTTCGTAGCGCCTGGAGGAGGCTTGCAGCTGCAGGCTACCGACTGATTCCGCCACGCATCGCACGTGGTGCAGTTAGTTTAGTTAGTCACTGTAGTGATTACGGGCAACACTATCCGTACCTGACCCTGAAACTGAAATGCCGTCGAATCTTCATTCAGCTGTCCACATTCAACTGTCTAGTTTCTTTCAACGGAAAAGACTCAGTCGTGATTAGGTGTATTAGTATTGCATTGCAAGGGATGCCGCACAGCAAACCAACGCAGTACTTACACATAGTTACCGAGTGCACACGAAACACTATCCAAACTAGACTCTGGATGCCAGGTTAGTACTGTAACCTCGCTCCTAGCTTCGTATCGGTACGCGGTGGCTTTTGGTGGTTCCCGTGGTAGTGGTGTATAATGTCGGGTCATGTACGTCACGTCACGACTTGCGAGCGAGTGAGCGGGCCGAGTCGCACACAAGTCGACTGCGGACGAAACCATCCGGGGTATCCGGGGTAGATACCCTATTAGTTATGAGCGAGTTCAATCTGGTAACAGTTGAGTTCTGGGAACTTGCTAGATTGCCACAGAAAGCTAGTCGACTAGGTACATATCTACAAGCCTACCGAGAGAAATATTCCCGCAATTCGCTCCGCTGTCAATGTCAAGAAGAACCCCAGAGTCCAGACATACAGTTCAAGCCTGAACCTTGACGCCGTTGGAACGCCCACCCATGGTCTCGTCGAGCAGCGACTTGCTGTCGTCGAGTGACTGCGACGCGGACAGCACACCGGCCTGCTTGGCGGCGGCCTCGACGCTCAGGTCCTCGGCCTGGTTATCCGTGTAGCCAGTGTCGCTGCTGTCGACAAAGGCCTCGAGGCCGGCACCCTCGCGCGGGTACGTCTTGGCGAGTCGCTTGTGCTTCCGCAGGGCCTCGTTGAGCTCCTCGGCGGTCGCGTCGTTGATGAAAGTGCAGCTGCCCAGGGGGTTGGGCACCGCCAGCCTCAGGAGGCCGTCGCGCGTCTTGAGGATGGCCGCCGTGCCCTTCTCGAGCACGGTCTCGTCGAACTGCGCGTGGTCGATAGAAAGGCCGGCGCGCGAAAAGAGGTCCAGCAGGCGCTTGTGGTCCGCGTCCGACAGGAGGCCGCGGCCGTTGGCGAGCGTGGCCGAGTAGGCCATGTCGATCGAGATGGCGTGTCCGTGGCGCAGAGGCGTCTCGGGAATGAGCTCGTGGAGGGGCGACCAGCTGGCTTGGGTCAGATCTGGGGTCAATCGAGTGGGAACTACGTAAAACTCACGTGTGCCCGTACGCGATGACACGGTCGAGACCGATCTCGTGGAGGTTGGGCGTCTCGAGCTTCAGCATCTCAAAGATGCCCTCGCGGTTGATCTAGGAGGGTGATAAGCAAGTATTCTCTCCGCTTAAGCTCTCGGAAACGCAACGTACAATGTCTGCTGCCTTTCGGACCTCGGAAGGGGAGCCATCACCTCGGCCAAACTTGTACTCGATCAACTGCTCGCAGTACTTGTCGAGGAGATCGAACACCTCGAGGTGCGAGCAGGAAGAGATCTTGATGAGCTCGGCGAATCCATTCCGCACCTGGGCGATGGGGAGTGTGCGCAGAAAGGTGAAGTCCAGAAATGTGTGTATAGGAGCGTGGTAGGCACCTAGACGGTTCTTGTAGTTACCGTAGTTGACGGCGACCTTGATACTGACACTGGCGTCGATAAGACCGATGACGGTGGTGGGGACTCGGATGAAGTTGGTGTTGCGGCGATATGACGCGCAAGCATAACTGGTGAGACGGATTAGTATATCGACGAGTCGGCCATCGGGGGCCGAGACTTACCCAGCAACATCGGTGACGAGACCGCCTCCGACAACGAGGACAGGTTCCTTTCTGATGATGCCGAATTCGGTCATGGAGTCGCAGATGTTCAGGAAGGTATCGATGGTCTTGGCCTTTTCGCCAATCGAGGTCTGGTGGACCTTGAGATCTAGGCCGTAGTGCTCGAAATACTTCTCCATCTTCTTACCATAGACGGCGTAGACATTCTTGTCCGTGACGGCGAGAACGCGCCCCCATTTCTTGTAGCAGTCGGCGAGATGGGGGTTGGAGATGTCAAAGACATCGTCAACAAAAGTAAAGTCGTACTCGATCTTCTCGTAACCCTCGACGTGGAAGCCGTTATTGGTCTCCTGTACGGTTGCCTTGAGGTCAGACATCTTGTTGAATGTAGATGCCGAGGGGAGTTGATGTGTGTACGTAGGTGTGCGTGTTAAGGATCGCAGACAAAGTGGGAGTCCGAGGAACAGGCAGCTCGGGGGGGCTACATGAGTTAAAAACAAATGCGAACAAGGCCCTTGAGCTCCTCATACCTCCATCACAGACGTGAACTCTTCCTCTCAACATGTTGAGGGTGCCGCATCTGGAAGTCAACTCGTCATGATATCCAGTCATTGACCACATCACTCTGGGCAGTTATCGTAGGACGTGACAGGAGAAGGTGGATGAGTAACACTAACAAAGCCACTGTTGCATGGAAATCATGGGCTCTCTAGCAAAATCTGCATCTAGCCGAAGTATGTTGGACGTATGAGTGAGTCTTAGCAGGGCCAGGCACGCCGAGGCGTCTGAGCAACATCTGATGTGGAATGGTTTCTTGCATCTGGGCCCCGCCAGAGGCTACCCGTGAGAACAACTCACTCAAATGGCATGGCCGGAGACATGGGGAAACTAGAAATCCCATGGCCCCAGAGGATATCGTACTCCCTGATCTGATCCCTGGAACTAGCAGTAGCATGGAAAACTTGCAAGTCTTAACCATATTCTAGAGTTTGCATATCTCACAAATCCCCGGTGTTCCCTCCCCCGCATATGTTCGTAAGATCATATCTAACGTTCTCGTTACCGACTCAGTGGATGGTCAATCTAGCTCGGTAAAAAAACACCACGAGAGACTGCCCATCACGAAGTATGCTGTCTAAAGCCACAGAGTTCACAAGACCCCCTTTCTCATCGACCGCAGAAAATCAAAATCAATGACCCCTAGACCTCGGCTAGTGACAGGAGTACATGGGGGGGGTCCCAGTCGATACATATAAGCATAGTTTCCGATCGGAATCTGTATGCGGGGTGACATCCGCGTTGGGGGACATGACACAGAAATGTAACCAGCGGGCTGAGCGGGCTAGACGGGACAGTATTGGAGAGGCGGAAGCTGCCCTTTTTTCTCGCACACACCATCCGTGAGATCAACCTGACACCAGAATCCTACAACGTGGATATCATGGGCGACTTGAAACAAGCAGACTTCACGGGCGAGGCGTACCAGCCGCAGGAAGGGGTCTTTGTCAGTACCATTTTCTCTGGTCCCATCGGCCCAGCTGCTGACGTTGCATACCGTTCAGTTTGACGATGGTCGCGAAATAGCCCTCCTGCACTTCCTCTACAGTCACCCGAAGCTCGAGCAGTTGCGCGATAACCCGCAAAAGGTGCTCGACGCAATTGACGAATATGGAAGAACGAAGAAGTATCTCATGAACGTTGGCCAGTACAAGTCAGAGACCGTCGTCGACCTGATCAAGAAGGAGAAGCCCCAGGTCATGGTCGAGCTGGGCGGCTACGTCGGGTATTCCGCCATCGCGTTTGGTGCTGCCGTGAGGGAAGCCGGTGGAAAACAGTACTTTAGCCTGGAGAAAAACCCAGAGTTTGGAGCCGTTATCGCCATGGCTGTCGACCTGGCCGGTCTCGGCGACATCGTCAAGGTCGTCGTGGGCTCAAGCTCCGACTCCCTCAAGCGCCTGCACAAGACTGGGGATCTCAAGCACATCGACCTCCTGTTCCTCGATCACTACAAGCCGGCATACACGGAAGACCTGAAGCTCTGCGAGGAGCTCGAGCTGGTTGGCCCTGGCTCGGTCTACGCCGCAGACAACGGTGAGTCCTCTTGCGTGACAACCCCAAATTACCTATTGACAGTATGCTCTAGTGGTCAAGCCCGGCAACCCTCCGTATCTCGAGTACGTGAGGAGCACGGTCGAACAGAAGCGCAAGAATATGTCAAAATCGACCGATGGTCCCAGAGGTAGGCCTGAGTTGGTTTACGACAGCGAGTTCGTAGAAGGTTGGGAGCCTAGCGGAGTGCCGGTACGATCATCTCTGCCAAACATTCGTCAATCACCACACTGACCCATTCATAGGATGCACTCGAGATCACACGTTGCGTTGGAGTCGAAAACTAGGGAAATCTCTTGTTTAGATGAACGCTGGCCTAGTACGGGCATTAGTATGTTTACCTTGGTCTTCTACACGTAGAGATGTCAAGTTTATACCTAAACTACCTCGGGCTCGATAGGATGCTAGGAAGAAGGTGTAGCTACTTATTTCAGAATACGTTTTTAATGAAGAGACTCCAGAGATCAAACTATTTAGTCTAGACGGGACCTATCTAGATCCTAGGGATAAGCGGTATAGTATATTACTACGATAGCAGACAACTTGGCATCCTCTACTCAGTGCCGTTTGCTATGCAACAACGCGACACTTGCGAATCGTCAGGTAGAATGCCAATAAGTCACATGAGTGAGTATTACATGCACATTAACTTCCCTAGTGTATTCTAGCTCAACTATGTCCAAAAGTATCTCTCTCATGTGTATCCAGTCTGTCCCACACTCGCGGAAACGATAATCTGATCCCGCAATCGCTCCCCCTATCCACCGCGTTAAGAGCCCCCAACATGGTGACAGGAGTGATGGAGCCCAACGGCTCGAGAAAGAAGTCCTCGGACGACCGAATTCGTACAACCAACCCTGTACTCTGTTTCATGGACCCCCCACATTCTCGTGCGGAGATGTGTCGCACTGAAAAGGCCTCCCCGAGGCGCCAAAAGCGGATGTGGCTGTTGTGTGACAAGAGTCGTGTTTGTTATGCAGGAAGCCGACAATCATGAATCACCACCACCACCTGGGTAAAAATGACTCACGGCGACGAGAACGATCATGACGTTTTTCTTGTCAGAATCAAACACGTCAACTCACACCCCGTTACTTTCCGGATCCTGCACGCTAATTGCAATCCTCGGCGCTCTCTCGTTGTGCATCCAACGCGCAACTCCAGACCATGGCGTATGAGTCCCCCAAGAAGTATGCATACGCAACTCTCATAACACGCGCCAGCTATCTGGCGGGCGTCATCGTCCTCGCCGATACCTTGAGGCAGCACGGCAGCCAGCACCCGCTGGTCGTCCTGTACACACCCAAGTTGGCGCCGTCGGCTGTGCGGGCGCTGGAGCTCGAGGCGCCGGGGCAGAACATGGTGCTGCGGCAGTGCGACTACCTGCTGCCTCCCGGCGACACCAAGGTGACCCTGATCGCGCAGCGCTTCGAGGACACGTGGACGAAGCTCCGCGTCTTCGAGCTGTTCGACTACGACGCGGTGTGCTACCTGGACGCCGACATGGCCGTGTTCGGGGACATGGACCCGATCTTCGACAAGGGCGCGCAGCTGCCGCGCGGATGGATCGGCGCCAACCACTCCTGCGTCTGCAACCGAGACGCGGACCCGTGGGCGCCCGAGGACTGGCACCGGGAGAACTGCGCGTACACGCCCGGCGCGCACCCGCGCGCCCTCGGGCGCCCGACGCAGCCGACGGCCGAGGGTCCCCGGACGCACCGGATCCTCAACGGCGGCATGTTCGTCTTCCGCCCGTCGCGCGACCTGTGGGCGTCCATGATGTCGCTCTTCCACACCACGCCGCTGCTGTCCGCCTTCCGGTTCCCCGACCAGGACTTCCTCGCCCACTACTTCCGCGGCCGCTGGCGCGCCATGGGGTGGCAGTACAACGCGCTCAAGACCATGCGCTACTGGCACGCCAACATCTGGCGCGACGACGCCGTGGTGTGCCTGCACTACATTGTCGACAAGCCGTGGACGAAGCGCGTCGGCGAGGACGGCGTCGCGGGCTACAAGGGGCGCGACGGACCGACGCATCGGTGGTGGTGGGACGCGTACGAGAGGTGGCAGGAGGAGAGGTTGGGCGGCTCGCAGAAGGGTCGGGAAGTGGTCCGCTTGGTGAGGAAGGGGATCGCACCGCCCGCGGGTGTCGCTGACGACGGCTGGTTCGACGGGCTGGATCCGGACATGATGGCCATTGGTGCTTCGGTGCAGGGCTTTGCCAACAACGCGGCACAGGAGGTCGGGGTGGCGGCTTGAACTGGTTGTTCTTTTCGTCGACGGTTTTCTGCAGCCTCAATTTTCACACACAACGACTTTGCATATAATTGGGTCGCCTTGTGGTTTTCTTGAGGCCCTTCTAAGTTCTCAGGTAGTTCCCTTCCTCTGATTTCTTGTCGTCCTCACTTCCTCATCCCAATCACTGTACGTGATATTCTCCTGAAGGAGCATAATAGCGAGTACTGTTTACTGTTTAGTAAGTGCTCCTATTTGTATGCAGCAGATGATTCTCTTGAAACGTTGAGAGGGGGAACCATCATCTTTGCGAAACCTTCAGACATCTGCATATGTACTAGCTTTTGCCCTCGGTTACTTGGACTCTTTCTCTGGACAACACAGGGGTAAGCTCCGTACAAGGTGGACCCGTATTCGTTGGTCATCTCTGATGCTGACCTGATTCATTCGCTATTCAGTCTATTCTCGATTATTTCAAGGGCTGGCCAAGGGGACATCTGCTCGCTGCCACTGGTCCACTGCTGACACTGTGATCCTGGAGAATCTGAGTCTCATCATCACACATCAACGCTCGTAATCGGCAGGAAGATGCTCGGCGAATGAACAACTGGGAATCACAGATCGTTCACTTGCGACTCACGAGAACTGACGAATAGCGTGACGTGAGGACGTCCCAAACAGGTAACCCGACAGTAGACCCGCAATGTGATACTGGAGGTCACGGATCGACGAACAGAGTTGGTTGTCGAGGGGCGCTCTGGTCAAGAATGCCGCGTCTTCGCTGGTCCAGTAATAGAAGATCTACGGAAGATAGCGGACTTTTTCATCTGCGAACCCTAGGTGCGGCTACGACGTGCATCAATATTGGTGTGTCTCGAAGGTCTCATGTTTCATCCAACGACACCGCCAAGAACTTGCATAGATGTGTGTTCATCACAGACCATTGATATGGGGGTAAATTGTCGAGGTATTCCAACATCAGCATCAAATATCCGCTCTATAAAAGAATGTGCAACACTACCAGCAAAGTTCTCTGGACCAATGCCCAATTCCCACTTCCAGGATAAAGGATAGGCAAGACAAGCTCATTTCATTAGAAAATATAACACTATGTCCTAAAGTGCCAGTGCAACGGCCACCGCCCACAGCAAAAACCAACCATCCCGTAAGGGAAAGAAAGGCGCGAAAAGCGACTAAAGCCACATGCCCGCCAGTGTAGACGTATGATCGACCCCTGCTCAAACAACACCTGCAGCTCATCCACCCAACCGACTCCTCTACAGGATCTTGTTCATGTTGTTGTTGTTAGGCCACATGGCCGGGCCAGGCATGGCGCAGGTGGCGGGCTGGGGCTGGGCCCAGCTGTCGTACTGGAAGAAGGCGTCGTTGCGGCTGTAGACGCCGGGGATGCGAAAGGTGGGCGAGGGCGCGCGGCCGGCGTAGGTGCTGACGACCTCGAGGTGGGCGCACTGCAGGAAGAACTCGCGGCCCTTGTAGGGCGGGTGCGTGGCCGCGTGCTCGATGCGCATCAGGTACTGGCCCGCCGGGATCTCGGCCGGGAGCTTGAACGTGAACTGGTCGCGCCCGTACGAGAGCCAGTCGGCGTCCTTGGTCGAGCCCGACTTGTGGCCCAGCTGGTACACCTTGAACCACTCCCCGGAGCCGTCGTAGTCGCGGACGTCGCCGGGGGCTTTGGAGAGGTAGACCTTGGGGAGGGGAAGGGGGGTCAGCCGTGGTTCGTCTGGGAGTAGGATGATTTGGGAGAGGAATAGGTGCCGTTCAATATACACACCTGCAGGGGGCCGGGGTGCTGGATCTTCGCCTTGACGTTGGTCTCGAAGCCGATGACGTCCTGGCCGGCGACGACCTTGGCTGTCTTGGGCTGAGTGCGGTGGTTCATCGAGCCCTTGTTGCAGCGGAGGTCGTTGCTGGCCAGGAAGTTTCCGTCGTCCCACGAAGGCATGTAACCGTTGTCGTGCTCGCGGACGTACTCGTTGCCGCCCGTCACTTTGCCGTTGATGATCAGGTGCGGGAAGTGGTAGTGCGCCACCGACAAGGTCGGCAAGAGAGCCGCGAGGGCGAGGACGGAGAAGTTCTTCATTTCGTACGGGCTTTCTTCTGGACTCTAGCTCTGCGTTTTGGAATACAAGATATGCCTGGATGGGAGGGATCCTGGATAGTCCTGTAGCCTGGGGGTCTTTCTGGCTCAGTCCGCGGACGAGGCATCACGTATTTATACCCACCGTGACCGAGAAAAGGGAGCTTCGCGTTTGTCTCGATAGCAGTTCAAATCAGACGGAATACGAAATAGGAAATCACAGTCGGTAAGCGAAAAAGTTGCCGCCAAGGCGGTAGATATTATCGATGCTACTCTATACTACCATCACAGGCCCAAGGTCGGCTATTGTCCCTCCTTTCGGAGCTGCAGCGAGAGATGATCTACCTGGAAGCAGAACACTTGGATCTTGGCGAACAACTGCCGAGGATCTGTCTGGCTTGGCATGTCTGTCATTCCCTGGTGCCGACCCCACGATCTGGGGAGAGTAATAGTACGCGGCGCTTAGGCTTCGGTTATCTGGCTCCAGTCTCAGTGATGCCAGCCGACGAATCATCAAATGCTTGTCGCAAGGTAAATCTTCCGACTTCTCGCGACGCGTTCCGACCGCAAGCCTTCACACAGCGGTCAGGTTTCGAACTGAACAGTCTTCAACAGTCATATGTTTCATCTGCCGAATACACGCCGTTTTACTACGTTGCCTTTGCTTTGATCCGATGGAGAAATATGCGGCAATATAATGCTATGTTGCGTCATGGTGCCGTGTGATGCTATCCCCAGGCGTCCATAGGTGGCTTTTCAAAAGGCCATGAATAGAAGCAGCATGTCGCAGTGTGGCCATAGTGAGCCTGCCGGATGAATTGCACAACCATCCAGCCTATAACAGCTTCGAGGAGGGAGAATACTACGTTGAAGCAATCCCATCGAGTCACGAATGCCACGACTATCGTGTACGATGCAACAGCGGCCTGGATCAAATCATCGGTGTGACCTGGACGGGGTTAGGGAATGCCAAGGACGGAACCCCAAACGACGGTCCGAACCAAGCTCACTGTCGTTCGAAGGTTTGTAATTCGGCAAGTCGCTACGGCGTAGCTGGTCGAATGCAGCTGTCCGGTTGACGCTTCAGGAGGCCGAAGTGGTGGCTGATGTACGCATTTGCAAGGAAAGGGGGGGTTTGAGCAGTCGCAAGGACAAGACAGGGTCAACACAGCGATGGGGGTGCAATGTGCGCGCAATTGACAAGCCAAACCGCAGACGTTCGACTTCAGATGCCCATCATATCTTACAGATAGTCCTTGACAGCCTCCCAGAAGGCCTGCGGATCCTCCGACATGGGTAGATGCCCCGTCTCGGGCACGATCGCCAGCTCTGCCCCCTTTTGCCCCAGCTCGCCCTTGAAGCTCTCCATGGCCTTGACCAGCGCTCCCTTTCCGTCGCCCTCGCCGACCACAAACAGGCCCGGAACCTGGCACCCCTTCATCTCGGCCTTCATGTCGTACTCCCACAGCGCCTGGCAGCCGTACCGGAAGCCCTCGACGTTGTTGGCGGCCACCATGTCGGTCATCCACGCCGTCACGTCCTTCTTCTTCTCCACGGTGCTGGGGTGAAACCAGCGCCCCACCGTCTGCTCGGCCAGCTCGCGGATGCCCGTCTTGCCGCCGTCGAGCGGCATCTCGGCGATGGCGATGCGGCTCTTCCAGGCCTGCGTGTTGGCCGGGCTGGAGTTGACGTTGAAGTCGCAGGCGATGAACCTCTTCACCTTGGAGGGGTACTTGAGGGCGAACTTCAGGGTCGTCGCGCCGCCCATGGAGACGCCGATCAGGAGGTCCAGCTTGGGGATGCGTAGGGCGTCGAGGAGGGTGCTCAGGTCGTCCGAGACCATATCCAAGGTGACAGGCTGTGGCGGTTGAGGGACAGCGTGGCGGCCTCGGGTGTCGTTGCGCAGGATCTTGTACTGTGGGCGTTGGGCCTTGAGGATGTCGACGAAGCCGTCCCACATGTGCAGAGAGGTGAGGAGAGAGTTGCAAAAGGCAATGACGGGTGCCTTGGGGTCCGGGTTGCCTTCGAGACGGTACGGGATGGAGAGGCCGTCAGGGGTTGTGACGTGTCCTGATAGAACAGGCGTGGTGTGGTTTGTAGTTGTCAACTTCCCATCGGCCGATACAAAGGACGAGGTCGCGGCTGGCAATTGCGCCAGGTGCTCCAGATCCCGCGGCGCAGGTCCGAAGACGTAGAAGAGCGACCAGATCCGACGTCCCCGCATCGTCGCGTAGTTGTCAGTTACCTTGACCCGCCACGCCGTGTCCATTGAGGCCTTGTGCTCTGTTCCTCCCAATCCGTTCTCCTTCGTATAGTCATGTAGTCCAAAGTAGACCGTTTTCGTCCCGCCCGTTGCATCCGGCACCGATGCCTTGAAGAAGCGCGTCCGGAGCCATCCGGGGACCTTGGACAGCATCCCGATGTGCTCCTCTTTGTACCACTTGACCAGCTCCTGTTCGGCGTTGGGCGTATCCTGCAGCCCCAGCTCCACGATCACCAGCACCAGTCCCTCGGCCTCGTCGTCTGTCAGCGACTCGATCGGGGCGAATAGCGGCGACTTCTCCTCCAGCACCAGGTTGAAAAAATGGCGCGTAACGGCCACCTGTCCGATGGTCGCGGCTTCGCGGGGCGATCGGTTCGCGCGGAGGAGGGTGTAGGGTTCGGTCTCGAGATGTGCCACGTCGGTGACGTCGTAAATGGCGAGAAAGCCAGGCTCCTGGCCGTCGGCGGCCTTGTAGCGAAGGCCGTTGGTAAAGATCTTGGGGTATTGAAGGCGTGTTGGGCCGTGTTCGTTATTGTACCACTCGTGGAATTGCGCGGGCGGCAGGCCATCCTCTGGCTGCATTGTCACGTAGAGCATCCCGGGGCCAGACATTTTGGGCAGGCGAAGAAGTGTGTTGAGTTCGGAAAGGGTTGTGTTATGCCAGAAGCAGACGAATACAGAGTCATTAAGGTGATGATGTACCAAGGTCGTAGGTTACATACATAACTACCTTCTGTCAGGGTAATCTATATCCCCCACCCCTATGTCCATGGCGGGGTACGTCACTCGAAAGCCAGAGCTTCCGGGAATGTGGAGGGTTGAACGTTTACCCTGAACCTCTACCCCTGCACACCGTTTCATAGGTGTTCGGTTCACGGTTCAACATGAGACGAGACGACGAGCATCTCCAAATGTGGTGTTTTCTTCCATGGCAAGCCCATCTCCACGTCTGCTTACACTTGACCGTTCCCCGTGGTGTCCGGGACTGATGGTGGTGCCGTAACCGCCGGGACCGAACGCGAGTTGCGGCAAGAGACGGAAATAGTGGGCGCTCTGAAGCGGCAATCTCGCTCGGCAAATGTCTGTCCATTCGGAGCCAAGATGTGGGAACGGTATTCTCATTCGGCAGACAATGGCAACACCACCCAGACCATTCACCCCATGGGATATAGTTAGCCGTTTCTTACGGGTGCGTCTATAGCCTTGAACGGTGCAAGTATTATCGACTAACAGAATTTGGGAAAACAACAGCGAAAATATATATGCTAAAGCGAGTGCGGGATGATGGCATTGTCGTGGTGCTATTTAGATCGTCGAACGGTGAAGCACGAGATACTCTCAGACTCATTCAACGAACACGCTCGCGATCTCGTCTTTCATCTCCCTGTATCGCACGCTCTGCCCCTCAACCTCGCAACCTCCTCTCCAAACTTCCCCGTCCGAGCCGCCGCTAGATCCACCGTCATGTAACCCCTCCCCGTATGATACCCTATGTGCGAGTCGTTCTTCGCCGGGTGCATCGGTCCGTACAACGCCCACGCGTACGCCAGATCCGCCGCCGTGTCCTCCGGGCTTAGGTTCTTGGCGGCATCCGTCTCCGTATCGCGCCATTGACTGCAGCCCTCGCACAGCACCGTCAAGGTCCAGTCCTTGCCATCCGTCTCGCAGTCCTCAAGGGTGGTGTAGGTGGCGCCTGCGTAGGGTCTCGACGTCGAGCGGGCACTTGGTTTCTCGTCAGTGGGAAATATGGTGGTTTTGACCGGTGCAGCAAGGAGCTCGACTTACTCGGCCCATCGTGAAGACACTACCGTCTTTGACCCGTTCGCCCAGCCCACGGTGAGCGGGCTGCGCAGCATCTCCCCGCCCCACGAGAGGGCCGCCCAGCCAACATGTCTCGGTGCGACTATTTGGAGGAGGACGTCGAAGGGGGCTGAGCTGACATCCGGAAGGGCGATGCGGTAGGTGACGCCGTGAGCAACGGTCTGCGAATAGCAGATGACCGAAGAGGAGTCACAGTGTCGTGATGATGACAAGGCAGCGAGGGCCGTGATGGCCAGAGAGGTTATAAGGGTCGTGAAAAGCATAACGGGATGGGATGTCTTGCTCGAGGGCAACGTTGACGATGGAGGACAGTCCTTCCCCTCCTAACGAGCGGGTTGAAAACTTGAAAGCTCATTGCCGATGCGCAGGTTAGGTGTCTGGTTATGGCATGAGCTAATTACGAGCAAATACTCAACTACAAGACGCCGTTCCCTTTTCACATGCCGATGTGAGCTGTGGAAAGTTTGACAAAACTCCTTGCTACGAATAAAGACCAGGGGACAGTTCCGGTTGGTAGTCGTACACTAGGGTTAGATGCGCAAGAGGCAAAATACCGGCTGCGATAGGGTTAGCCATAGTAGGTTCAATGACTCAATGGTATAAGCAGGTGGATGTATCTGCACTAAAGGTTTGTTTGATGGATCAAGCTGTACTACTTGCGCCGTAATCCTTTAACTGGGTTTATGCTCTCTTGTTCAACTGTTGAGTTTGTTCGTCTTCTCCCCGAGCGCTTCGATAACTCAAGACTGCACTCTATCCCACGTCGTAGTTCACTTTCAACAATATGACTTGAAATATAACCTAGGCTAAGGATAGCGAACGATTTGAAACAAATTTCGGACAGTAATTTCGAGACCTACGCTGCCTTTATCAGGCACCTGTCAAACTGGTTATTTATTGGCTGGCGAGAACACCGTCACACAGGCTGATGGCCGCTCAGCATATCTGACCCGTTTATCATGTTGCATGAAGTCTCTCGCCTCCCTCCACACCTTCCTTAGCTTATAGTAAGTAGGTACTCGTTGGTATCACCTCGATCAGACCGTACGGTACAAACGTGAAGTAGCGTAGATATCTGATTGATCTACTGCTGAATTAACGGAGGGAAGGAGAGGAGGCAACTAGCTAATAGCGGGGAGCAGGATAAGTGAAGTTACTCGGATCGGACGTGGTCCGGCAGTCCGATCCGTAGGGGGTGCGGATACCCTAAAAGGTTATATCCAATACCCTGCAGCTACTATATCGAATTGTCCCAACAGTATTTATCCTAGTACCAGCTACTATATAATTATCGACTTTCGAGGCCTCTTCTTAGTTTCCAGAAGCAATGTTCCCTCAAGCTTGATATGAGTTAGTAGCAGATACGCCATGACCGCACGCAAAACTTTGACGACCTCGGACCCCGGACACTGACAAATATCCACATACGCAACTACTATATACAACAGCTCTAAAACGCAACCACATAATCAGTCGTGTACCAGCACTTACAGTCATAACATAAATTGTCGGGATACCATTTTGATCACCTAGTCAAATGTTGACTGCTTGAACTGTGTCGTAGAGAATGTTTGGAAATTGGTAAATATCAACACTCGATCAAGACATATATTTAGTCCGCTATGTATTTCACTGTCCGCGATGTATCTCATTACCCGATATTATTCCATACTAGATCCTCGTTAGTCTTTTGAATGTATTATATTTAGATTAGCCGCGAGAATAGAAGATCTTCAATAAAACACGTGGGATTCTTTATAACTACCGAGTACTGTAATATGTTGAAATTACCTAATCTTATATTGCAATATGATAGTTAATAGCAAGATTGGGTTTAATAATATTAAGTGGCATAAAATGAATCCACATTTTATAACCTAACGCATAAAGCCAAGTAAGTAATGATTTCATGCTATGAAGAAACGAAGCAGAACGCACAGTTACGACAATAATATATAGTACTGTCTTCCGTTTTCTAGAACTTAGCTATAGAGGAAGAAAGTTGTCGAGTTATGTGCAGTAAATTTTAGCGAAAGAACAAGTGACTTTTTTTAGCATATCTACTAGAGGGATCTACATATAGGTAAATAGACTTAGGGTTTGTATAACTCTATATCCGGTCTATTATCTCATCTTATATTAGACATGCACAGGTCGAGCAACCTATCACAACCTAAAGATGAAATAAATATATAGATTACGGTACTCTCAATTATAGTAACTACTTAAACTGCTGCGTAGTATTATCGAATGATGGAATAAAATGTAGAGTAATATATAACATGCGAATATCTCATTGAAAATCAAATTCATCTTTCGACTATTCTAATATTTATTTTTTCTGAATTACCTACTATCGCTAATATGAAGACTTCTCTTTTTACCCAGCTTGCTTTATCTAACCTAATCGTACCCACTACTAACTTCGCTCTGCATAATAGCATCGTCGGCACTATAGCCGCCTTTACTATTTCTGCATTTGCTACCCCTATTAGATATGATATCAAGAAGTCTCCTTATATTAGTTAGAATTTCAGTTCAACTTGAGATTTAATTAAGCTATCTGCTAATACATAAACTAGAGGAAGTAACACCCAGCAGCACCAAGGCCGTGGCTGTTCGGTCTATGAAGAATAGAGAGAAAAAGAATCATGTTAGCTCTAGTTTCCGAACTCTGTCACGCACAGGGACTACTTGTTTACTTTGTTACAGAGCAATACGGAATCCAGTAGTAGCAATACAGATAAGCAGGCCATGGACGAAGATATCGAGGAAATAGACCAAGACAACGAGGCAATGGACGAAGATACCGAGGACACGAAACAAGAGAACACTGCAATGGACGAAGATACCGAGGAAACGAAACAAGAGCACACGGCAATGGAAGTAGTTAACGACGACACGAAACAAGAGCACACGGCAATGGAAGAAGATAACGACGACACAAAACAAGGGAACACGCTAATATATGAAGACATAAATGGCATGAAACAAGATAACACGCCAATGGAAGTAGATGACGAGGACATGAAACAATATATTAAGGCAATGGACGAAAATATCGAGGACACGGGACAAGATAACAAGCCAGTGGACGAAGACAGCAAGGAAATGGAACAAGACAACAAGGCAATGAACGAAGACAGAGAGGGCAGGGAACAGGGTAGTACGAGCATGTACGACGATAGCGAGATTATAGACAAGATGTCGAAACTATGGATAAGATGGCGAGGCTATGAATAAAGATGGCGAGACCATGGGCAAAGATAGCGAGGAAACGGAAGGAAACGAGGGAACCCACGAAGACAGCGCGGATAAGGACGGAGATATGAAAACCGACAAAGACAGCGGTATAAAAGGCGACTACGACAACAGCACCGACAGTTACGACAGTTACGACAGCGAAGACAGCGAAGACAGCGAAGACAGCGAAGACAGCGAGTACAGCGAATCCGGTGACTATAACGACTATAACGAGAAATCTGAGAATGGTGGTGAACCTGGAGAATTTGTTAAGCGTTCAAAAGCTGTGTTTGACATAATGTCCCACAGTCGGACCACGGCATCTTAGCGCCACAATTGGAGGGTATAAAACATGGCTAGTTTGTTAATATATATTGTAACAGGGGCAATTCAAGAACGTCTCTATCGCTACATCGCGGGGTTATCTAACTGCCATTGCTGAGTGTCATTTCTGACTATTATATTATGCTATCACAACGTGGGCTCTTACAACGTGGTCTATTACCACACCAGCTATTATGCCAGCACAGTAGGAACTTAGCGCTTCATCTTTCCTGCATACGCTTATGTAACGAGGTGTGGCAGCAATTCCGCACTCAAGGTAATACGGATTAGAATAGAGCAAATGTATCACGTGAACGCGTAGGGTTATGCCCCATATCCTGTACGTCTACGTACGGAATATCGTACCTATCTACTCTAGCGAGGCGCAGCTAGTCACTGAACGAATACATTGCCGCTTATCAACATCTCCTATTCTCCGAATTCGCCCTCGAAAAGGACAATTTGCTGACGCCCAAGAGTTCCATGACCAACGTTTCTGAGTCGTCCTGGGTCGGAAGACATTCCGGATCGCATCCCCACCTCATCTACGATGTTGATCAACTGCTCGAAGATATCAACGGCCATATCCATGGGCCTGTCGCAGCATTTGCTCCCAAATACTTCGGCAAATTCGACTCTCTTTACGAGCTTTACGTCGCCCAGTGTGCTAGCCCAGGTTCATTTGCAAAGCACTTTATTCAATCACTTATAGATTTCTTCTCAACAGGACCAGCCGGGGCTCAAAACAAGTGCCGCATGTGCTGCCCTTCAGCATTGCAGTCCGATACTTGGGATGCGAGTGGCGACGCCTATGTCTTCTTGACGCCGTCGACCGTACCGTTCGACCTGGATGGTATTGGTGGTGGGTGGCCAGACGTCCAAGTTATCGGCCATCTCTGTGGAAATTCTAGGGAGTATCCTGATGATCTGCTGAGTCTCTGCGCCTGTGCGCAGATGGTATTCGCTAGCCAACCCGCTCGACTGTTCCTACATGGCTTTTACATGCGTGGAACAATTATGGAGTCATGGGTCTTTGACCGAGCTGGCATGTACTCTTGTAACGTGTTCGATTTCCAAGACGACTTTGCAAGACTCCTCTCTACCCTGGCTGGTTACCAGTTGATGAGTGATGAGGATATGGGAAAGGCCAATGTCATCAAACACAACAGCACTGGCGGATGCTTTGTGCACGAAGATGATGACCATTGGCCTGGGAAGCTCTATCTCGAAGAACGACCGTTCATGGTGCGCGAGGGACTATTTGGTAACGGAACCAGTTGCTACCGAGCTAGACACGGAAGCTCTAGCCATTGGGAATACGCCGTCAAGTTCAAGTGGCGCTGGGCCCGAGACCGTACAGAGCAGGATATCTTCTCCCTGATCAAGGACCAGAATATACGTGGCGTTGTCTCCCTTGATGGCTACAAAGAGTTTGCCAGCACAGCAGATCTACGCGCAGGTCTTAGGTTCGGGCCACATCGGAGTCTCTCAGTCAAAGAGCAAGGCCGGACACGAAATAAATCTGAAGAGCTTACTGGAACGCAAATGCAAGGCGGCATTATGAGCTATACAGATAAGACTGGTGGCTTTTTCCAAAAGCGAATCCTGACCTGCACCGTTATCTCTCCAGTTGGCAGGCCTCTTTATACATTCACAACACGACTAGAGCTAGTTCAAGCTTTACGAGATGCTATTCAAGGCCACCGATCACTTTTCCAGTCGGCCGATATTCTTCATCGAGATATCTCTGAAGGGAATATAATCATTACCAACGCTCAAGGAAAAGGGGCCGCGACGGGGATGCTAATCGATCTCGACGTCGCTATCCCGCTAGCTCTTGAGACACCAATAGCAGGCAACGTAATCGGGACAAGGATGTTCATTTCAATCGGTATTCTTAACAAAGAAGCGCATACTTATCGTCACGACTTAGAGTCGTTCTTCTACGTATTCCTGTGGACTGTTATCGCGGATCGAACCGAAGCTGTACCAGCAGATAGCAAACTTCGACTATGGACCGAGGGAAGCTTATACGATTCGGCACTGCGAAAGAAATTGGATATGGACACGACAGAGTTTCAAAGAATTCTAGATGAGTTTCCTCCCGAGTTTAAGTCTCTAAAGCCGCTAGCTATAGCTCTGCAAAGGTTGTTATTTCCATTCCGAAATGGGGCTATCTGGACCGGGACAGATATATCGCCGGAGTCTGAAAATTCACTGTACGACCAGATAATTGGCGCTTTTGAGCAGGCCGTTCTTGTGGAGCTGGGTAACTAGCTAGGACACCACTTAACACAATACTAGTAGGAGGCATGACAACACGGAATGCAAGCATTGTAAACACTGTCGTTAAGAATCAGGTTATCTACTTATACAAATAGGACAGTGCGAAGTGTTAGACTGAGCATATCCTTGTCACGTTTTAGCTGCCCCTGTTACACGACTCAATACTATAATCAGTGTTTATACTTTAGATATGTGCCTTATAACGGGCGGTCCTTACTTACTTTACTTACCCTTATAATAAAGGCGGCTACTATAATAAACCTTCCTGGATTGTAATAGAGCATATATAGGAGTATAGCGCACAGTCAAATTGCCCCTAGATCCTTAGACTCTTTTCTATAGTCGTAACTCCTGGACCCGGGTAGGCAAGCGATGAGCCTTTTCTTTTTTGATGACCTTAATATACGCGCCAAGTAACTATTTTTCAATTAGAATATTCATGCAGTCCATCTGCTGTTAGCATTTGGTCGCATCATGTGTCGTTCGGATCGGTTTGTGTTGACTGTATCCTAACCCATGGCAATGGGACATGGCATTCACCAAACAGTAAAACTGCCGCCGGGTCGGCCAGATAGGTTGGACGAAGTTCTAACGACGTTGTACAGAGTATAGGAGGAATGCCTCACGAAACGTAGAGATTTGAACTTTATCGCGTCACAGGGTAAAGTTGATGTCGATAGGACACAATGAGAACCGGTGGGGAGCAAATAAACACTACTCCGTAAACCTCAAAGATAAGCAAAAACTCGCTAGCTTAGTTATCTGATGTGTTATCTTTCCAAGTGTTCTGCCCATGCAAGACGACCGATGGGGTTTCCCGGCCGAACACGCCAAGATGGAAAGACGAACACCATGCTACATTGCTACGCTCTGAACGCTACTAACCCGGCATCATGAGAACCCTTGACGTAATAAAATTAGCAATGCTGACAGCTGACCCTTATCGAAAATTCACGCAATAGGACACCTGCATTCGCCGAACCCAGGCTTGCACATCTATTCCCCTCACTTGAAATTGAGTGGTCGTGAAGTATAAAGTCAGCCCCATGATATATGCCTTCCATTCGACGGGTTCCGTTCCGTCTCTCTTTGTAAAGTGGGATCCCAGCGATCTCCCCCCCCCAAATGGAATCCACAACCCCCGATCTGGAAAGTCCCCACGATGAGGGGCGGCGCAGTTCTGGTCGTGTATCCGTCGGCTCAATCGGCGCCTCTTCGGATGCGTCGAGAATCCTGATGCCGAGCAACTTGGCGCGTGAGCCAACTGGGAGTTCCGTTATCGAGCCCGATTCAGTTGCGGATGATTCGGGCCGCATGTACCATGGCTACAAAGAGGGGAAATACTTCCTACCCAACGATGCTGTGAGTTTTGTCTCGGAAAAGCGACAAACGGGAGGAATTGACAGTATTCCAAAACACCTAGGCCGAGCAGGATCGACTGGACTTGCAACATGCCATGCTTACAATGGCCATTGGCGGCAAGCTGATGCTGGCTCCCCTCGAAAGAGAACCCGAATACGTAATGGACGTGGCGACTGGGACCGGGATATGGGCAAATCAATATGGTAAACGGCCATAACACATCCCCCGTGTTGTTATCTTTCCCCTTTCAGGACAGAGACTGACGCTTTCTCAGCACAAGAGCACCCCGTATCTCACGTAATCGGTACGGATTTAAGCATGATCCAGCCGGTATTGCCAATGGTGCAGAACTGCGAGTTCATCAAGGACGACGCCGAAGAAGAGTGGCTCTTTCACGATCGTGACGGTCATAAAATCATGTTCGACTACGTCCATCTCCGCATGGTCTTGACTTGTTTTACCGACCACAAGGTGGTGATGCGTCGGGCGTATGAGAATATGAAACCCGGTGCTTGGATCGAGTACTGTGACATGTACATTGTTCCAAAGTCGCACGATGGAAGTCACGAAGGTAAGTTACTCGGACGCAGCGTTGATGCGGAAAAAAAGCAAATTACGGAGAGGAATGTGGACTGCGCATGCTAACCACCCATGCAATGCACCAGGCACCATTGCGCAGAAATTCTGGTCTACCTTCACTTTGGGAATGAAGAACATAGGACGAGATGTGCTCTGTCCGGCATCCTACAAGGATTGGCTTGCCGAGGTCGGATGTGAGTTTCTCTTTCCTTTCCCTCTTGGCTGTTTTGTTGGAGGAAGAACGCGGCGCTGACGAGGACGCTGCAACCAAGTCGTTGACATTGTCGAGGAACGCTTCGAGATGCCTCTGGGCGAATGGCACGATGATCCCTTGAAGAAGAAGATGGGCCTATACGCGCTCGTCAACTTCACAGAAGGCGCCCGTGGGCTTTCTTGGAAAATATTCGGGTTCGCAGGGCTGAGCACCGACGAGAAGGAGGACCTTGTGAGAACCCTGAGACGGGACGTTGGAGACCCCAATGTCAAGATATATCATGAAGTGTAAGTTTTTCCCTCTCGATTTGCTGTTTTTCATGAACTCATGGCGCAACAGCTACGTTGTTTATGGTAGAAAGCCCTGGGAGGTAGAAGGTGGTACACCGATAGAAAAGCCATTAGCTTGAAGCGGCATGCGTACGGCTCTGCCGTATGATGTACTGATTATGAGTTGGGGAATTCAAACATCACTGTTTCCGCTGGGGAGACCGCATAATAATAAGTCGATATGGGGGTTTAGCGAACGCCAAACTGGCTAAGGAATCCTCCGCTTCGTCTTCCAACTTGTACTTACTACATCATTGTCACTCATTCCTCCTCCTTGTCCGAAATAACCATATTGGGCTGTGATCGAATCAAATCTTGTATCGGGAATATAGTCATATGACTGATGTACATCCTCGAGTAAAATATCAGATGAAAAGGGGATTGTCAGAATTCATTTTAAGCAGTGACAAATAGGGTTTCAACGTCGCAACAACAGCGATGATGAATTTTTTAATTCTTTTGGAAATAGCACTAGATTTCTTCTTAAAACGGGTTTTAGTCAAACACAATTATAATAGAATGGAGTAGCACGAATGTAATAAGATGACATATAGATGGTAGAGACAAAGATTCAAACAACAAGTACAACATGTGAAGAAGTATCAGTACTACAAATCTAAATGAACCCAGGTATTAAAAAGTACTTGGTTATATCACTACGCCGGGTCTTACCAGAATTGACCTACTTCAACGTTTGAGAAGTGTGCTACTAAATCCATCCGGAGTTCCAACCGAGGACGAAGGGTTGCAATATCGGCCAGGTTATTGTCGAAAAAGTCTAGTAACGGCAGGGTTGAAGACATATACTCTCTAGTGGTCTTTGGTTTATCGAATCGCAAGGCAGCATTGCTAGGAGAAGCCTTTTTCCAGAAGAAAGTACCCGTAGAACCGTGGCCAGCTGCTGGCTCTGAAACCCCCCTCCACAATCGACGGTGGAGTATTCGCGCAGCCATAACCACGGTTTATGCAAAACGGCGCATTGACGAGCTTCGGAGGTACCCACGCAGCAGCACGCGAGTGGTCGAACCAGGTCCCAAATCGTAGCTGATGAGATCGCTTGTCAAGCCGAAAAATAACGTAGTGGATAGAGATAAGCTTAGTTTAGAATGTCTGGTCGATTCTGGTGGCTGAGTCGGCCGTGGACCAATAGGCTACCGTAGCGGAAGGTTGGTCATCCGATGTCCTCTCCTTTCTTGGCACCCCCTACCTGTGCCCTTTTCCAAGGGTCATGACTCTGTACAGCTCCTGACCAATCTTTTCGGTGCGTACTGTGTAGCCTCCTTGGGTAAATTCTCGATGATAGATCTAGAAGCTTAGCCGTGACTCGTTATGCCACAGGGTCTAGAGACTCTTGCCGAGATTTCCGGCGTGCTGCGCTGCTACGCACGAGTCAGTGATTGGTCATTTCCGCCGTTGGGGGAAAGCGAGGGCCATTGATCTTGTAGTCCGTTCGTGGCTGTGAAGCCTCCGACGGCTTTACTACCTAGAGTAACGAAGCGAACTACATGGGTCAATCCAGCAACAGATACAGCAACGTCGAACCTGGAAGTTGGAAGTTAATGACAATGTTGGAAGTTAACCTTGGAACAAGGAGAGCTCAAATTGTACACGAAAATGGCAATCCATCTGGGAATCAAAACGGCGTAATGGACTTGGCACTGCTGGCGGATCTGTTGCACAAGTTGATAACTGACGCATCTCACTGAAAACAAGAGAAAATCTTTGCGGCCGAGTTGTGTTGTCGAGCCGAAATCGGTGTGCTTCCGAGTTGCGCTGCACTGCACAGCCATACCATGCCCCCTGACTTGACGGGCAGGGATGGCCTGTCGTTTCAGCGAATTCGCACAGAGCCTCTTACTGTATTCTCGGTTCATCTTCGCCACCCTTCGCGATTGGCTATCGGAATCGGGCGAGAAACATATGTCAAGTTCTAAGATCTAATTTTGGGTGTAATATTGGATCTCCAGAGTGGCTGACGTGAATAGTGTTGTTGTTGGTAGGCGGAACTACCAAACTGGCAAAACATGGGGATGGAGAAGACTGCTATGTATACATCGGTAGAAACACCACGACAATCAACTCGAATCTATAAAGTCAACAAGTGAACCCCGAGAATCAGCAATATTTTTTCTTCACCATCAACAGCATCATCTCCATCTTCAGTCTTCATTCTTCAGCTCCTCTTCTCTTTACTTCTCCACTCGACTATCAAAGATTCAAAGTATCTCCTTGCAATTTGCAAATCACTCCAAATCATCAACTTCACACACACCAACCTTCTTCGACCATCTCAACCAGTCAAAATGCAGTTCTCCATGATCACCGTTCTCCAGGCCGCTGCCTGTGTCTCGGCCGTTGCCATTCCCAGCGTCCAGGTTGAGAGCCTCAACACCACCATCACCGAGCGCGATGTCGAGATTGTCGAGGGGCGACAAGTCGTCGCTGCCGCGGTTGCCACTATTCTGACAGCTGTCGGAACCGAGCTGGCCACCAAGGCTGTCGACGCCGCCGTCGCCTTCGCCGGCACGCAGATCAAGGCGATTGCCAACTTTGACAGCGCCCGCGAGGCCTTCACCAAGGCTACTGTCAAGGAGATGATGGCCAAGAACCCCGACACGAAGACCTTTGTCGCCGTTGCTTGCTATAACCAGAAGTACGACTTCTCGAACCCCAACAACATCGACGGCCTGACCAAGGTCAACTTCAAGTCCGGAGTCCTCCACACCGAGTAAGCATATCATCCCACCCAACGCGCTGCCTCATGCAATAGACTAACACGCCAAACAGCTACGACTGCATGTACATCAAGGCGCCCAACACGCTGTTCACTCGCGGCGACGGTGGCTTCATCAACCTGGCTACTTCGCAGGACACCAAGCGCTGCACCTTCGACAGCAAGACTTCCGACCTCACCTGCAAATAAGCAGGCGGTCCTGGTCATTGAGCGGATTTCAAAATGTTTCTTTCTCTCGTGGGTTTCTGGGTACCGGTGTATTGTGGGCAATGTGCTTCTAAGCGGGCATTAGAATTTGGTCAGAAAAATGTACAGTTTGGACGTCCCAGCTGGGGCGGCTGTGGGCATCATTAGGGGACTTTGGAGTCGGGATTATATCTTTTTCCCAAGGGTTTACACTGGTTCAACACTAGCATGGTAGAAATATACCGCTAGTCGAAGGATTCTTTCACAAAATTGTCTTTCCATTCGTGATTCGAGTTTAGTCCGTCAAACATCTCTGTCGCCTCCCGTTTATATCTACAATTAGTATCTATACAGTATACCTACTCACTCGGGTTTACATTCCAATTATTTTATATGCAGATCACAATGTTGTTTGGAGCACGGTAGTTAGTTGCATGACAAGGATGCCTGCTAGCCGATAGTTGACAGCAACAAGTTTCGTCTCATGTCAAACCATTGTCAAACAAGTCGTCCTTTGTCCCGCCACGGGGTACTATGTACGGATATGAGAGGTCGAGCGGGGCCTCGGCTTTGTACCGTAAAGAACGGCTAGACACGGGAAAACAAGAGATAAGAGGCAGGCTTGGCGTTCAACCAAAGTTGATACGGACTGGTATACCGTCGGCATATGTCGGATACGGGTTCGGGTACGCGTCGGGTAGTAGTACAACTTCCGCACTTCCCGAACGAACATCCGCGGAAACATGACGCAACGTAACTATTACACGAGGTTTCGTCTACTCGGTAATCATGCTTTATATCCTCTTTCCCAAAGCTCACTCTGCAAACCCTCCCAATTCAAATCCCCTTATTACCGGTAGCCCCCCATGATTCAAGCTATCAACCAGCGCTCCGAGCCGCACGGCCTGGGTGCGGGTAACCCCTATGTCAACCCAGATGACCTGCGCACTTCCTTCGCCTTGGCCATGTCCCAGATGTACAGAAACGAAGTCCCTCTGTACGGAGATCTGATGCAGATCGTACGCAACGTAAACGAGACCACCATACGGGACTGGAGTTCTTCATCGTCCGGAGCTCCCACCGCCATTGACTCTGCAGAACGTCTAGCGCTGGAGCGTCACGGGGCCATTCGCCTAGGCCTGCCGAGCGAGCTTCGGACTGTACGCCGCATCTTCGAGGTGCTGGGGATGAGGTCGGTGGGATACTACGATCTCTCTGTGGCCGGGCTACCGATGCACGCAACTTGTTTTCGCCCTATCACTTCTGCCTCGTTGGGGCGCAATCCCTTTCGCGTTTTCACGACGTTGCTCCGGCCCGATCTCGTACAGTCCACAAAGGCGCGAGATCTAGCGTTGCGGCTGCTCTCGAAGCGGACCATCTTCAGCACAGGTCTGCTGGAGATGCTGGAAGTAGCCGAGCAGCAAGGCGGTCTGCACAGCGACCAGGCCGAAATCTTCGTCCACGAGGCTCTTAAAACCTTCAGCTGGGCCCCCGTGGCGGCGTCGACATATGAAGAATACCAGCTCCTCAAGGCCGAACATCCGATCCTCGCCGACATTGCCTGTTTCAGCACTGCGCACATTAACCATCTAACACCTCGCACCCTCGACATCGATGCAGCCCAGAGCGCCATGACGGAGGCTCGGATGAGTGTGAAAGATCGGATCGAAGGCCCTCCCCGCCGCCGCTGTCCCATTCTGCTGCGGCAGACCAGTTTCCTCGCGCTCGAGGAGCGGATACGCTTCCGCTGTGGCTCCGGAGACAGTCCCGACTCCTCCTCCAAATTCACGGATGGCTCGCATCGAGCCAGGTTCGGCGAGATCGAGGAGCGAGGGGCGGCCGTGACGCCGGCCGGTCGCCAATTGTACGATGAGCTGCTGCGCAAGGCCGCTGCCCATGCTCAGCTGGACAAGGTATTCGAGGAGTACCCCGACGACTTGACGGAGCTGCACCGCCGCGGACTCGTCTACGTCCGGTACAGGGTAACGGACAAGCCAGCACCAGACACTTCTGCTGTCAGGTACGACGATATGCCGAGTACAGTCCGAAAGCTGCTCGACAACGGCGTTCTCGTGGCGGATCCCATCACCTATGAAGACTTCCTCCCGTTCTCGGCAGCGGGGATCTTTCGATCCAACATGGAGGGCGAGGTTGACGAGAAGACTGGTGAGAGCGGTGGCGCCTCCCCCCAGCAGCCTCCGCCTGACCAAGCTGGTCTCGAGGTCGCCCTGGGTTGCGAGATTATAGATCCCAATACTCTGTATGCAAAAGCGGAGAAGTTGAGTTTGCAAGAGTCCCTGAAGATCCTGGGGATCTGAACATACCAAATACTTGAACCTATGGGATGTTTGATTATAGCATGGTTCTCATGGCACAGGTCAATGTGTGTCATCGCTTATGGTTTCCGCCACATCTAATAATTCCAGCTGCCGTGCATTTTCAGAGTATCCACCGTACTCTTGATTGAGCTTGCGATTCCGATGCTAGGAATAACTGACCGAATCTAATTCCATCTCAACTCAATTCCATGCGCTCCCGGAGCTCAAGCCAGCCGTATGAAGGGCCTGCTGTGACTATCAATAAAGTTCACGGCCATAATAGCGTTTATATTGAGATGAGCACTAAAGAAGCCTCGGAAGCAGCTATCGCGGAAAGCCCTGTTAATCAGGGACCGTTTCGGCCAGCGGGGGGACCTGTCCACACTCACGGACGGAACGACTGAGTCGGGCACAACGTTGAAACTGCGTTCTAACGTGGCAGCGGGTGTCGGCTAGCTTTTGCTGTGACTTGTAACTTGTATGCCGTGCACTCTGGAGAAATCGCTTGTAAGAGACCTATATTATAACCTGTGAAAACCACTGTGCCGTTCCTCTCGACAAGCTTCACATCTACAAGGATGGGTTTGACATCCGCGATACGGATAACTAACTTCCTGCAGGCAGAATCACCGCGGTTATTGGATCGACCCACCAGTCCCAGCGTTGACCGCGTCATGCACATCCCAAATCACCAACCCGCAGCGATGATACCGGGGTTGTCTCGGCCAAGAGCCTTGGCAGTGGGCACCGATGTTGGCAACATAATGACCTGGTAAACGCTCACCGACGGAGCAGGACGTGACGATCTCGTCTCAACGACTTTCGTGTTTTCGTCCGTACGACGAGTGACCGTGTTGAACAATCCCCGTCACAAGACCACGTTTGAACTTCAGAAGTTGTCTGTGTGATTAGGTACGTAAATTATGGACTGGGCACCGGACCGGACATCGGACCGGACAGGGAAACCCCCATCATCATGTCAAGCCGCAAGTCCGGCCTGGACATCGTGTTATACCCCCGATGTAGTCGGAAAAGTACACGAGGATCAGGGCCAGCATGGCACTCGGCCGAATCATACTTGGATTTGCTACAGTTACTCCACTGTCAAACGAGTTGACATGACACGGACAGCACTGGAACTGCTTTGTAACCAACTGTGGAGCCAGCCTGTCTTGTTGGTATACCGTATTGGCACCCCTATATTGAGACAAGCGAAACGCACATACACCTACGTGTCTAATAATAAGCAGTAGCTATATGCTAAATTAGAAGCAGTCATGTTCCAGAGCAGCTAGTGATACTGCATTGAAGCAAACACTCATCTTGGATGTGATGGAATCTAGCATGTAGACTTCTTAGACAGCCACACTGGTAGTAGGCCTGAGGACATACAAACGAGCTGAATCCTCTTCTCACAAGAACCGCCATTCCAGCTGCCATCGGGCAGCTCTAAATACATGGCCCGTCGTGCAGCACCTCGTGGTCAGGGATCCGGTTACCTTCAAAGCGCGCTTGAAGCAGCACCGTGGGCTGGTCGCTTGGGAACTCGGTGTAATGCCCGCGAGTGTAGCTCGTGTCCACAAGGTCGGCAGCGATCACGATGGAGGACGCCAATGTGCCCGGCATGATGTACGCGACGGTTTGCAAAGCTGGCTGCGCCCCGGCCGCGGATGCAGGCGGCGGCAGAGTTTCGCAGGACGCTGGGAACGGCGCGGTGATTCGGATGAGGCCGTTCAGAATGACGCTCAATCTAACCGTCTACTTAGCGACGTCTCCCAACATGGACAAAATCACCACGGACAGTTGTAGACATTGAACTTACTGCACTGCGGGTGCCCAGGCCTCTCCGACCGTCGTCCGAGGCTCGATGATGGACCACGTGGCTTGGGTGGTGTTTCCAAGAGCATAGTTCAGTGCCGACATTGCTTCGACTGGGACAGAGGATAGCGCCCAGCATTCGAGCACGGATGTGCCGTTCCGGGACGCAATGGCCGTGACGTTGAGTTGAGCATGGCTCGCTCCAGCGAGCAGCTGTATAGTCGATAGAATCCACAGGCCACGCATGTTTACGGCGTATGTGTTTACGGCGGATGGAGAAACGGGGAGGGGGGGGGGGGTTGTTCACGATGTGGTAGCGAGCGAGGTTTCCTCCAGACACGGCAGATTGCGTTGTCGCGCTGCATACGCCGCTTAAGTGGTGGCGTAGGACGCGTACGAGACATTTGATCGTTGCTAACCAATCAACAGTAGCGGCAAAAGGGAGGCCAATATTAGAACGTGCTGTATGGGCTGTCATGCAGTCGCCTGTTGCCAATAAGATATGTGTCAAATCTGAATCACTTGTGTCATCGCCAGCAACTTGGCCTGGGATCTACGTTCAATATTTGACCATGACATTTCGTCAAAGAGGTGCATTAAAACAGAGTACAGGAATTCAGGCATTGGCCTCACACAGTTTGTGCTACGAGACACAAGATAGTGGTGACAACAATCATCTCGGGGAAAGTAAGTAACGCGCATTTCCCGCTTAACCCCCAATCGTGCGTTTCATCAAAACCTCATGTTGCTCCCCGCTATACAACTTCAAACTGCCTATTCCATACTTCCACGACCTACAGTGGGCTACGGTTGTCCGCAGCGGCAGTGCTAACTCTACCCTTCTCGACAGTCTCAGCTGTGCTTATGTCCTCGCCAGCCAAGTGTCGGGCCTTGTCCGTAGCGGCGTCGCCTCCGATCAAGGCGGCGTCGCCGTCGAAGAACTTGGCAATCTCCTCGAGCGCCGTATTCTTGGTCTCGATATAGTACTTCCACACGACAAACAGCTCCACCGCGAGCCATATGCAGTAGACCAGGTAGTACTTCCAACCTATGTCGGCGAGCGCAATCGGATTGACGTATTGGTTGAAGACCAAGGCCAAGTTGACCGACAAGAACATGACCGTGAGACCCTTGGCGCGGATGTGGAACGGCAGGATCTCGGTGCTATAGGACACGAGGAGCCCGCAGAAACCCACGTTGTACATTATGTAGTAGGCGAATATGAAGACAATGACCGTGTTCGCTGCGGCGCTGTTGGGCTCCGCATTGTATCGTGCGAGAGCGATGGTGGTGGCGATAAAGGTCACCAGCATACCGGCTGTCGACGTGATGAAGAGCGGACGGCGGCCAATCTTGTCGACAAAAAAACAGATGCCCACGGCGGATACAAGCTGGACTACGCTCAAGTACCCATTGATCTCGAGCTGTGTCTTGGGATCCGTGATGCCGATGAGTTGCAGGACCTTGGGGAGGAAGTACGAGACGATGCCGTTGCCGGACCACTGAGAGAAGAATCCGACAGAGACCAGGATGAACAGCCGGCGACGATTACCGGGTGTGGCGATGAGCTCAGCCCACGTGTTGCTCTCGTGCTCCTGCTCGAGCGCGATGGTCTGCTGAATCTCGTTGAACTCGACGTTGACGAGTTCATCGTCTTCGTCGCCCTGGGCGTGGTGCTTGGCCAGGATCCTCTTGGCCTCCGCCAGCCTGCCCTTGGAGACGAGCCACCGCGGGGACTCGGGGACGGTCCAGATCATGACAATCTGCACCAGCGACGGAATGCCCTGCAGCATGCAGGGAACTCGCCAGCCCCAATCTCCGTTGAGGGTGTTGGTCCCGAACGCGACCCACGCGCCGACCAGGCTTCCCAGGTACCACAGCGTGTTGTAGATGGTGCTGTAGACGGCACGGTGCTGGGGGTGGACAAGCTCGGCGATGAGAAGGGGGCTGCATCCCTGCGCCAGTGCCATGCCGAAGCCGAGAACGATTCGGCCGATGACGAACGTGGCAACGTGGAAACCGAGGCAGACGAGTGCGACACCGCATATCATGATGCAGCACCCAATCACCACCCCAGTACGCCTCCCGAGCAGATCGGCCGTATAAGGGACGAAAGGCATCGCAAGCAAGCCGCCCATGGTGAAAGAGGCAGCAAGAAGGCCCAGGATGTGACGATCGGGGTGGTGGAACTCTTCGTTCCAGGCCGGCATTGCCTCGAGCCCGTTCATGAGGGAGCCATCGTATCCTTTTTGGCGTACCATGTCAATGACCCGACAAGTTGCCCGTATTCCCGAGACACTTGGTAGACTTACCATTCGTCGCCGAGGTCAGCAACGCAGCCCAGAGGCAGAGGTACAAGGATGCCATGCCCTTGGTTCGCCACCACTGGACCTTGGGCCACTCGCGGCCACCTAAGGCGAACGTGGTCTTTGCCATGATCTTCTAGAAATTGATACGACAAGTGTGTCCCGGAATCAAGGTGCAGCGTGGCCCTGTAACAAGGTGACAAGGGAAGTTAAAAGAAGAAAAGGTATCACATCAGGTCTCAGAGCAGGTGCGTTGACGCTCGTTTTATACGTACCAGGCGCAAGGGGAGTTTCCTCAGGCTCAGTCGAATCCGAGTGTGGCCAAGCCGAATTTATTCGTGATATTACCAAATTGCTGCACGCGACGTTACATACGTGACACAACATGGGCTGGAAGGTTCTGTACGACTGCCCTCCGGCCAATGTGAGTCGATGTGGCTGCACATCCCTGGCATGAGAGGGTGTCTGGACAGCTCGAAATGCGGGGATCTGGGGGTGGCGTGGGGAGTCTCGTGGTCGAGATGCCAAGGGTGCGATGTGGTTTCCAGTTTCTTGCTCGCAGGGACTGGCATCCTTTCACCTAACGACTCAAACCACAGGAGCAGGAAACACAAGCGAAGTCGAGTGTTATTCGCACGCGTGCCGCGGGTCGTGGGAATGCGGACCGACTGCAGCTCATCACCGTCGTTCGAGGGTGAGGTTCCAACACATCTGCACAAACACCAAAATAGACCCCGGAAGCCCACCCATGGTAAATCTCGAGCCCCTCACATCCAAATTAGGTGACATCGAATGTGAACGGTGTCCTTAACTCCGCTGCTTTCTCACCCAATGGCCTCTCAGTCGTACAGCCTCTGATTGCCCCTGGCAATAATCTCACCTTCCCTTCTTTTAACATCTCCAACTCGGAAGCTGTGATCTTTTGTTATTGGTGCACGTGACAACTCCACTGCCAATTTAGCATCATGAACAAGAACACCCGCTTCCAACCTATCTTCAGCTGTCAGATCGTGTGTGAACTGCTGAGTGTTGGCCTGCAAGCCAGGGCGTTGGAGCAGCGGGCTTGCCAACCGGTTTCAACATTTTATCGGCCTCGAGACTTGTACGTCATATGAAACTAAATCGTAGCTTGTTGGTCAGGTCATCGGACGGCCGGAAAATGTGGTGGATGGTGCTCTTCAGGTAGCCTCTATGAGAAATTCCAAGGCGTCTGCGATGTTGGCAATGATCGCATCTCGGGGCGACTTGACATACTTCCAAATTCTAATGAAATAACTAGTCGGTGGAACATAGCTTTGAGCGTGTTTACTATTATAGTATGACTAATCTTCTGTCCAGTTTCCTAAAAGCAATTTATGATTGTATAAGGGCTTCATAGAGATAATGTGGGAAAACGTGGCGGGTCTCGATAGTATAATAGGAAAGTCTAAGGCCTTTCAACAGCAATACAGTCGACCAGCTTATATGTCTTGTTTACCACCCGAACAAAAGGTTTTGTTGCTATTGTGGGCAAGAGGAGCACACAGTTTGCCATCCTATTTTCTTGTAGCTAGTTCTGGAAGAAATGGGCGCCTACAAGGAAGTTATAAGGACTTCAGTACGCGTGTTATGTACATAGAAGTGACACGGGGAGCTTGCATCCGTATAAGGGCTACGTATGCCGGCCCCCTGGGGGGTTCTATGTTGTTATCTCTATAACGCTTCTGACCACATGTCACTGAGACCCAAATGAAGCCGCCTTGTGGCCAAGCAGCAATATCATAAGCCTCTTAAAATCATTGCGGCTAGACTGATTGCTCCCAAAGCAGCTGTGCCCAATATCCCACCCGTGGTCCTTTCTACTTCCCCCATGACAAATCCAAAAACCAGGCTGCCAATGTCGGTTGCATCATTTACGATACCTGCCCAGATGGCCCTTCTACTCTCTCTATGGCACATAGTAGAGTGTTAGTGTCGGGTCATATTCATCTCGATATGTTTATTGACATATGTTCAGGTAAACGTACCGTCGATCCCCGGCAGTAAGTAATAGACCGCCGACTACAGCTTCTCGTACACCCATCATGCGCACCAGAAGTGCATATTGAGGTGGAACATTATAGTCGTGCATCGCACATGTAAAGCGTGGTGCGATAAGGCAGGCTGCTCCTGTAAGGATGCGGACAATCGAGAGGACCTTGATAGGGATCGGGGTTGTCGATAATGGTGTTGGTTTAGACGAGGGAGCCATTGTATTGAAAGTTGGTAAGCTTTGTTAGCCAGCCTGCCAGACGTTTATAAGATATGAACAATGAGCAATGATTTTGGATCCTTGCTGTCGAAAAGCGAGGCGGTGCGCCGGTGAAGTTAAGTACTTCTCTTTAAACTGCAGGACTTTCCGGATGCGTGACCGCTACACACGCCAAGCTGTCGGATCAAGAATGATCCGGCACAAAACCTACATTCTCATTACTTTGTATAGGTGTGTCGGGACGCACTATGCCCCGAAAACAATGGTTCGGCCCATTCGGGTCCCTGTTAGATCCCGACCCTTCGAATGAGACTGCACAGCCAAGCTATTAGTAACGATGCACACCAGCAGGCGCTCAAGGGGCAACTATTTAGAGTTTTAAGAACCTGCTGCCAAAGTCCCCGGCACAGTCTACTATCTGCCCATGCACGGCATCGGCGGAGCACCGCTAATGAGATAGATGTTGATATCAGCCTGGAGATTGTTGCAGCCTGTCCAAGTCCATGTCTTCTCGTTGAAGTCATCGAGGTCTTCGAGTGGTAGGCCGTTCGAGGCAGCGAACAGCTGAGCTGAGTCTTGACAGTATTCGTATGTCTAGACCATGTGTACAAAACATATGCCGTCGACTGCTTTCGGTTTCATATCAGGAAGGGTACCAGACAAACAGTAGGTCGAGAGGTTGCAAGCGAATTGATATTGATTATGCAGCAAAAATCCACTTCCGACCGAGGTCTATAGTTTTGCCATTACTAGTGCTTAATAGCATTGCGACATGAAGACGTTACACCATATTACATGCGCCGCTTCCGCTGACAGTCTCTTTATGGATCATGCTTCCATGATCCATCTGTCTATTTCACGGGCCGAACCCGCAGATGTCAGGCCCGAAATCTCACTCCAAGTCGACCATAGCCTGGCATGATCGGCGGATGCACCAAGTTCGCACTCGTGACATCTGGATTGGGGAACTGTCGCAGGTTCCAGTTTGTTTAAACCTGCCAGATATAAGAGTGAATCGTGAGGCAGGATGCTATCTCGGTGGCAGATTCATATGAGTTGAGGATCTCGGGATCAACTTCATCAAGATTTGTCGTACGGCAATCGGTTAGGTTGATAGTGGAACTTGTGCAAAGCGAAATACCGGTATTATGAGAAATGCTAATCATCCAAAAATGGAATCAAGGACCATCATCCGTTGGCATATCCGGAAACTCCCGTTACCTACAGTTGCTTATTTCCAGGCCGCACTCAGCATGATAGTGTCACAAACTGTGCATAATCTCCATTGCAGTGAGAAACCTTCATGTGAGACCAGCAGCGGGTGCTTATGATGTGCCGTGTCTCTCGTGCAGAGACATGCATAGGAAAAAGAAACAATCTCGGCTGCTGGCCGATCACCCAAATTCAGCAACTGTACATTCGATTCTCGGTCTCTCAGATAAGACATGTGCCAAAAAAGGAAAGTGATACTGGCTGGCTCATGCTGCGGTGGATTTCAAGCGGCGTCAACTAGCTGCATCTTGAACCTTCACCATTGATATATTTGTTGACGTTATTTAGTAAGGCGGGATAGAGCACTCGATACCGAAAAGCCTGAGTAGGGTATTGTTATGATAGTGACATTAAGAGAGCCCTCCTACTAATAACCCGGATTTATTTATTGACTGTGTCGTTGGCGACTCTTAGGGCTGTACATTCGTAGTTCGTGGTCATGCATTACCCAATGTTGTTTATACTGCCACATTACGTTCCCATGCGCTGTTTGACTTATGTCTTGAGAAGAAGAAGAAGTTGAAGCTCAAAACGGTCAACAGCAAGCATTCCCTTGGCAACTCGTGGTTCGGGTACGAGAAGGTAGCTCAGATTACGGATTAGCGGGAGATATTTCGTGGAAGACCCGCGTAACCCTGCCTGCTAACTTCCCTTGATAGCCAAATACTTGTGCCATTACACTAATTCGCAGTTATTCACTCCGCAATCCGGCCCAGGTCCGGACGATCTGGTGTGGATGTACCTGATAGAGGCATACTACTGAATCTCAGCCACATCGCATAAGCAATTGACCAACGTTCGCCTTTGCTTTCCACTCCTTGTTGGCTTGACAAGAAGAATGTCCCTGGCTGACGCCACGGTATCGAGACCTACCTGCAGTGAGTTGTTGAACTAGGTCATGACATGATCACCTTGCTTGCTGCCAAAGCATTCGACCTCGATCCGGCAGTCCCTTCAAACTTCGTCTGTCGATACCGTTTCGTCCCTTGCCACAGCCTCTTCCGCCAGCTTTTGCCAGTCCAATCTCGTCAAGTACGTATACTCTACGATTGACACCCTGTAATTTTGATTAGTAGAGTATTATGTCAAGGACACGACGATGAATGCCATCGACTTACACGATCAATCCAGCCGCAATGCCCGTCCACATGCCGTCCAACTTCCAGCCGGCACCAAATGCCAGCGCCAGCGATACGGGCAACGATATGCCATAGTCCGCAATCAGAGTTATGATCCCACCAACAGACTGTTTGCCAACGCCACGCAGGAGGCCGTGGGCCCCAGCGCTCATTCCGTCGAAGAATTGCACAGCGGCGACCAGTGGGAGGGAGTGAGCCACTATCGCAACAACATTGCTGTCGTTGGTGAATAGCCAGGGCAATTGATACTTGAGCGCGATTTGAATGGCGGAATTCATCGAGACGACGGCCAAGGCGGCGCAAACAGCCTGTGTGCATATGTCAGGGTTAGTGACTGTACTCAGGGCGGTATGTGAGATGTAGCACAACGTACCACAACGGCTGTGGTCTTTGCAGCGTGGGACTGGCCGGCACCGATGAGATGCCCGACCCGCGCCGAAACAGCGACTGAGAGCGGCAAAGAAATCCGATAGGCGATGCTTATCGTCGTGCCCAAGACGGTTTGCGCAGCCAAGAAGTCGGTCCCGAATTGACTGGCAAACAGGGTCATGATTTCAAACACGAGGCATTCTGCTTCTATCGTGAGCATTCCTGGGATCGCCATCTTGACCATTCTTTCCCACTTCGTAAACGCTCGCTTGGTGAAGCCACCCCAGCACTGCAAGCCGTCCACGACGACGACGTGAATGATGAGAAGGACAGGGAGAAGGTTGGTGGTTATCGTAGCCGCAATGGGAGCGCCGCTGAAACCCATGTCCATCTGCCAGACGAGGAGCCAGTGTAGGAAAATGTTGGCCGGTGCAATGATCAGTAGAACATTAGTGTAGGCCTTTAACAAGCCCTGCGCCTGTAGGAACCGCTTTCCCGTCTCCACGAGCGCGATGCCGGGTATGGCAAAGGCGTGGATACGTAGATACTGCCCTACGAGCATGGCTATTTCCGCGTCGGGCACAATATGCAGCAGGATCCTCTCAGCGTTGATCCATAGCGCTGCGACTGGAACGGAGAGACACATCAAGAACAGGGCCATACGCTGGCACTGGACCCCGACGAGTTGTTTGTTGCCAGAGCCGTAGGCCCGGTCGCAGAGCGTGTCGAGGCAGCTGGCCAGGCCCTGGAATGGCGTCAGACAAGTAATGGAGGCCGAGATTCCCGCCACTGGACACGGTGTGAGTTAGGACACAGACTGGGAAGGGGGGTGATGCAAGACAGGGACGCACACGAAACTGCTCCCAGCTCTTTCGGACCAAGCTTGCCAACAGCGAATATGCTCGCAGCGGTGAGGGAGTATTGGAGTAGGGAAGTGACCATCAAGGGCAAAGCGTCAGCGACAATGATTTTCGTCTCTTCTTGCCATGCCCCCTCTAGTTGTGCGACGATGGGTTCCTGGCCATCGTTCGTGCCACGTTTGCGTTTGTTCCGACCGGACACATCGGCGCGAGAGTGTGCTTCGCCGAGAAGAGCTGATGTTTCCGTTGTTCGAGAATTAGATGGCTTGTCATCCTCCTCGCCTGGCGGGGGTGAATTGGATTCGAAGCTTTGTTGGAAGTAGCTGTGGGAGATGGAGCTCGGGGCCCGGGACTGGCTGAATGTTTCGATATGCGAGGTGGTTTCCGTCACGGACATGTCACTGTCTATGAGCGAGCTGAGTACCCTTCGATTGTTGCCCACCCTCTGCGGAAAACGGAAGTTTGCCATGATGATATCCGATCAGAACGATACTGAAGGAATAGCAATTGAGCTAACACGATGTGTGAGTCGAATGTCACCTTTGACCTATATTCCAATGCAACAGTCGAGGGTACACGGTAGATCATAAACTGAATAAGATGGAAAGCATATCCGTACCTAAGATCACGATCGGCGACGGGCGTGATCTAGTTGCGCCTTTATTTCCTTCTTTTCAATCGCTTGCCTCTTTCAGCCGCAAAGATCTCACCTCCATGCGTTCCATACTCAGTGGCTTGGAGATAACCTAGGTCAGCTCGGATAATGCGGTTCTCTAAAATATTATACGTATCTTGATGTATGTGCGGATATGAGTGGCTTCGCCGCCGCTTCGGACCGTAACCCCCGTCCACGAAAACGTGCTTTTTATCCAAGCCCTGTCGTGCTGGTGCAGCTCCAGAAAAGTGCTTTATCTGTCCTATGGCTCTAATTTCTGTATCCAGTGTAGAATTTGCTGCAACTGCCCGTCTATATCGTTGTTGGATATGCCAGCTTCCTACTCCGGAATGACGTGATCTGCCGCACCGACACCTGCTTTCCATCTGAACGAATCTGCAACATGGTCTTCGGGCGGTCCAGTCAACCCTTGTTTGCGATAGAAGTTCTCGCGGTACGTCCCACCAGGAACAGCATAGTCATCCCAGAAGAGGCCGCGTTTTTGCAACTCAGGCAGGAGGAGCTCAATGATGTCTTTGAACGACTGCGGGAACAGCGCGTATGCCTGTAGGTGTTGTTACACGTCAGTAAGGCTCAAAGGGATTCGCTGAATCTCGTTCTTCTTACCAAGTTGAAGCCATCCACATCAGCCTCGGCCACCCACGTCTCTAGTCCATCGGCAACCTCTGCGGGCGTTCCTACAAGCACAGGACCATTGCCACCGATGCTAACGTGCTCGGCAATCGTGTGCTTGGTCCACTTGCTGGTGCCCGGTGAGAACCTCGCGTAGCCTTCAACCGTAGATCTGTGTGTCGTTAGTGGGCGCAAGGTAAGATTCGTGGTCGGATCCAGAGAGCTTACTTGACAGCATTGCTTTCGACCTGTCTCAGCTCCTCGTCGTCGCCGTACTTGCTCAGGTCAATCCCCGTCCAGCCACCGAAGAGGGCTAACGCTCCGTCATGCGATGCGTACTTCCGGTACTCGGCAAGCTTCTGCTGGGCTTCCTCTGTGGTCCTGCCCAGAATCGGGGTCACCAATGCCAACACCTTGATGGACGCGCCGTCGCGGCCGAATTGCGTCCTTGCTGTTTCCCGTATCTCCGCAATGTTCTTGGCGCAGACCTCGGGCGCGTGAGACGAGACAAAGATGGCCTCGGCGTGCTGGGCGGCGAATAGTTTGCCGGACTTGGACGTGCCAGCCTGAAGTACCAGGGGCACTCTCTGCGGACTGGGTTGGCACAGATGGGGTCCCGGCACCGAGAAGAACTTCCCGTTGTGATCGATCTTGCGGACCAGTTCCGGCGCGGTGTAGATGCCCTTCTCGCGGTCAAGCTGGACGGCATCGTCACGCCAAGACGATCCTAGGAGCTTGTAGATGACTCTCATGTACTCCTCGGCCTGCGCATAGCGGTCGTCGTGCTGATTGTGTCCATCAGCAAGTGCATCGCATGAGTCGCTTCAGTGTTGACGCACCTGTGGCTGCTCTGTCCTTCCCAAATTCCTCGCAGCAGAGTCGAGATAACTCGTGACGACCTGAACAGATGTTAGATTGCATTGCAACTTCAAGGGTGACTTCATGGCAGCAGCTACTAGCATTCCATCCGAGACTATCAACTGTTAGTCCACTGTCGTTCAGTCAACGGGAGTCTCATTGGTTTACGTACCGTCCACCACTAAGATGATCAGCTGTGGCCAATCGCCTTGCCAGGTGATAAGGTTGCTCGTAGGTTGTTGAAACTGTGACACCGAATCCGATGCTTTTCGTTGCTGCGGCCATGGCAGATACTACTGCCAAGGGCTCATTGACCGGCCATTGAGCACCGGACACGATGGCAGCCTCCAGTGATCCTTGGTACACGTCATATCCACCTTCGAGATGTGGTTAGATTGAGACCTCGTTGGATATCTCCGGGGCGTGAGGACCGTTTCACGAACCAAGAACGTCGGCGATGAAGATGCCGTGAAACTTTGCTTCCTCCAGTAGCTTCGCCAGCTCGACCCAGTGCGACACTTCGTTGAATCTCCAAGACTGATCTTCGGGGTGCCGCCAGAGGCCTGGCGATTGGTGACCACTACCTGCATTGAGTCAGTAAACAATATTCAAGAACTGACCGGGCGTGTATTGTCCATCACAATGGCACACTTACACATTTCCACGAATGCATTGAGCACCAGGCTCTTCTTGGGCTTTGAATCGGAGGAAGACATGGTGATCGTGAGTGGTTTCTGACTGAATAGACGACTATGCTCTCTTCTAGAAGAGTTGATGGTGGGTGACTTGACCAAGGGATGAGCTTCGACAGATTCAGGGTTTGTCAAATGGATCAACAATCTAGGTACTAGGGAAAGTAGGCCGGGCCTCGATGACCCGGAATACGCTTACCCTTCAAACAAGAATCAAAGGCATCCGACGGCCGAGTCCGGCAGCGGGGTAAGTAAGAACGTGATTGTTGACGTCCTGAAATGTAAGGATCAACCACGAATGTAATCTTGGTAGGCGGGGTGGGCGATGGCGTGATTTGCTGGCGGCAATGGCGTAATGTGTGAGAGCGCAGATTAGGTGGGACCTAGTTATCATTGATGAATATCACTGAGCACCAATATCCTGGTCTTCATAGCCAGGATCAACCTGACAATTACTTGTACGGGTCAAGTCGCAGACGAAAAGGGCCGTGGAAATATCAAGATATCCATCCATCTATAACTAGCCTTGGCCATGGCATGACTATTGGCCACAATCACTTGAAGAGCATTTTAAGATACGCGTCTCTCCCCAAGATGGTCGCTCTTAGTACCGTCTTTATATCGTGTGAGAAGGTTAGCCACTAGCAAGGTAAAGAATACAATGCATCTAGCTAAGAAATCAAATATTGCCCAGACTGAATTGTATTCAGTGGCTTAAACAGTGCGCTATATAATCGTTTGAGCGGGTTTGTGGATATTCTATAGTTGCCCTTTGAACCCTGGTACCTCCACGGTTGAGACCTTGACATCTTCTATATCTTCACTCGACTGCTCCTTCTCTTGAGACCCAAGCTGTCGCACCAGAAGCCAAGCAGGATAGATTGACAGCGCCCACAGCCCGAGATTGATGTAAATCCCGCCGACTTCGGCAAAGATCGTGATGGAAGAAAGACCATACGACACTGCCTGCCATGCAGACTCGGTACCCCTAAGCAGTGCCGCAAAGCGTATCACTTCGGCTTCTTCTTTGGCGATGTGGGAGATCAACACGTAGCTTGTGTCAAGGTTAGCAAGACATCACTGACGGAAAGAACGGAGTACGAACAGAAATAGATAGTTTGCTTGAAATGCAACATTCAGCAACACGTATACAGCAAAGGCGCTACCGAATCCGGGCGTGGACCAGTCGTAGGTTGGCCTCGTCGTACGGAACGACGTCGCGAACACAGCGGCCCAAATCCACCACGCTCCAGAAAGGATGCTCAGGACCCAAAAGGCGGAGCGCGTCCTGACTCGAAAGGAGAATCGATGGTTATCAAGCCAGAACTAGAACCTGTTAGCAATAGTCTTTCAGTCCGCATGGTCGTTTTGGTTGGCACTTACCCCTGTAGCATTTCCCGCAAGGACGCCGATGATGCCGGCGAGGAGAGACCCCAAGGCCCTGGCACGAACTGAAAACCACACTGAAGCAGGTTAGATCACGCTGTTTCCACCGGCTTGAGAATGTTAATGACCGGCTTACAAGATAAGTACGTGAAGAAAACGGCCTCGGCAAAGACAGCCTGACCGATCCAGAGAAGAATGAGCAGAAACTGGGGCCGCAGGAAGCTCTTTGCTGTGAGCTTCATCTCATGCCACGGTCGTTCCACGATGGCGAGGGACACCGGTACTCCGTCGCGCCGCTGGACCCTTTCCGGTTTGTTGAGGAACAGGGCCACGAACGGCCCGGTGGCCTGCAGGGCGATGAAGATGAGGAACACATTATACGACACCTTGCCGGCTTTGTCATTGTCCGCATTCAATCCCAAGTTGATGCAACCTCCCAGGATCTGACCGATGAGGCGGAACGTTAGCCACCATCCGAGTGCCCGGCCTTTATTCCAAGGCTCAGGGTACGCGATCGCGATGGCGGCCTCGGTTGCCCAGAAGATGCCGGCCGAGATGCCACAGAGGGCGGCACCGAGCAATAGAAACCAATCGTTTCCGAACCTGTTGTTGGTGTATAGTCCTGCCGCATAAGGAGCATAGCCAATGCTGCATGACGAGAATCAGAAACGGATATTTGCATTGTTGTTCCGTGTAGGGCGTTGTATACATACGTTCCCACAATCAGAGCTCCCTTCACGCCAATATAGTGTATGATCGCACTCGAGAAGTAACAAGACACAATCATGAGGCAGAAAGTGAGTGCGTTGGAGGCATTGACTTGCTGCGGTGAAGCTGCTCCGCCAGCTCCTAGTGAGTTCATGGCTCCCCAGATTCCAGGTGCGAGAAGGTTGCATAGCCCGAGAATCGTCATGTTATAAAAGGTGGAACGGTTCCATTTCACTGCTGGTATCAGCACAGCACATGACAGTTCGTTTGCCGACATACCTGGATGATCTCTGCCTGGCGGCAGAGGCGTGTCCGTCCTGGAGCTCACCGAGGTTGCCATGATGATCTGGGACAGAATGGCTCTGACGACAAAGTGGTTCTACAATCAAAAGGTCCAGCTTGATCACTCTGTCCCTTGGAATATGCGGTGCTTGGCTCTGCAGTCTTATCCTGTCGGGTGTGTTCAGCCTTTATACGTTGCCCGTGACGACGGCGGTGACCGTCTCATCTCACCAGCCAGTCTGCCACACTTCTTCTAGTGTGTAATACGTGCTCGCTATTTCGCCTGGCGCCAGGAAGCTATGCGCTACTATACCACCCGGACCCACGCGCCTGCATTATCGCCGTGTTGCGAATCGACCCCTGTTCAGCACGCAATACCATGCCGTTGAACTCAACTAGATTGCACACCCTACAGACACGTCAAAAGTGGCTAGCGCGGCATCATCACATGGAATTCCGAGTAGACCAGGTAATGAAAACTTCGCCAGGTATGGTGAAACGTGTGGTGGTGGCCATCAGAAGAACGGTTTATTCGTAGTGAAAAAAAAACAATCATTGCATGTCGAGCTATTTATCTCCGTACCTGGTGGCCATTGAAATTCTATGCGCAGGGTAACTTGACCTTACTCTAGTAATGTAATTTTGAGGTGTAAATGCTGTAGATGCGTGATGCGATCTCTGTCTCCCGTTGATTGTGTCGTCTATGTGCACCTAAATAGCCCCTTTTGTTTGCAAAATCCTTGGAATGCTAGGTCCATCGGGTTCCTCTACTACCACGATGGCTCTCCCACCACTAATCTCCCCCTTTCTCATTCGGTCCAGCGCTCTGTTAATGCCATCAAACCCATGTTCCACAGCGACTACGCGAGGAGGCGAGAGCAAGCCAGCTTCTAGGAGCCGTTCAAGCCACGTGCTTAGGGCTTCCCCCACCTCTGGTATTTCGTGATACAACTTGATGGGCACGGTATGATACGCGAGTGCTTCGTTCTGCGGTTCTTTCGGGAGCCCCGTGAGTCCTACAAGATGCGAGCGCACCGTCTTGGTTGCTTTGGGCGTGCCGGGGGTGTGATGGGGGAGTCGGCCGGGACAGGGGATGGCCGCAGTGCCCTGCTCAATGCCGCAGCCGAGTCGCGGCCTTGGGTGTCGAGAGCAAACCGCAGCTTTCCCTTGAAGGCGAGCTGCAAGATCTCGACGGCGCGGTCCGGGTCGCGACTGTCGATGAGAAGGTCAGGCCGCAGCACTGGGTCCGCCGAGAGACGTATTCCGTGCTTGGCTTGGTCCACGACCACGGCTACGCGAAGACTAGCGAGCCGCGCAAGTTGTATAGCAATGTTGGCCGAGGTGGAAGACCCGCCCCAGATGACGACCCAGTCTCCGGGAAGAGCGCGCTCCCCAGCAGGCATGCCGTCGAGGCACTCGGCTCGAATGTCTTCCGGTAGGCTCTCGCGATCGACCTCCCTGACCAGACTCAACAAGTCTGGTCCGTTAGCGACATGGCTGAAGTTTGCACCGATGCAGATTCCCAAGGCGAGCGCTGCGGCTACGTAGGCGACGCCAAGAGTCGCTCCGGCTCGGGGAGACAGGGAGGCGGGTATCTTCAGAACGTTGAAGCTTGACGCGACGACGTATTCTTGGAAAGCCGCTTTCCTTGGATCTCGGTAATCTGTCGATATTGCAATGACCTAGAGAGCGGTTAGAGATCTGCATATGTGGCTACTGCTGATCGTGACTTGGCATACCTGGTCGCCTTCTTGAAACCTTGACGTTGTACTTGAAGTTTGAACAACCCGGCCCGAGAGCTCCCTTCCGCCAACGAAAGGGAGAGATGGGACTCCAAAGCCGTAATCTCTGAAAATTCCATCAGCCACATGATGGACGAAACAAACAAGATCGGTCACTCACGGAGATTTCCAGTCGATGGGGTTCAGGCCGATTACCTGGGACCTAATAAGGAGTTCATGTCCTTTGCGCACTTCGGGGACGGGGAATTCCCGGTCGATTGAATAAGGTGATTTCAAAGCAAGCAGAGCTGCAACCGTCTGGTGGGTAGGGACGTCGTTCATGTTTGCGTAGCCACCAGCAGCAGCTTGTGGCACCTCAAGCGTGCGTGTGTATGGGGAGGGATATGGTGTAGGGCAGTATACAAGCTTGTGAGTTATGTGCTTTTGGATGAAGGCAGCAATGACGCATATCCGGCAAAGACAGTCGACTGTATACACGAGCATTCCAAAGGATCGTTACCGGTGTTGCTTGCCAATTGCGGCTTATCGCCGAAGCACCGGGGGGGGCTTCGCAAGGAGATCGTGGGATTGCGTGATTCCTTGTGCGCAAGGCATCACCGATCGGTGCCAATCACACAACCAGGACTTTATCGCGCAAACCAAGACCACGACTAGTGTTTGAAATTGCCATTTTCTTATCGCTACCTATCATGGGGAGTTTACGCTACGGCTTCTGCGGCAGGGTGGACGCTGTCACGCTGCGCGTTGTTCGCTCCAGATGGCGCAATGCGGGATTCCCCTCGACCTGTGAGGGGCTCGCCCACTTGCGTGACCATGCACATCAATGGTGTCAGAATGACTCCGAAACTCGGTCGGGGGGTTGATTAGAGCCTATTGGTTGATGCTATGCCTGATGTTTTGCCTGATGAGCACCCCTTTTTGGTCTCCCTGACCAAACAAACTTAACATGTCGTCTGTCAATTCTGCCCTCTGTCCCAAAGATTTGGTCCTCTGAGGGTGAGTGAAATTCACACAATGGTCGCCTATGACTTATCATCTCGACAAAACGACGTAGGCGGCTCCTCTGGTCTACTTGACGATGAAGTTCGTGGGGGGTTTGCACCAAATGGGCAGCGTCCACTCTTGTCACAGCAGACGAACCTTCAGGAACAGTTCAGAACGTTGGAGTTGGTAGATCGGAACATCGACGAGCTTAGGGAGATCACAGTTACTGTGATAGGAGCTGGACTAGCGGGTATCATCGCCGGGGCTTTACTGCCAGCCAAGGTCCCGGGTATCAAGCTTTCAATCTACGAGAAGAACGAGGACGTGGTAAGAAGCTCCGAAGCTACTTTTTTATTTGGGTCTTGCGCCTTGCTGACGAACTATGAAGGGTGGGACGTGGTTTGAAAATGTGTACCCCGGTGTCAGATGTGATATTCCGGCCCATGTCTACCAGTCCAGCTTTGAGCCCAACACCCAATGGTCTGAAGAGTTTGCACAGGGCAAGGAGATCAAAGACTATTGGCAACATGTTGCTCGGAAGTACGGCGTATATGATCGTCTGAAACTTTCTCACAAAGTCGAGAGCTTGCGCTGGGATACGCAGAATAGCAAGTGGCTTGTTGATATTACGGATCTCAAATCGGAGAAGCGCTTCACTACGACCTCGGACTTTGTGTTAACGGCTGTTGGACGATTCAACTCTTGGAAACTGCCCGACTATCCTGGCATCGATGACTTTCAGGGTGTCCTGCGGCACGCGTCTCACTGGGATCCAAACTTCGACCCGAGCGGGAAGAAAGTGGCTGTGATTGGTAATGGAGCCAGTGGAATTCAACTTGTCGCTAACATCCAGCCTCGAGTTTCACGGCTAGACCACTATGCGAGGAAACGAACGTGGATCGCTGCATCCTTCTCGGGCGACGAGACGACGCTTGCCCCGAAGCTCATCCCCGAGGAGCTTAAGGAAAGCTTCCGGGACCCGGCCGTGTACACTGCGTGGAGGAAGACGGTGGAAGACAAGTACTGGAGAAACTTCCAGTCCTGGCTGAAGGATTCCGACACCAACGACGAAGACCGGAAAACCCTTATTAATCACATGAAGAAGGGTCTGGCCAGGAACCCGGAACTTCTAGAGTCTTTGATTCCTGATTTCCCGCCCCATTGCCGACGGTTAACACCGGGACCTGGATACCTCGAGGCTATCACATCGGAGAACGTCGACTATATCCAAGATCGTATCAAGAAGTTCACCAGGACAGGGATCGAGACTATCGACGGTAAACATCGAGAGGTGGACGCCATATTCTGCGCAACAGGAGCCAACGTGGACATGGTACAGCCATTCCCTATCGAGGCTCACGGCAAGTTGCTATCCGCTCTCTGGGGACAAGGCGGCGAACCAGGGTTCCCATATACATATCTGGGTTCGGCCACGCCGGGCTTCCCCAACCTCCTCTTCCTGCATGGTCCACATGGCGCCGGGCGATCCGGCAGCGTACCCAACAGCGTCGAGAGGCAGGTCACTTTCTTCGCCAAGATCCTGCGCAAGGCCGGCCGCGAGGGGATCAAGTCGATGGCGCCCTCGCGGCGTGCTGCCGACGACTTTGTCGAGTACTGCGACGCCTTCTTCAAGAATACCGTCTTGACCGATAACTGCAGCTCGTGGTACAACGGCGGTAAGCCGGGTAATCGGATACACGGGCTGTGGCCGGGCAGCGGCGCTCACCTCGACATTGTCCAAAAGAACCCGCGGTGGGAGGATTGGGAGTACGAATACCTCGGCGATAGTGGCAACCGGTTTCTGTGGTACCTAGGAAATGGATCCACGAAGAAGGAACAAGACCCCGAGTCGGACATGACGTCGTACCTGAAGAACCCCTCGGACATAGATTTGCGCGAAGTCCACGAGAGTTGATGTGGGAAATCTGACCTTGAGATACACAACGCGCGGTTTTGGATCAAATTCAACGTGTTCTACAGTGTGAATAGTGACCGTCTAGGGAATGAGTGCATTACAAGTCCAGCGCTCGAGAGAAACGGACACCTCGCTTACGGAGTGACTAGGTTTCTAACATCACAAGGCTGAAGGTTCTTCGTCCTTCAACCTCGATATCTTCAACATCTCCATCAATATCACGCTCGAAAATTCTTGTCCTCTCTCTAAGTGTCAATCATGATCACATTTGCCATGTAGGGGAAGGGCACGCGAAAATCAGGCGATCTATCCCCAGCCGTGACATGGAGACGCAGCACCCGCGCGTTCCAGGCACCCAATTAAAAGAAGGCCATAAATACGGCCAAACGTTCCGCTGGAAAGAAAGTAACGGCTGGGCATGGGGGAGAGAAGGCAATTCATGCATTCTAGTCAGAAAGCCTAGTCAGGAAGGCAGATGTGCTGAGTCCTGAAAGCGCCGAGTGCTGTCGTGACTACAGGCTAAGGAGAAATTGCTTTATGTATATCTATTTGCCTTCTGCGTACGTAGTGCTCCGCTAGACACGTCTTATACCCCTCAAAAATTAATGGGGGCCTTCAGCCTCTTCCAGACGAAAGACAATATAATAATAACAACGACGACAAAATTGCCGACGTGAGCCTCGAGTTTAGTCACCCAGTTTATTCTTTCCCGAAAATTATGCTCTATCACTATGTCTAGGGCTAATATTTCTGTTTCTCTCGGGTTTTATCATATTATGTCTCATTATAAATCATAGATTATAGAAAGAGAGCCATAAAGAATATAAGACCTCGTTTAGTCGTAAGAAATGTTTGAACAATTTGACTAAATGGAAAACTTCAACACCTCTTGTCTATTTATCCTCGTCTTCTTGTCCATTTGTCCTCGTCTTCCTTCGTTACAATTGGTACACACTTAGTGTACCCTCCGAAGAATTTCCAATATACAACACCTAGGAATTCGGCGTCCTCTTTATTAATAATAACTCGATATATCCCCGGAAAGCCTCCTAATACCATGTCATTAGTCTCTTTAACGAATACTTACACGCTCTTATTAGTAGTAATATAGACTTACCCATATAAATATCGCCCTTTACAATTGGGAATTGTAGCATCTTCACATTGCTATCGAGGGTGTTTTGTGTATAGTCGCGAGGGTATCCTCTAAATGTCCCCCAAACCTTAATTTTAGCATGGGCAGCCCGTCCATAGGCACCTCTAATCTCGTGTTTATTGAGTAACTTATTACCACACTTAAAATCGGTAACGAGGTCGTCGTTGTACTTCCGACCTCGAAATGCTACTATCGCTTTCGGGTTATGGCTGGCAACAGCGCTGGATAATAGGCAAGAGATAATAATATAGCTGTAATTAAATAGCATTTTGAAATTATTCAACGAGGATTGTAGAAATCGAGAAGCTACAGGGTTAATTATCGTTGGGAAAGAAGAAAAGACGTGTATAGTGACGCTGAGGTAATTATTACTTGTAAAAAGGAAGATAATATAAGAGTTGAAGATTTGTAGTATTAACAGTGGCGGAGTATACCATATATTATCTATAAAATGTTCACTATTTAATTAATTTGATTGTATTTCAAAACAATCAAATACTTGGTTTGCTAATTAGCTTTTAAATTCCGTGCTCAGATCATAGGATTTAAGACATTTAGAACACAATTTAGTTATATTAATATACAGTAGTATAGGTAAATCTAGTGGGTTTTCCGTGGTGTGTATTTGGTAAGGCCTAGGTTCTAACGTTAAAGGAAACAGATATGCAGACAACTATCTTATAAGATGAAAGTAACCGGGGAATAATATCAATTCATCATCCAGAGTAAATTATCTAACATCCGCATGAAAAGAGGTGCCTGCCTCAGCAGCCGTCCGGCAATTCACACTGAGGTTTCTTTCCAAATTGCAGAGACTGTGGATAAGGTTAATAACGTAAATCAATTAATTGTGTAGTCATATATATTGTAACAAAGGTGAGATGAAATCATAGTTGCTAAGTAATTGTTAATTGATCTTGGGATATCTTCAATATGTATTTAAAAGGGTATGGTCATAATTGAGTGCTTAACCTCATCTCACCACTACCCTTCTTACAAGTGGTTTGTCTCATAATCCCGATTCCTTTGCTGTCGTCCAAATTCAACCAACAAGAATCATCAATCAACAGTGGACGCCCTGCCTAGTAATTAGCCCCTGCAGCAGTCAGAGGAAAGAGTGAACTCACAGTACATGCGGTAGACGGTCCCGAATGTGGTTGTCTAGCATCAATATCGACCACCGAAGGAGCCTATAACGAACGAAACGTTAGCCAAATACTAGTGACGGTAGCTTGCACGAATAGCCTCTAGGGGCTTAGCGTGATGTGACGAACCCGCTTGGTTGGGACAGCCATCGCGAGCGTGGCGAAGAAAATGGTAGCAATAGTAGTGATTTGCATATTTTCAGGTGATGAATGTCTTATTATAAAAAGGGGGTTTGAAAGGACAGAGACTGTTGCTAGAATACGAAAGTAGTTTCTTCAGGGAAAGCATCTGTGTCTTAAGTACAGAACGTCCGGTAATTGACGACTCGGATACTGTCCGGTCGATTACCCGAAGTCGAAATGCCGATGTCAACTTCAGGGAGTACGAAGCAGAGTTGTATTTCAATCTATCAGAGTTCACCGTTTGCATTCCAAACCTTACTGTGCTCTTATTTTTTTGCGGAAGATGGCCTGTTTATGCACAGACGAGAGGCAAAACATAACTAGTCACCTATTGGTAGCACCAATAAGGCAAGGACCTGGGCCCCAGCAAGCGGAACAGTCAAAAGTAAATAGCGATGTCCGCGTCAGCCGGGTCAAAAGTCTAATTACTACTTTGTAGTACAACTATGGCATTTCAACCGGCTCTTATATCTGTGGACTTAGGAAGCGCACTTCCGAGCTTAATAGTCACACGCGTGCCTGCCAATGACCTTTGCAAAAACCATTGTCGCACCATGATGACAAAAGAGTCGACGGTTGGGACTGCTCTCAACAGGCGATATTCAGGCATTCGCAGAGTCTCGTTCGCAGCAACCATTCTCGTCGCTGCCGTTGCTGTTGCGGCTTACTTGGCTCCGGAGCTCACATGGATCCGTACACAGCCCAAGTTGCAAGAGCACCGATTCTCAACAACGATCGTGTCCTACGACCCACTGATAATCCATATCGAGAACTTTTTGTCCTCCAATGAGATAAAACAGTTGAAGAATCTCGCGTTAGTATGCCTGAGCATAGCTTGACATCTCCAGGAGAACTGGGATGGATGTACTGCTCAACGCCCATTCCTGTGCTCCCGTCTCTCTTTCTGGCCACTGACATGGAAGCTGTCCAGGGAGGGGAAGTTCAAACCTTCTACCGTTGCCGCCAAGACCGAAGAAGGAGTGTTCAAAATTGATCCGGAGCGCCGGAGTTCAACGGCCATACTGCCTCGGCAGAACGCCGTCGTGCAAACCGTTATGGCCCGCGCCGCCCGGCTTCAGGGTTTCATACCGGAAGATCACTTTGAGCACCTGCAGGTGACAAAGTACGTGGCCGGAGGGGAGTATGTGCCCCATTACGACCCGCTCTCCTCAGGCTATCGGCCGCCGCGGACAGACGGACAGCAGCACAACTCTTCCGACTTTGGCACCGATAGGGCAACGACCATCTTTGCAATTCTGGACGACGATTGCGGGCCGCAGTGCGGGACCCAGTTTCCCCGGCTGGCTATCGACTGGAGCTCGGAAGACGCTAAATGGTGCGAGATCGTGGACTGTGAGGAGGAGCAGTTGACGTTCCGGCCAAAGACTGGCAACGCTGTATTCTGGAGAAACCTGCGGGACGACGGGTCACTGCACGAGGACACTCTGCACGCTGGCCTGCCACTGACTCGTGGGACCAAAGTAGGACTCAATATATGGACGAGGGACGGGGTTTACCGCGGTTGAAGGTTATGATAACGGGTACAGCCATTACACAATGACCTTGGTACGCCAGTCCACGATTTGGTGGATCTATCGATATTGCTAGATCCTGGGCACAGGTTGCCAGCCTTACCGACCGTGTCCTCCGTGCCCTCCGGTCCTCTATAACGACACGTACCACACCATCCCTGATTACTCATTTTTACTTGCCAAGTTCTTTAGAAACACCTATATCAGTTTCTTCTGTCTATTCTTACCCCAAGGCAGAGTGTCAATACGCAGAGGCTCGCATTGGCAAGCAGATTATTCAACATGGTTGTCGTAATGCAGCTAGCTATAAGCCAAGATAACGATGATTCTGCGACCTTACTTTGGGCTACAGCTTTTGCCACAGTACTTGACTCAGTGTACCGGATTTACGCAATCGCAAGTGACTAGTTCCTTTCACATGTCCATTCTTCGGAAGTTCGCTCATCAGGTTTTATATCGTTCCTTATTAAGCCAGCTCGGCGCATTCCGACATTTACCCTTATGCTGAGTACGTAACTAGTCGAGAGCAGGGCTCGAGGGATCTTCCAAACTCCTTTTCACACCGCTATTTAGACTCGCGTAAGTTGTGGAACCCTCGTTCCAGCTTAGTGGCCTGCTCGGAAGATGCCGTCGCGAAGGATGATCGGAATCATTACGGATCATCAAGATATGAAGTACGGAGTACTCGAGGGTCCTAATACGGCGATTCCATTTCACCACTTTACGCACCTCTTTACTCTTTTGGCCTTTCTACTCAAAAGGTTTGAAGGGATAAGATGAAGCAGTATATAAACCTTGTTTAGTGGATTAGGACTCTATTGGTTTTAATAAGTGGCGTGGGACTATTTGGTAATGTTATGATCCGCCCGATTTAATCACTCTATTCGTTGGGGAGCATCGAAGTAGATCAATCACGATCTTTACACTTCTTTCCCCCGCAACACCGTACAGCCTAACTATAGTGACATTAATAGTTCATATTTCTTCTATATGCCGATAACGTTAACTACGTCTCATTCTTTTGTGTATAGTTTCATTTCAATCGAAATGCTATGCGCGGAGTTTGACTCGCTTCTCTGATAGCTCCCGAATATACAACAAGACCCAGTCGCTCAAAAGTTGAAGAATGCAAGTTCATGTTCCTTGGATGCGCGAGTTATTTCGGACCTCTCCTGTCGCGTATCTACTTTCCAAAATTGCAGCTCCCATTCCGATGGGAAATAGCCTGCGGTTTCCCAGTCGAGGATACTAACGATTCGAAATGTATTCGGGTCCACCAAGATATTCTGGCGGTCGAGGTCGGTATGGCAAAAGACATACTCTTCTGTCTCTTTCTCCATCGACGGCCAAATCCGATTTTCCTTCCATTCCCAAAGACGGCGAGGGGGGATGACAGGAAGCTTGGGATCGGGACTGCCGATAGAATTCCGCCGTAAAGCTCGTAATTGTGGAAGAATTGTTGATTCGAGTTGGGACGTCACCTTCTCGATTGCAGTTGGAAGGCAGGATTCTTCTATCTGCAGCAGCTCTGCTGCGTTGTCCACGATAGTAGTCTTCAAGTATACCAGTCCATTGTCCACCCATAATCTAACTAGTTTCGGAGTAGGAATAGCGGTGTGGGTGGAGATAAGCTGAAGCACGGCAGCCTCGTTGCGCAGCCGATCGGCGATATAAGGCTGGATAGCTGGGTTTCCGTGGATGTCCATCCCCATCTCGTCTGGGTGAGGTTGCCGTTTGATAAACACCGTAGTAGTGAAGTAGTAGGAAATCTGTGGGCTGATAAGGGATGCTATTAATATGCCATCCTCTGGGTCCAGCTTTGGTGGGAATTTATCGGGAAGAGGGAAAGCTTCCTGGAAATTCTGTGCCCATGTCTTGATTCTTTGAAGGTGCGGACTAAGCCGTTCCATTCTAAAATAATAGGTGGACGCCTGAGTTGACCAAATCTCGAGTTGAAGAAGAGATCGTGGTTCTAAGCATGGAGGACTGTTGGGGGGGGTAGGTGGCGGCGGAACCTCTGAGGGGTTGGTGTCAGGTTGGACCTTGTGCGCTCTAAAGTCATTTCTACGTCACTTCTATGCCGATATTTACCGAACCTACCACCGCAGCTGCAGCTGCTAGCTAACCTCCACTCCTTCTACTCTCTAGGCCTTAGTAATTACGATATATTACTACTCTTCACTTATGCACCGTTAACGGTCTGAATACGATAACACCAACACTGATATTAAGCTGCACTATCAACTTTTCTTACTTGTAGAATACAGAGCAATCACATACCGTCTAGCAGGTACAATGGAATCTTTCAACGTATTTTAAAGCTAAGAATCTATTCGCCGAGAAGGCGTTACTGCTCACTATCGATCGGTCCGATCCATTCCGCAAAGTGCGGACCAAGATCCCCAAGGTTGTACCATCCGGAAATATCATCCGTTAAGCCGAACGAAGAGAAGACATCGTTCTCTTTAGCTAGTGATTCGGTTTGAGCGGTTGTCGATCCTTCATTCGCGGACAGACTCGTCACGCTACTGGACTCTGTGGGCTCACTGCCGTTGGTCGCCTTGGGTCCGAGTTTCAGTACATGCAGGGCAATTGTCTGGATCTCCTGGACATTTCTCGCCGTTCTCGGCCAAATCTTGCCCATCGTCTTGAGGCAACCAATCGTCATCCGGATTTGGTCCCGCGCGATGGCCAGCTCCCTTCCCTTGAGAAGAAAGTGGCAAGCAGATAGCAGTGCTAGCGTCCCCTCGCTGATCATGCAGGTGACAAAAGGTGTATGATGGAAAGGTCGAACCGGCAGTGCCAATAGACGGATTTGTGCCTCCGCGGATCGCAAGACTCGAACGGTGTGGATGTTGACGAGTTCCGGTCTGGAACTGTCCGGAGGTGGTTCTCTCGCGCAGCTGGAGATGTCTTCTATAGGGTTGAATCTGAGGTCGGATAATGGTCTATGCAAGCCAATGGTTGCCCTGACAAGACGGGCCGCGAAGAGTTATTTCGACTTCACGATCAAGAGCAGAAGGCAAAAGATGGAACTTACACATTGATAAGAAAATGCGCCTGGAACAAGAGCTCGTCGATTTCTCCAGCCCCGTTCATGACCTGTGTGCGGTCTCGCGGGAGTAAAAGCAACCATCCTTCCATGATGGAGTCGGCATGTTGGATAATCCGTGTCGAGTCGTCTCTGGTCGTGATCTTGGGGGCTGAGGAAATCGCCGATGCTGCACTTCTAACGGCACCAATGAGGTAGGCGAAGGAGGAGAACGTGGTCTCTTCGGAAGTGAACTCGCGACAGTCATACTCTTCCAGTGTTTTCGGCTTCGGAATATCCTGGGTGTTGGTGAGTTCAAATACCGCTCCTTTCAAGCACGCCGATAGTAATTACCCCGGATTCGTATTCCGACTCTTCGCAGGGCAACTCGACGGTCGTTTCGATATCCACGACCGTCAAGTTCATGGTTCCCAAAGTCCCAACGTAATATGCGTCGGCGATACACAGCCCCCACCACGTCCGCCTCCAGCTCTCCGTCAGCACAGGGTCTTGGGCCCCGTGAGCTCTCGCAAACTCTTGTTGGAACATTTGGAGGTCAAGTGCCAAGCGGACTGCAAGATCCATCTGCTGCCTTGCCTCGACCTCGTAGCTGTGCCAGAACAGCGCCATTGAGTACAGCAGCCGGCACTGCACCATGAGCGGACATGCTGGGTTTGCTTCGGACAAGCAGTTCTCAACATGGACTTTGAGCTGGACCGACCATTCTAGGGCGGCATAGATATTACCAATCAGGCGCATGACGGCAACGAGAGGTCTGAAGCTAGCCTGCCGACTCGGGTCTTGACACAAGGTTGCAAAGTGTCTTTGGGGTACAAGAAACGGGTGGAATTTGTGGAAAGATTTGTAGTATGCATCAACCAGAAGGTCACTATCGACATTGCCGGGTTGTAGCTGTGTACCGGGTTCCTGGGCCGAATCGATGCTTGCCCGTGACGGTAAACCGAAGCGATGGACCGAAGCATCATCTCCTGCTGCCGCAAGACGCTTGCGCCGCTCTGCCAGAGCCGCGCGATCCAATCCGCCCCGGCGCGATTGGGCATAGTGACATTCCGTCGCGGTACCGACGCATCGGTTGCAATTGGGCTTCTGCCCATCGCATTTGAGGTGGCGGGAGCGGCAGGGCAGGCAGGCCAGGGAAGAGCGTGTAGCTCCGCCATTCTGCCGTGTTGAAGGACCAACGATGTTCATCGTGGTTGATGACGATTACAGGTGAGCGAGAGCTAGTTAGTTGACTAGTTGGTCACTGGGAAGGTTGACCGTTGTGGAATCTTGAGAAGTTTAGTGCGTATTCGTCAATGTGGAGATGCGGGTATCCGGGGAACTGTTGGGTGCAAAGTAGGCAAGTCGGGTACCCACAGCTGCAGATCGAATACCCGGGGCGCAAGTCGGATACGCACTTGGTGTAAGCCACGCACCATGATACGTTTTGCAACTATTCCAGCCGAGGGAACACGGGTTTTCGATACATATTCCAAACAACCGGATATTGCTGAATTGCCGCAGAGAAGGTATATAACCTATAACCCGAGCTGAACGCAACTCCAGCATTTCTTTACGTGCTCTAGGTACAGTCTACTAACAAATCGTCAGCGCAGCAATTGGAACGGCAACATCACACCTGAGTCGGGATTTCTCTAAGTCCTGAGCAGAGATTTCTCTACGTCCTGTTCCGAGTTTTCAACCAGCCATGTCCCACACGATATTGATCATTGGGGCCGGCTTCGCTGGTGTGTGGAGCGCACTTTCAGCGAAACGTCTCATCAACCTTCATGGTCAAGGCGACATCATCAGCGTCGTCGTCATAGCACCTGAGCCTCATTTGGTTATCCGGCCACGACTCTACGAATCGAATGCGTCGAGCATGCGGCATCCTCTCACGACTCTGTTCGAATCTGCCGGCGTACAGTTTCTTCAAGGCACCGCAGAGACCATAAGTACGCAGGACCGTATTGTTCACGTCAGATCACCGACGGGTCTCGAGTCCGACGTTTCTTTCGACCGCCTCATTTTAGCGGCCGGAAGCTCTGTGGTGTGGCCACAAAGCGTCAGCGGACTTCAGCAACACGCCTTTGACGTGGACACGCTGGAAGCCGCTGTCAAGCTCGAAACCCATCTCGAGGGCCTTGCGGCCCGTCCGTCCAGCCTTGCTCGTGACACCGTTGTCGTTTGCGGTGCCGGTTTCACCGGCGTCGAGCTGGCGGCTGAGTTGCCGCAGCGCCTCCGACATTTGACAAGCCCGCGCGTCATTTTAGTCGAAGGTGCAGACCAGCTTGGTCCCGAGCTGGGACCTGGGCCTCGCCCAGTCATTACCGAAGCCTTGGAAAGCCTTGGTGTCCAAGTCGAGCTTGGGTGTGCAGTTGCTGCGGTGGATTCGCAGAGCGTGACTCTTCTCTCAGGGGAGCGCATCGAAACCTTGACAGCCATCTGGACAGCCGGCATGCGTGCGACGCCCCTGACCCAGCACATCCCTGGGATCAGGGATAAGCTCTCGCGTGTCCACGTCAATTCTCACCTTCGGTCGCTCTCATCCGAGCATGTCTTCGTCACAGGAGATGCCGCCTACGCTTCCACCGATAACAAGGATCATCATGCTTTAATGTCTTGCCAGCATGCCCTTCAACTCGGTCGCATCTCGGGACATAATGCCGCTGCAGACCTGATGGACGAGCCGCTTCTGGACTACTCACAGGAGACATACAACTGCTGCCTCGATCTCGGATCGTGGGGCGCGGTGATCACTGGAGGTTGGGACAGAGAGGTCAGGATTCGAGGAGATTTGGCTAAGCGAGTGAAATGCTACATCAACCAGAAACTGATCTACCCTCCGTCTGATTCCCAAACAGCACTTGATGCTGCGAGTCCTGCGGGAGTTGATTCGGACGAGCTGTTCAAGCAAATCGTCGCTATCGTTGGCTGATTTGTACGGGGGACGGGGAACCGAGTTATTAGTGTGTTGTAGGAGCGAAACCTCTCTTCTCAATCAAAACGTTTGATGGTGTTATGTCAAATCTGCGTCAAGGAATCCGCGACAGCAAATTATTGTGACCGGCATAGATGCTGAATTACCAAGCTGTTTAACATCCTCGATGTGTTCCGCTACTTATTCGAGGTTCTCCTATAGCCTCTACTCTATTTACAGCGTTTTTGACACTACCTACGGAGTATACATACACTGTTAATTGTATGACCAGTCCTACAGTGGTTTCCTTGTGTTGCGTCACCTTGTGCAAGTCGTCGTGACCAACTCAGACTAGTGTTATCTGATTCATGGAACAAGAGCAAGTTGCAGCTCAATCAAGTCATTTCAATCAATAATCCGAATTGAGATCGTAGATACGAAAGATTACTAGTACAGCCAACTCTTCATTCATACGCTGTCTACTTTGCTGCTCACCCTACTCGAAACTTAACGGTAGTTCCCCTGCGTGTTGCCCTGCGGTGGGTATACTTGCGACTGGTATCCCTGTGGCGGGTAGCCCTGTGGAGGGTATCCCTGCGGTGGGTATCCCTGTGGCGGATATGCCTGAGGCGGGTAGCCTTGAGACGGGGTGACATAGGGCGGCTGCTGCACGTAGCCTGCTTGAGGTGCATAGCCCTGGACTGGAATGGAGCTCATCTGGACGTCCTCGACTCCTTGTCTCCGATTCTGCTCGCTGCGCATGCGCAGGCCGAACCGCAGACCGGCAAGGAACTCGGACGGGTTGAACATGCCGATCCAGGCCCATATTCCGAGAGGTCCGCCTTGGTAACTGGTCGCTATCGGTCGGAAGTTGTCGGCGCCTGCCTCGGCGCCTGCGAGCGGCTTGTGCTGGGTGGTATTTTCGAGGTAATACGGGGTCACGCTGTAGGCAGAGTGGAAGAAGATGGAAAAGGGCACCGTCAAGATGGCCAGGATGAGGACGGGAATGCCGATGAACACGTCGCTCCAGGAGAGGTACTTGGTCGGCTTGAGAGGCGAGTTGTTGACGGAGCGGAGGATCCAGTATACGAGCTGGATGACACCGGTGATGGCCACCAGCAGCTTGAAGGCGAGGAGCTTGGCCAGTGGCTTGTGGTGGCCCAGCTCGGTCTTCAGCGCCCCGTACATTCGGAGGATGGCCATGATGGCCATGGTCAGGGCCACATTGTGCGCCATGTCCAACCACAGGTGGGCGAAGTGGGGAGAGCTGCTCACAAGACAGTAGACCTGGCTGACTTCGGTGATGTCGGTGAAGACGGACACGAGGAAGGATATGATTGGATACATGAAGATGGAGTACCACAACTTCCTGTACCACTCTAGGCCACTGACAGGGCCCTTGTTCCTGTTGCCGCGCCGGCGTCCTGGTCGTTCTTGCTTCTTCTTCTTCTGGGGGACCTTGAAAGCCGCGAAGAACATCTCCCTCTGGTCCTCCGAGGGAGACACGTACTGGCACATGAGGATGAAGAAGTTGCAGAGAGCGATGGCCTGGACGAAATCGAGCCAGGGGTTGATGTAGACGTAGGCATTCGGGAATGTCGCCTCGAGGAACAGGCCGACGGAGAAGGTGGGCAGGTAGGAGCAGATGCGAAGGATGTTGAGCTGCTCGCTCGGTCTGCTGAAATGCGTCGCATGTCTGAACATCAAGATGAACAGACTCAACGTCGTGAAGGCGGCGCATCCAGCCGTGATGTACATGTTGAGGTAGTAAAAGGTCAGCCCGGCGGCCAAGGTGCCATACTCGTCCTCGACCAGCGGGCGGGGCATGTCGCAAACATGGCCGTTGGGAGCTGTGTAGTTCCACGGATAGCTGTCGCTGCTGCTGTCGCTGCTGCTGCTGCTGTTGTCATGGCTGAACAAGCCGCGTGCGACGAGGTTGAACGAATCCATAACGTGTGTGGTCGTGATCATGGGGAACTGGTTTGTGACTTGTCGTAGTCATGGGAAGATGGGGGCGTGGATGAAGAAGAAAGAAGGGGAGAGTGAGTCCAATTTATCAGATCCAAGCCAGTTCTTAGTATCTGGCTCTGTCTGATCTGACCCACGAACGATTGCGAGTGACAGGCAGCCACGGGCAGTGCAGCAGCGAGCGGCGACGCCTGTCGCTTTCGGGTCCATTCCACGAACCAATATTCACCATTAAGCAACTCAGGGGGTCCCCTGTATTTGGCAAGGGTGTTGGCAGCGACTATGCCTTTCTTGGCATTGATGTGCCAAGACCTCTGGGGCGATGAAAAAGCTTGTCTGGCGGAAAGCGAAACCGAGGGCGCGCTATACTATAACGGTACGAGGGGAAGACTGAGCAGTTTGGGCTGCCGTTGGGCCATGGGACGATGTAACCGTGCTTCGCGCGAGTTGACGTGTGCTCTCGTTGCAATACCGAGCTCAGACCTGGTTGTTCACTGCGGTAAGTCCCCGTAAGCAACGAACGGCCCGATGGAACGCTTCGGTGCTTTGCAGGGGGGGTCCCGGAGGCCTCCAGAGTCCAGAGTACGCAGCACGTCGCCGTTCTCAGGCTGCGTGCATGCAGCGTTAGTAGCAGGAGAGCCCAAAGATCGACATGGTTAATGAGCTAGTCAACAAGATAGCTTGAGACGCTAATTATGTTGCCTAAGTTGCCGGAAGCGGTATGAAGGGCTCGGATGCTTTTATTCACAAGGCTATGGACGATACACTGTCCAAGCTACTACCTCGAGATGAGGGACGAGCGAGAGAGTCTAGAGAACTCCCAAGCACAGCGTATGGAAATCCCTCCTCCTTCGTAAAACACACAGTTCCGGCCCCAGTGGGTACTTCTCCACTCTCCTAGCCGGAACCCAGACACATCACAAGCCGGTACGCTACCAGGATCTAGTCCTAACGGAAGGGTGTTTCTCATGACCGTCACCCATGTCAGCACAGGCTCCGGGTACCTATCGAGTCTCGACACGCTCAAGTGGTATTGTAACTTTCTGCCCGAGCATATCGCCTCGGCTTCGATGCTGCCCCTCTCATGCACGTTATCTCGAAGATGATGATCAGTCGACAAACAAAGACACTTGCTACAAAGCGAAGTAGCAGGACCACAGCATCCATGATCATCCCAAAGAGAAGAGAGGAAAAGACAAAGACGCCAAAGATTGAATTTACAAACGCGAGAGCACCAGCTATACCAAGCCAGATAGCCACCGATGACTTCTCGCCTATCGTGTCCTTCCGGACTGTTGTCTGGTTGGCTCCGGTTTCGAGTTCTCTGGCAAGCCAGCGAGGTAACAGGCCAAATCGAAATCCTTCTGGCTGGCTACCCTGTTCGTCTTCGCTGCTCGAGATAGTCACGGCTAACCGCAAGGCAATGGCTACCGGTATGTGGATGACGAGAGGTAGAAGAGTCCATATGAGAGGCAGATAGGAGACCTGGCACTGGAACGTGGACACGGTGCCTTTGCCGAGCTCCCAGGCGGCTAAATTGACGTTCACAACAGCCGCCATGGCCAGCAGGTATTCCAAGGCGGAGATCAACCGGAGGAGCATAGTCTTTTCCTGCAGAGGAGTGACGAATTCCCTGCTCAAATACGAGGACCGATTCATCAAATCTTGGGGGAGTTTCCGCTGTAGCTCAATACCCTGCTCGGGTAGAGAGCGGCAGTGCCGGCCACGAGCAAAAGGGTGAGGATGGGCCGGTTCAGCGATAGCAGTCCCAGTTCCGATGTGGTCGGCCCGATGTTGGACAGCAACATGGGCGTGAGGCCGATGAGCAGCGCCGCGGAGCTGCTATACGCCTTGCCGTTCTCGTCGGTGTGGCTGAGGACGCAGTTCTGGTGCCTGTTGCAGAGAGCGGCGATGTCTTTCCAGCTGCGATTCTCATCGTAGAACATATGGTACTTGGCCAGAGACTCGCTGCAGTCGACGGCGCTGGTGTCGTTGAACTGCTTCTGCGACTGAATCGGGAGGAAGACGAACTTGACTGGGCCGCGGTAGAACGCTGCAACTATCGGGAACAAGAGAGTTGGAAGCAGTATGTACGATTTGCGCACCATGGTCGCAAACGTGAAGAGAAAAGTCGGCGAAGGTCCTGATTCACAGAGGAATGATGAACAACTTAGTTCGAGGCGTTCTTTCTCACCACAGGCAGTCTAGAGAGATAATAGACTCTCGCCGAAGACATTTTGTAAGCATACGACGTAGAAGAAGGACACGACATTTCGAGTTGGACGAGACGTCATAGGAGTCACAAAGTACTAAAATTATCTTTACGAGCTCTTACGTTGCACTCAACTCTTACAAATCGGAGCTGGGGTCCAAAACGGAAGGGACCGTACCTTATCACATGTACACCAAGCCGTAGCCTGTTCCGTCCCACCCGCGTGGGCATTGTTGCAGTGTGCAGTGGACGGACAATTTCGGGACACAGGACAATCATTGGTACACCCCGAGCGCGAACCGATTTGCTTGATGCGGATTGAATCCAGAAGAGTAACGCCAAGAAAATTACGGAGGTGATGTGATTCGAGTTTGATCACATTCAGTCAGCACTTGGCTCCCGGGGCCCCAAAACCAGCGGGTCGCTGCGACAGTAAGACTATGAACATGACGAGTGTCTGACGTTTCGTGCTGCTCGCCTCGGCACTGTCAATATCATTTGGAGCTGGTGCACAAATAACTAGCTGGATGTGGCATTTCGTATGGGCAGTCCGAGGTCCCGATAGTAGATACCAGTTTGTCACGGCGCACGATGAATGGGTATTTCCAGCGATTCCGAATCTAAGGCACCCTTGTCAAGTTTCTTGGGGGTCAATTCTTCTGCTGATCACAGAAAATGCCGAGAAGCAGGCATGACAGATAATGCATGCGCACTATATGTCAAGGGAGTGATAAAAGGAGGCATGTCTATTATATGTCAAGGGGTTGATAAGAACGGATAAGATACTAGCCGAGTCAGCGTTGCATTTGTACTTGGACGAGGCTGGGCCCCCAATTTCCTCCGGAGCTTATTGGTAAAAGGTACGGACACAATGTCACCGAGTTGTGTAGTACACAGTCGAGGTTGGAGCTACCCGGCGCGTCGTGGTATCATCACCGCCCGGAGTTGCACGTTTTCTGGCACAAGGTCCTTGGTAGTCAGCCGGCGACCGTCCGTTCAACCTACACCCCTGGCCTACGCTACGGCCTTAGTTAGTACGATATTCGTTGCGAACAACCTTGACCGGTTCATCCTTTCTGTAACAAACCGTTCTTTCCTCGATGGACTTGCAATTCTAGGTCTCCGTACGGAGTACTGGCGGTTATGAAAGCAGTAACGGTGCTGGTGGGTTTTCAACCCATGCAACCCCTGTGTGGCCTGTTAAGTGGCGCCGTGCCGCGTACCTGGTAAGACCCTTGACAGGCGCTTTCGGTACACAGATAATTTGGCTTCCTCGCCTTTGGCTCATTTTCTATACCTTCGCCAATAAGCGCATACGGATACTTTAACCCACCTCGCCAGACTTTTTTGGTATGCGACTGATCTTTTACCTGGCAATGCGTTTTAAATCTTGTGTTAGTTTGGTCTGGTTGACTGAGAAAACGTCCCAATTCGGCCCTATTGTTCACACATCCCAACCTTAACCATATGCGTTGGAGTGGCACATTGTCACAATGTCACGTTGTCGATTGGTGTGCGCTATCAACTCGAGGACCCTGGCGTAGCTGAAGGCTGGGGTATATGGGTAGAAGGCGAGATGAGCGAGTTCCTCTATCAGAGCGGCGAGAACGCGTTTTCCATAGAATAAACAGCCTCGCACTACCAGGTTTTGGACCGATTTTGTAGAAAACAAAAACGACAAACACGAAGAAAAGAAAACGTGTCCGGTGAGCATCTGAAAATTACCTGGGATACATTGAGATGTGAAATTCCGTCATGATCGTGATGAAGTCAATATTATGGCATGGATTCATCAAGGACTGCTAGATTATGATATTAGACCTACGACATCTCTCTAATAGCATTGTTGTCTTGCAGCTATTGGATTCGCGTGAGCATTTGTCAAAGCTCAGCAGCAGACGTTCGTCACCTTACACAAAACTCCGAAGGTAACAGTACTAGGAGACTAGGAAAAGAACAGTTAAGTCAAAGTATATGTTGTCATTTGAGGGATTTGCTAGTTTGCCTTATTTAGAGCGTACGGCCATGCTGAAACAGAGCTACTAAATGTGTAGCAGCAGCATGCGGATCTGGTATCTCCAGATCCTCTCGAGAGATACAGAAGTATATGTAGCAGCTGCGTTGCCGGTAAAACGGTTGCGTGTGCATCTGACTAATCAGGATATAGCAGACAAAAATTAGATGAGATGGGAGAGGATCGGCTCCTGGTAGGAGGCGAACTGGAGAATAAAAACCGGCTTAATTCCTTCGACTATATAGAGGTCAAAAGGCTACCTACTTTTACTACTAGTTAGCACTAAAGGCTGTATTTGCCGGTTATAAAAGCCGGGTGGGAACAGTCCACGTTGTGACATCAGACCCTTGTTCAACCTGCCCCTATTATAGTAGATAACCAAATAAAAGTAAGAGAATACTTGGGTCTGTCTTATACCTACCTGTAGCCACACCTAGACTGTTGTATAGGGAATACACGATGGCAACATGCTAATGCGGTCTATTTATCTATCGTGATTTATCTTATACGTATATTCGCCTTCCGAATTGTTCCGAGTACAGTGAGGCGACGGTGCGCAGTCAGATTTAGATAAACTCGGGTTTTCAGCGGAGACTGTGTATAGACATGGAGAGACCCTTTCCCAATAGTTTTCAAACTCTCCAAGCTGCCGGGAACGTCTTCGTCAATCACAGATCATTTGCAGCCGATTTTCGGCTTGACGACGTTGTCAGGTTGCTACTACAGTACATTGCAACTAATTTTGGAGAGGGTTCCTGATTGGTCGAAAGTGAGGATTACCCAGTCCTACTAACTCATACGGAGTAGTACAAACAACATAACCTCAAGGTTTATCAACCGACCGGTCCGCGGATATAGTTGGTCGATGCTCGGACCCAACTTCGTTCCATGGAAGAATTCCTGCGTACTTCGGAATTACCCCGCGCCATTACTCGTGTTGGTCTTACTGCGTGCGGGTCGAAGTGTATGGATAGTGTATAGGATTCATCTAACAGAGCTCCAAGCTATCTACCAGAATCAACAAGCCTCGAACGCACGTATCCCTGGTCAGTGATTGGGGTTGAGAGTTTGTACAAGTGCCGTCTCAAAGATGGCGATCCTGCATTGCGACTCCGTCCTGCCAGTGCCGGCAGCCCTCCGGCAGCCCTCCGGCTCGAAAACAGTGATATATAATCGACTATAAAGCCTAGTGTGAACTTGGTAACTGAACATAGTGCTTGAGTTACTTGCGTATCCTCTTGCAAATCAGATCGCCCTATTGAACAGCAAAATGAGTTCCACTTCGGAGACAACGCTAGAGTCGGACGGTTGGCCTTCAAGGGGTGGTTCGTCCCACACCGCCCGCTCATACGCCTGCGCATCCACCGCACGCCTCTCCGCGCTACAGACAGGACTGTTCGCAACCTCCGTCTCGCAGCCAGGCACTTGGGTCGGGTCGCACGTCTACCCCCTGCCTCCGTCCATAGATCTCCCTCTCTTCAAATCCGCGTGGAGCACCGTCGTGCAGCAAAATGAGATCCTGCGATCGCGCATTGTGTGGGCAGATGGAGAGTCCGGTGCGGCGGGAGCTGAGGCGGGGGAGATGCGCCTGCTCGTCATCGAGGAAGAGGAGATACATTGGGAGGAGCGAGTGGCGGAAGGAGAGGATGCCTTGGCCATCACGATATCGCAATTGAAGTCGCGCAACATGGGGTTCGGACAGAAGCTGAGCGCCTTCACGATCCTCAGAGTGCGGAACGGACCTGTGTATTTCATCTGGACGATGCACCATGCTCTATACGACAATTCGCACTTGGCCGTACAAGAAGATGTCATCCGGCTGTACCACGACCAGACGAGCCTGGCTGCTCGCCCGTCCTTTGTTCACACGTTCCTCGACAGGCAAATGGCAAAAGTCGACTATGCAGCCGCATCCGCATTCTGGACCCAGGAGCTGATCGGCTGTGAAGACGTTGCCATCTTCCCATCCGTCCCGAAGTCATCACCAACCCTTTACCCACAAACGCGCATCGAAACCCTGTTCTCCTTTCCGGCGCCGAAGCGAACTATTGTCTCTGGTGCCACCAACTCCACTCTGATCCGCACTGCGTGGGCAATGGTGGTGGCGAAACACACGGCGACGAGGGACGTGGTCTTTGGGACTACAGTCGCAGGGCGTTACGACGAGGATACGAGGGAGGTTGTGGGTCCGACGTTTGCGACGGTGCCGGTGAGGGTGAAACTCGACGGCGAGGCGAGCAAGCCCCTGGCGCAGCATCTCGAAGAACTCCAACGCGCAGCGGCCGATGCAAAAAATCACGAACAAGTTGGCCTGCAGTTCATTCAAGCTCTGATCCCGTCCGCGAAGAAGGCTGCTTCTTTCCAGAACTTGTTGGTTGTACAGCCCAAGAATCACCCAACGCCTGCGCCTGTGACCAGCACGGCAGTCTACACATCTTACCAGGGCGGAGAGAAGTTCGAGTTTACCAAAACTCACCTGGACCTGACGCAAACCTACGGTCTAGTCATGGAAGTAACACCGTCTTCTTCCAGAAACTGGCTTCTCGTTGCCAAGTACGACGATCGCCTCCTCTCGGCTATCGAGGTGAAGAGGATCTGCTGTCATTTCTCAAAGGCCATTCGAGAGGTTCTCAGGGAAGAAAATCGAGACACCGACCTCAAAGAGATTAGTCTCCTCACTGATATGGACTTGAAACTTATCAAGGAGCTAGTTTCCGAGTCACACGACAAGAGCACTGTACACAGCAACGAACGTTCGACTCTCCTCCATCAGGAGTTCCAGAGAAGAGCAAGGCTCTATCCAGACTCGGTGGCAATCGACGCTTGGGATTTGACCCTTACCTATGAACAGCTGGACGTCCAGTCCACGACTCTAGCCCAGCATATCTACCACAGCCATCTCCACAAAATTAGTAGTGTCAGCCACTCTTTCCCAATCATCCCGATCTGCTTCTCTAAATCTGCCTATGCGATTATTGCCATGCTCGCAGTTCTTAAAACCGGGCGGGCATACCTCCCATCGACTTCGGGTGGCCCAGCAAGAGGATACAGTCGATTTTGGAAAGTGTGGGTGGCGGCAAAGCCAAAGGCCTTGCTCTTGTTTTGTGCGATGACGAGCAAAGAGCCAGATTTGAGCAGGAAGCCATGTTGAGCCAAATCCCAAGGGCCGAGATCCTGGCTGTTGGAAAGGGACTTCTTCACGATCTTCGATCATCAACAGGACTTCAAACACCCCCCAAAGACCTCCCACATGTCCCTTCTTCGAGTCTGGCCTACGTGATTTTCACATCTGGCTCTACCGGTCTCCCAAAAGGCATCGCAATGTCGCACAAAGCTTGCACCACGAACTTTCACAGCCGGCTCTCTCTCCTCCATTCCTACACGACGACAACGAGAGTCCTACAATTCTCTTCTTTCGCCTTTGACGTCTCCGTCTTTGACATATTCGGCACTCTCTCCGCTGGCGGCTGTGTAGTCGTCCCCCACGAGTCTGTCCGTATCAATCCCTCCAGCCTGTCACAATTCATGTCCGAGACTCGCGTCAACTGGGCTTCTTTGCCCCCCACGTTTGCCGAATTTCTCGACCCCGAAGATGTTCCAACCTTGGAGACCTTGATACTTGGTGGCGAGATGCTTACCCGGGGAATCATCACGAGATGGAAAAGTCTAGGGCAGGCAGGCAGAAATGTCCGACTTGGGAACGAGCTGGGCCCTTCCGAGACATGCGTCGCGTGTGTAGGAAACTACGACGTTGGCCTCGAAACAGGTCCTAGAGATCTCGGAAGGCCAATTGGTGGAAACAAGGTGTTCCTAGTGGACAAGGATGACAGCAGCACGCTTGTCCCCGTGGGGTGCCCTGGGGAGTTGGTTGTCTACAGCGAGAGTCTCATGGACGGATACCTCGACGATCCAAAGAGGACTGGCCAAGTTTTCGTGGATCTACCTGAATAGTGCAAGCCGTGGTTGCCGGATGCAGTACGCAGGAAGGCGTTCAAAACGGGGGATCTATTTTTCCTGAATGAAGAAGGGCATTTCATGTACGCCGGGCGCAAAGACCAGCAACTCAAACTGAGGGGATTTCGAATTGAAGCGGGGGAAATCGAGGAGTGCATCAAGCTCGAGGATGGTGTCCAAAGCGTGGTTGTGGAATCATTGGCCCTCCGAGACGAAGAGGGAAGTTTCGACAAGGCGGATGACAGCGAGGAGCTGGTCGCGTTCTTCAGCCTCGAGGACACGCCACTGTCTATGCAAAAGGACAACAGTTCCGAATTTTCCGCTTCAGAGGCCACCGTCATCAGCCCATCGAGCAATCCGCAGATTCCCACAATCATACGACGCATCAAATCTCGTGTCAAAGATGCCCTCCCACACTACATGGCTCCTTCGCTCTATGTTCCCATTTCCCACATCCCAATGACACACTCAGGCAAGCAGGATCGGAACCAGCTCAAAGCTCTGCTTCGCCGTGCTACTCGACAACTCTCCCGGGAACTGCATCAAGTTTCTTACATTGACTCAAGTTTTGACGACAGAGACGATGGCTCTCACGTTGCGGAAGACGAAGTCCCCTTGAATGATATCGAGCATAAACTCAAACAACTGTGGGCCAGAGTCCTGGGATTCTCTCGCATGAAGGACATCAGGCTGGATTTGAATTTCTCTCATCTCGGCGGAAACAGCATCAAGGCTATTCAGCTCAGCCATTTGGCCGAGAAAACGGGCCTGGAGAAAATTGATGTTGTCGGGATCTACGAATCTCCCACCCTGCGTGGAATGGCTGCGCTGTGCACCATTGCTACAGAAATAGAAAATTGCCAAGGAAGATTATGGGAGAATGCGGAAGAAGGCGTCCCTGACAGGATGGGCCGCGTTCGAAGATCTACAAGGCTTGGATCAATGAATGAGACCAGCATGGACGACGACCTCAGAAAGCAGCGGATATGCGCCGCCCTGGGGCTTGATTACGTCCATGTCGAGGATATCTATCCTTGCACACCGCTTCAAGAAGGACTGTTGGCCATCTCCATCAAACAGCCTGGAACCTACGTTGTCGCTCGAGTATGGCGTCTGGGCCGCGACATCGACATTAACGCTTTCCGCGATGCATGGGAGTTGGCGATTGCGGAAAATGAGATCCTACGGACGAGAATCGCAGAGGACGAAGAAAGGTTCTGGCAAGTTGTGGTTGCGTACAACCGGCCATCGATAGAGGAGACGGAGATGGGGGTGCTAGACCTACCGGCGGAGAGCAAGGCGAGCATCCGGAGACTGAATCAAGTTGAAAGTCAGGGGGGCAGAAACCTCTCGCTCTTCGAAGTCTTGGACGGCAACACCACCGGGAAAAGATACTTCAAATGGACCCTTCATCATGCTGGCTATGATGCTTGGGTTATCTCCATGATCTGGGCACAGGTCAGGCACAACTATCACTTGCTCACGGCACAACCAACCCCAACTTTGCTTCGAGAGCGAGCTCCCGACACTTTCGCCCACTTTGTACGATTAACCTATCAGTATGATCTCCCGTCACCCAGCAAGTCTTTCTGGAAAACATATTTATCGACTTCGGAACCATGGCCGACCTTCCCCACCGTTCCCAAGGCCATCAATGTCATTCCTCAGACAGATGGGGTCCTCTCCCGACACTTTGAGCTCGAAATCCACACCATACCTGGCGTCACTGAGGCCTCTCTCATCCGCGCAGCCTGGGCATGGGTGCAATCCTGCTACCTCGGCGTGGATGATGTGGTTTTTGGTGCCACGCTGTCCGGACGCTCTGCTCCTGGAGCGAGCAACGTCACCGGCCCAACAATCACCACCGTCCCTGTTCGTGTCACTGCCTCGCAAAGCATGCCCATCACAGAATATTTGGAACGGGTGCAGAAGGAGGCAAACGCGATGATGAGACACGAGCACTCTGGCCTGTCGAAAATCAGAGCTCTGAGCGAGAGCGCCGGATGGGCTTGTGACTTTGGAAACATTCTGGTGGTGCAGGACAGCCGGGACCCGACAGACTGCGCTTGGGATGGCGTGGAAGCCGAGAGCGCAGACACCGACATCAAGCACTCGACCCCGTTGGTTCTGGAGTGTGTGCTCGAGGACGATGGTCTGAGGATACACGCTCTCTTCAGCTCCGTATTCCTCGGCCTGAAGGAAGTCGAGTTCTTGCTTGCGCATCTTGGCAGGGCCGTGGCGTCTCTTTCGCAGGAAGCGCTGTCCCAAGCATCCCGGCCGGAGCCGAGAGTCTTGGGCGACTTTGCATTCTTCTCCGCCATGGACGAGGCGTGGATCAGAGCCGGGAATCAAGAGGTGAAACCGTCGGCAAATCGACTCATCCACGACGTCTTTCGCGAAAGAGCAGAACAATGTGGCGAGAAGACTGCCGTCGATGCGTGGGACGTACTTTTCACCTACGACGAACTCAATCATGCGAGCGATGTAGTAGCGAAAGAACTTGTCGAGCATCACCAAATTGGACCTGGGGTCCTCGCCGCAATCTCCTTTGAGAAGTCAGGATGGGCCGTTTTGGCAATGTTGTCGATCTGGAAAGCGGGAGGGGGATTTGTTCCGGTCGATCTCAGTCATCCAAGATCCAGATTGGAGGACATCATCAGCTCGACGCAGGCGAGTGTTGCCTTGTGCTCATCTTCTCGTATTGAGCAGCTGAGAGGTCTCATGGGCGCCGGTACTGTGATAGCCCTGAATCGCGAATCACTGGCGGAGATGAAGGAGTCCGCCGAGAGAACGGAAGTGACTATAGGACCATCGCCGCTCCCAGTCTCGCAGGATGTCGCCCCCCCAAGACATCTGTTACGCGTTGTTCACGTCGGGGAGCACCGGCCGTCCCAAGGGAGTGGTGCTAGAGCACGCTTCAGTCTGCACGTCTCTCCTGGGCCACGCCGGCAGCATGAGGATGGAGTCAAGTTCTCGTGTCCTCCAGTTCGCGGCTTATACGTTCGACACATCGATCGGCGAAATCTTCACCGCTCTTCTTGTCGGCGCAACGCTCTGTGTACCGTCCGAAAAGCAAAGATTAGACTCCCTAGCCGAGTTCATCAACGACAAATCTGTGAATTGGGCCTGGTTCACTCCAACTGTCGCTGGCTTCCTTGATCCGCGCTCGGCATCGTGTCTGAATACAATGATCATCGGTGGCGAAGCGGCCAGCACCAAGCTGTTCCAGGCATGGATAGAGAACGGCACCTCCCTGATATATGGATATGGGCCCACGGAGGCTTCCATCACCGTTACGCTTGATGTCAACATCACAGTGGACACTGACCCAACCAAGATTGGGGTGCCGATTTGTGCAAGTACTTGGATCGTTGATCCGTACGAACAGTCGAGGCTTTTGCCAGTCGGCTGTGTCGGGGAACTAGTCGTGAGTGGATCGACTGTTGGACGAGGGTATCTCGACGCGGCCAAAACCGCCCTGGCTTTTGGGGAGGTTCCAGACCAGTGGGAGAATTTGGTTCACCCCGGAGATGGGGAGACTCGGCCGAGAGAACGGCTGTACAGAACTGGAGATCTTGTTCGGTACGACATTGCCGGAAACATTATCTTTGTCGGGCGAAAGGACGATCAGGTCAAAATCCACGGCCAGAGGATCGAACTTTCTGAAATCACAAATTGCATGGACGAGATTCTGGGTGACCGTTGCTCCAGCATTGTCGAGAAAATCGAAATCGGCGACCTGAAAGATACTGCAGAAACCTTGCTCGTCGCCTTCTTCACGCTTCAAGGGTCCGAACACGACAAAGACAGCAGAGAAGGCAAGGAAGGCGGAGAACCAACCCTCTTGCGTCGTACATTGCTACCTGACACCCAAGTGATGAACGATATGGCGACCAAGCTTGAAGCCATCCTACCTCGACACATGATCCCGTCCCTTTTCGTGCCGCTCAACTTTTTCCCCATCACCACGACTGGCAAGGCCGACCGCAAACGGCTGAGGAAGGAACTGTTGCAAGTGATCAATGACTCGGGTCGTGGAGCCTTCATGCCCGAGAAGGACCGATCGAAGGAGCAGCCCCGAAACGACGTGGAGAAACAACTTCAAGAGATATGGTTCCCAATTCTCGGACTACCTGCCGACAGGATCGGCGTTTACGATAGTTTCTTGCGCCTTGGTGGAGATTCGCTAAAGGCCATTGCTATAGCTCATGCGGCTCGCAAGGCTGGGCTCAACATCAGTGTGTCGGACATATTCCTGCATCCAGTCCTGTCCGACATGGCGGAGTTTGTGCGAGACTCGAGAGCTGCTCTGGCACGCGACCAACGCGATGGGGCAGCACGGCTAGCAGAGGAAAGAACTGAGACGTACGCCTTCAGCCTGCTCAGCGACAATGTTGAGGCTGTCAAGAGGCACGCCTCGGATCAATGCGGCATTGCCATGGAAGACGTTGAAGACGTCTACCCTTGCATATCGATGCAAGTCGGAATGGTCGTTGCGTCCTCCATGGCCTACTATGAAGAGGACGCAGGTACAGCCGGCCTCTACGTTCTGCGGAAAAGGATTCAGTTCGATTCGCCGTCTGCTGTTATGAACTTTTCGGCCGCTTGGAGAGAGGTCCGGAGGAAGTTCCCGATCCTGCGAACCCGCATCATCCAGTATCAATCAGCGTTCTATCAAGTGGTTATGAAGAGCGATGCTGTTGAGGTACATTACCGGACAGGCTCCGTGGCCGAATTTTATGGCAAGCCTCTGGCAACCTTGACATTTGAACCCGACAACGGATGCGAAATCTCCATGCATCACTCGGTATACGACGCGATGCTTATTCCACGTCTGCTTGACGACATCCGACGAGAGTATCTCCAACTCAGCCTCGGGCCCGTTTCACCTCCGTTGCAGTCCTCAGGGTCCATATCCATCCCGTTTCGAGAATTCGTACGATATCTCCAAGGTTGTGATGAGAAAGCTGCATCTTCGTTCTGGGCCAGCTACCTCGCACCTATGGGCAGCAGAGACGACAAGATACACCGGGGTGTATTCCCACCCACATCACAGGAGCCATCCAATCTCCAGCAGCAGCCGACTGCCATGCAAACGAAAGAGATTTGCCGATATCTGACCGGGGACAGAATCGACAGCAAACCCCATTTTGGAATCACATTTGCCAATGTTCTCAATTCAGCCTGGGCCGTCGTCGTCGCCCGTCATACTGGAGTGGAGGATGTGATCTTCGGAAACACGCTTTCGGGGCGAGACGTGATCCTGGAAGCAGAAGGACTGATCGAAGGGCTGACCCTGACGACAGTACCTTTGCGATTCCAAGTTGGCGGCGACAAGTCGGTGGCGGAGCTTCTGCATGAGGCACAGCGAGATGCTGTCCAAGTCCGGCTTCACCAGCATTTGGGAATGGCCAAGATTGCCAAAGCGGGAAACAGCAAGTTCCGGACTCTTCTGGTGGTACAGACTCCTGCGGCCACCATCTCTCGTGACGACGACGATGACGACGTCGTTTCCGCCGCTTTACAAGGTCTGCCAGGAATCCGTGGCTTTTCTGAACGACAAACCGCAAAACAAGAGTATCCCCTCGTGTTGGAGTGCCTCGTCAATGCGACAGAGCTGGCAGGCGTTCGGGCATACTACGACGAGCGAGCAATCGGGCGGTCCAGTGTTCTCCATTTACTGGCTCATTTCGAACAGGCCATCCGAACACTGGTGACGCCGGCCAAGCAGCACGTCAAGATTGCCGACATTAATCTGATTACTGATACAGATCTCTCGACAATAAGATCATGGAACGCAAAGCTTCACGCGCAGTCTCGGCGGACGTTGCTTGACCTCTTTCTGGACAGAGTGAAAATGAATCCGGGCGGCGACGCTCTACACTGCACGGAGAAGACTCTATCATATGCAGAGCTCGATCGCTACTCCAGTCGTGCAGCACGTTACATATCCAGTCGGATCGTACATGCTCATCAAGATGCCCACACGCCATTCACCATCGCCACCTGTTATGAGAAGAGCATCTGGGCTGTTGTGTCAATATTGGCCATCATGAAAGTTGGCGCTGCGTATGTACCACTTGATCCATCGAGCCCGGACAGCCGTCTTGCAATGATACTCGACGATGTCCAGACTTCCACCATCGTCTGTTCCCCGAAACAAGCCAGCAGGTTCTCAGCAGGAGCGGCCAGTTCTACGATAATTTTGGTGGATGAGAAGAGCGTCCAGCATACCTTCACGGAAGCTGATGGGAGATATCCCAGCGAGAAGAATCCAATCACAGCGGAGTCACTTGCATACATCCTCTTCACATCGGGATCTACCGGACGCCCCAAGGGAGTTCTAGTCCAACATAGTGCCATCTGCACAAGCATCCTCGCTTTTTCACCAGTCGTCAAGTTGACAAAAGACAGCCGGGTGCTTCAGTTCTCCTCGTTTGGCTTTGATGCAAGCGTCGGAGAGATTTTCGCCACGCTGAGTGCCGGTGGTTGTATCTGCTTGCCCAACGAGGAAGAGCGACTAGGGGATGTCTCAGAGTTTATGAATGATGGCCGAGTGAACTGGGCCTTCCTCACGCCAGTCACACTACGCATCATCACTCCAGACGATGTTCCGCTGCTTCGAGTTCTTGTTGTTGGGGGCGAGCCGTTGCCACCGTCGCTTTTCAAGACGTGGGCCTCTCGACCGGACAGGCTCCAGCTGATGGAAGCATACGGTCCGACAGAGTGTTGTGTGTTCTCGACAATGAACACAGCTGTCACCCCAGACACTTATCCTCAGGATATTGGACTCCCTCTCGGCGGCGCGACATGGATTGTAGACCCCCACGACTATCACAAGCTCACCCCAGTTGGGTGTGTCGGGGAGCTGGTAATATCGGGCCACACCATCGCCGCAAGATATCACCACCTAGCAGCTACCAGCACCTCAGGTTTCATAGAAGGGACCCCGAAGTGGGCTTCAAAATACCCGGGACACGCCATAAGACGCATCTATCGCACGGGAGATCTTGCCCGTTTCAAGGCCGACGGCAACATCCACTACGTCGCGAGGAAGGACAACCAGGTCAACCTGCGAGGAATGCGATTGGAACTGGGTGAGATCGAATACCACTTGGCACGTTCGGCTGCTGGCGACAAGGCGGCTCCGATCGTCGTCATGACCGACGTGCCCGACCAAGGACAGGAAAAGACGGAGAAACATGCTTTGGTCTGCTTTTTCATCGTGGAACTCGATGGGAAGATCAAACCAGAGCCCCTTCGACTGACAAAGGAGAGAAGAAGAACAGTCCGGTCCATCTTGTCGTATTTGGAGGACAAATTACCATGGTACATGATTCCGAACATTTTCATTCCACTGCCCTGTTTTCCGGATAATGCTTCTGGCAAGGTGGAACGAAAGGCTCTGGTGGAAGACATACTTGGAGAATTCGACAACGACGACTTCAAGCACTATACCGTCGTGAACACGACACTGGCGCCGGTCACAATACGCCCAATGACTGCCAATGAAAATATGCTGCGAGGAATTTGGTCCCAGCTGCTTGGAGTTGACATCGACATCATCAAACAGGACGACAGTTTCTTGAGACTCGGCGGTGATTCCGTCGACGTGATCCGGATGGTCACCATGGTGCGCCAAAAGGGACTGCGCCTCAGTCCAGTGGAGGCGATGGCAGACCCGAAGTTGTCCTCAGTTGCTTCTCGGATGACTTTGATATCCAAGGGCGACGCAAAAACAAACCTCTCCAGAACCGCCCCCTTCTCCTTGTTGCGGCGTCAACTCGGCGCGCTCGGAGCAGAGAGGCTGGCAGCGTCAGCGGCAGAACAATGCGGAGTGGCCCAGGAAATGATCGAAGACATCTATCCGTGTACTCCTCTCCAAGAAGGGCTTTTTTCTGTCAGCGAGATGATTCCGGGCTCGTATTTCTACCGACAAGCCTTGTATCTTGCAGCGGAAATCGACACTGACCGTTTCGTTGCGGCGTATCGTGGGTTGTGCAAAGCTCATCCCATTCTGCGCACCAGGATGATTCGTGGCAACAGTGGCCAGTCGTATCAGTTGGTCCTCCACGAAGACGACCAGTTCTCTTTTGACAGCAGCGATGAAGCGGGTGCGCTTACGACAGCCATCTCTGGAGGGCCAGGTACTCTGTATGGCAAACCACTGCATTATGTTGCGATTCGTGCTTCAGCTGCAACATCAGGGTCAAGATGTGCAAAGGAATTCATAAGGATCATTCACCATGCATTGTATGATGCCTGGTCCTGGGCCAGTCTCGATGCGGAACTTGCAGAGAGATATGCCTCCGCCGAGTCTTTTGTGTCTTCCGAAACACCAAGCTATACTCGATTCATCGAGCACATCACGCAAGAGGACTCAACCTCGGCCGATCGATTCTGGCAAAGCTATCTGGACGGAGCGAGACAGATCCGCTGGCCTAGAATACTCCAAGGCCATCAGCCTCAGACGACTGCTTGTATTCAGAGGACCTTGGAACTGCAGTGGAGCAAGTCTTCCACGGACGTCCAGGATCACACCAAAGCAACGGTCGCACGTCTGGCCTGGGCCCTGTTGCTGAGCAAACATTCGAACGACGCCGACGTCTCGTTCGGCGTTGTTCTCAGCGGCCGCGATACGCCCGTAGAGGGCATCGAAGGGATGACTGGTCCGACAAACGCAACAGTCCCAGTGCGTTACCAGCTCTTGGCCAGCGACAGCCATCCTCCCAGCATTGCGAATGTGCTCGATTCAGCCCAGCGTCAAGCTGCTGAAATGTACGCCTTTCAGCATCATGGTATTCAGAATATCATGCGCATAAGTCCCGAGACTCGTGAAGTCTGCAACTTCGCTAGTCTGCTCGTTGTACAGCCGGCACAGCGATCGCAGCACTGTGCGGATACGAGAAGCAGCCTCTTTGAGAACACTCCGACCAAAACATCGGCACTGCTACATCCTTATCCTCTCGTCGTTGAGCTGAGCTTCAAGAGCCAGGATGACGGTGGTGAAATATGGGTTCACTACGACGAGCAGCTCTTGAGCGCTGCACAGGTCGATCTCATTGTTCGTCAGCTTCACGGGATCTTGCAGGCCCTGATCTGCAGCGATCCATCCACGAGCATGGACGCTGTAGATGTCAATGACCACATCAGCCTGGGCCTCATGAAACGCTTCCACGACGAGACGTGCAGAGCTCCTGCTGAGCGTGACGTCGTCTCGCTGGTCGGCCAACAACGGGCACTGAACCCAGAAGCACCAGCAATCTCCGCTTGGGACGGGGAAATGACATATGCAGACTTGGACACCACGTCATCCATCCTGAGTGCGTACATGCGAGACGCGCTTGGGGTCAAGCCCGATAGCATTGTGGCCATATGTTTTGAGAAATCTGTATGGGCCGTTGTGGCCATGCTTGCCATCATGAAGGCTGGTTGCGCATATGTTCCAGTTGATCCGTCAGCACCCAGTTCTTACAAGAAGCTCATGATCGATCAGATAGCGACTCAAGGCCACAGCCTTCTGTTTCTGGTGTCTCAAGGACAACTACAAAGCATGCATGATCTTGTGCCCCCAGGGACCCAGTTGCTTGCCATAACGAAGTCGATGATGGCAAGAGTACCCCGATCGTCTTCCGCGACGAACACGACATCGCCGACCTCAGCAGCCTATGTACTCTTTACTTCAGGCAGTACAGGAGTCCCCAAGGGTGTCGTCATGGAACATCGCTCGGCCTGCTCGAGTATCCTTGCCCATGGCGAGGCATGCGCATTCAACCAATCGACCCGCGCGCTACAGTTCGCGGCATTTACCTTCGATGCTAGCATTATGGAAATATGGACGACACTCGCCTTTGGAGGTTGTGTCTGCATACCCTCGGAGTCCCAGAGAGTGGACAACTTCGAGCGATACATGGCTGATGCGCGTGTCAACTGGTATTTCTTGACACCTACTGTCAGCGGCTTAATCCGCAAGGAGAGGGTCGGGATGCTGAGAACGCTGGTGTTGGGCGGCGAGGCCCTGACTCCCGGAAACATTCAAAAGTGGACTGCGGTGCACGAATCGGGCGACGAAGACGGCCTGGTATTGATGAACGGATATGGACCGACCGAATTCTGTGTCTTCACCTGCGTCAACACGGGGATATCTCCAGCCACGGAGCCGCAAGATGTCGGCCGCGCCGTCGGCGTATCTGCCTGGATCGTTGATCCCAAAGACTACAACCTGCTGATGCCACTGACATGTCCTGGCGAGCTCGTCATCATCGGGCCGACACTGGCGCGAGAGTACCTAGGCGATTCAGCAAAGACCAGGAAAGCTTTCGTATACCCTCGGTGGTCCAAATCCATCCTCGGGGCGGAGACGCGGGCGTACAGGACTGGGGATCTGGCTTCGTGTGGGCTTGATGGCCACATCCGAATCAACGGCCGGATCGACACGCAAATCAAGCTGCACGGGATGAGGGTTGAGACGGGCGAGATCGAGAACGCGCTGCTGCATTGAACATCGGCCATGATGTCGTCCAAGATGGAAGTCGTCGTCGACAAACTCGAACCACCAGCACCGGGCGACGGAGGCCGGGAACCGCCCAGTACTGTGGCCTTCCTGAAATTCGACTCGTCTTGGACCACGGAGGAGGAATTTGCGTCTTTTGCAAAGGAATTGTCTTCGCGTATGGCGGCTCGCGTTCCTGCGCACATGGTCCCCAGTCACTTCCTGGCCGTTTCCCGATTTCCGACCACGACGGCAGGGAAAGTCAACCGAAAGGCACTCCGCAAGCTCGTGGACAATGTCAAAGACTCCCCTTCAACTCTCATCTATCGGACTTCGCGTCTGCAAAGAGACAGCACGAGTGCGTCAGGCGGAAACGGTCAAGAAATTGATGTATGGAGATCCGAATCGGAAAGGATCTTGCGTGACCTCTGGGTCGAGGTCCTCCGGATTCCGAACCCAGAGCTGATTAGGAGGCATGATGACTTCTTCGCCCTCGGCGGGGAAAGCATCAGGGCGATTTGGCTCGCTGCCATGACGAGGGAGCGGTATAATCTTTCCTTGACCGTCAGTGGAATCTTTCGACACCCGTTGCTGGTGGACATGGCGGAACAGATGAGTGGGATTGTGGAAGAGGTGGTGGAGGATCAACCATTTGACTTGTTAATTGGTAATAACTGAGTTTTTTTTGGGTTTATATTATTATCGTTGCTGTTTGTTTTCTTTACCTTCAGGGGTTTGTAGTCTATATTATGCAACCATGGTGCTTTTAGGAATAATTCGATGGGAGCATTTGGACAATTTAATATCAAGTTGTTAACTGAAACTTCGTGCAAAATAGCAAGGTTACAATATGTGATCTGTTACTGTTTGTAGCACAATGGCCTGTTAAGCAGGTTGAGCTACGCCTAAGCTATAAAGGCGTACCTGATAGCATCCACCAATCTGATTCACACTTGACAGTCTATTGACTAGAGATACTATTTTTAATAAATTGTCGGACGTGTTTCACTCTCTAATTCACCTCCTACTGGAATCCGATTTCACCCCTCTTACCTTCGTTGTTTTCACTATGTCTTGATCGCGCGCTATCGGTTTACCGGCTGCGCAGCTGCTATATCTCTTGAGAGGATCTCTCGACTCCAGATCCGGCAGACTATTAACAAGCGTGTAGTAGTTCTATTATAATACTCGGCATTATATTTATACTTAAATATAGTAGTACCATTATAGTAATATTTTACCTATAGATCGGAGCAGTCTTAACGACTATACTCTACACGCTTATCATTTAGTTACTTACTCTAGGCGTTATTACACACTGTCTAATTAACGAGTATATTATTAATCTATCGGTTACAAATCACAGGCCTAAGGCCTATATAGAACAACGATTATAACCGTTGCTATGCTACTATATCCCAGCTCTAAAACTGTTCTAGATTATAGTAGGACAGATAGGAATACCGAGATAGGTCTATTATCGTCTTGTATATAGACTAGTAAAAAGCAAAGATAAACTAAGGTCTACAGCAGATATAATCCTACTCTCTCGTATCTAGATGAATAGTTCTTCTCTCCTTAGTTTAATATAAATTTTATCTGCACCTGTGTAAACCACCGCAGCAGCTGCAGCAGCGGATGCCACCGGCATCCGGTAAGTGGGTCAGATGCGTCAGTATCTAACCACTACCTACTACCTTCAGCTGCTACTTCAGTTAGCTATCTTCTTTTTCTTCCTTCTTACTCTTTAGGCCTAGTAATAACAATAGATATATTACTACGCTTTATATATTCACCGTTACGGTCTAAATAAGGTAATACTAACACTGATTAGTAGTTAAAAACACTACTATTCCTTTCCTACGTTTAAGATACCTTATTTACGTATTTTTTCTATAGATTAGTAAGGCTTTATCCGAAAATACTATACGATAAATAGTCCCCTACTTACCTACGGGATTATAAGATAGCGACGACGACCTCTACTCCGGCTAATTAGAAAAGGCCTATCTAGAAGGTTAAAGCTATAGATAGTCCACGATCCTATTCCGACTAATTAGAAAAGGTCCGTCTAGGAATCTAAAGCTATATTAATACTAGGAATATCCGGTAATTACTACTAGATATAGATCCGTCGTTTTTTATTAACACTATTATTTTTTACTATTCCCTATCTTTTACTACTTATTTTATTACTAGTTAGCGATTACTACCTTTAGAACACCTTTAGCTATTACTAGGTCGCAATTACCGCGTTATAATAACTTTAGAAATATCTTCGGAACGCCGTTAACGTACCGTTAGCGATAGCCTTAACTTCGTAGGTACCGAGCCCGCTATTATAGGTAAAATACCTCTAGATAACGCCCGATTCCCTTACTACCTTAGTAGGGATTATCGATTTCTATAAAACGCGCGTCCTTATATAATAGGCCCGTAGCTTATAACTCTAAGGAGTAGTATTCCTAACTCTTTCCCCTGTTTTTCCTGATTTTAGGTTTTAAGTTCTATAACCTAATATTATAAACCCGCTATATATAACCTTACTATTTCTATAACCTCCTATTTTATTACTAATTTATACTAAAATCTACCCTAATCCAAAACTACTACATTTCCCGAGCCGGGTATCTATATTTCGCTATTAGAATAACTTCCCCTCCCTAGCGAACTTTACCTTACCTAATATTACTTAATTTATCTACTCCTTTATAATATATTTACGTCCTCTCCTTTACCTGCCTTTACGCCCTTAGCCCTAGCACCGAGTAGTAAACCGTTTAACGAATATATACGCCTCCCTAACCGCGGCTACGGAGAAACGCCCGTATTCGAGACGTAGTAATCCTTAACGCTATAGCTAAGGCTATTACTAATTAACCCTATTTACCTACCTCTAATATATCTGCTCTCGATAATATATTACCCTAGGAAAAGGCTACCGGCCTTCCGGTACCCCGGAAGTACCTCCCCTATATCGAAATAGAGTATTAGGGGAAGGTTCGTTTTAAACTAATAACTCCTAACCCTAGCCTCGCCACAACGATTATCTACTACTATATAGCTTTATACTATATTAACGAGCTCTACGGCCGAGGCTTATAGGAGTAGTTATAACGCGATTTTAAAAACTAGCTAGAGGAGATCTTTATAGTAGCTAATATTAATATCGCCCGTATACTACGAGACTTTATCTATAGATAAGGAGTCTATATTATTAGGAACCGTACTAGAATCGTGCCGCACCTAGTAGAAACCGTTAACCGGGATAGGTTTCTTTTCTAGACTAATAAACTTATTACGGAGGCAATATAGGTTAACTCGGACTTCGCTACTAATACTATAAGGCTAGGCTTTATCGATAACCTATATAAACTACTACCTCTCCTACTATAAGTATAATCCCAGCCTACAGTAATACCTATACCGCTAGTAATATATATACCTCTAGTATAGCAAGTATCCCCGGTACTACCGGAGCTATAATAACGTTAAGTAACTCCGGTATACGAACCTCTACTACTACTAGCTAGTATCCCTAGTATAGTCCCCCCTAAGATACTACTCCTAAGATAACTAATAGACCTCGCTAAGCTCTATAATAACGAGATAAAGTATAGTAGCGAGATATACGATATCTTAGAGCTAAAGCTTACTATCTTCCGTAATAGCTATTATAAAGTCGGTATTATATAGACGTAGTTCGTAGGAGCCTTTTCGGTAATACTAAGAGGCCGAGTACTAGCGTTCTACTATAATAGCGTCTTTAGGTCTACCTCGCATTTCTCCTTCTACGATATAGTTATACTCTATAAGTAGCACTTCGAGATACTATAGAACTACTAAGTATACCTCTCTAAATAGAGAGAGACTACCCTCCTTCGTATTATCTAGCTTAACCCCAATAAGACGAAGCTTTAAGCCCTCTAGATTATACTTAATAAACTTATAATACTCTAATAAGCGTTATTACTAAATAACCCTAATAACGATTAATAAATCCGAGACTAAGTCCTTAACGCCTACCGTAGCGTACTAGAGTATAACCTCTATCTCTATAACCCGGCTCTAACTTACGAGGGAGTCTATAATTAACTCCGATCCGCTATTAGTACCTCTACCTTCGCTACTACTATACTATAGTATATAATAGAAGAGGTATAATAGTATTAGACCGACTATAAGTATAATAGGTTTAGTAGGAGTAAACGGTTTACTAATAACCGCTCCGATAGCCGACCTCCGCGCTATTATAGCGGCCGTCCCTAATAGTCCGACTCCTTTAGCACCTCGAAGAGGTGCTATATCTATAAGAAGACAGGATACTAGTCTACTAGATATACCCCTAAAGAGAGACGAAACGCGTATAATAAGTTTAAGAATAGCTAATACCTATAGGACGTAATAGAGCCTATAAATAACCTATATAACTAATTCCTCTCTTAGTATAAAGGGGTCGAGGAAGACGTCTCTATTAACGAACCGTCCGACGAGGATAGTAACGAAGATATACGTTAGTTCTTATAGTCTAATATTATTAACCCTAAGAATAACCAGTTCTACGTCTCGTACTTTAATACCTATATTAACGGAGACGATACTATATCTACCTTAGCTAACTAGTTAACCTTCTATACTATTACTAAGGAAGACACTATTAATATACTATCCGAGAACACGGTATTTATACTCGATAGTAGGTATACCGCGGAGAAGTTCTAAGGGATTATACTAGATACCGGCGCTGCCGGCTTCTTAATAGCCGGCTATCCCTAATTCTCTATACTCTAGAAGCTACTCCCGTCTATAACTATAGATACTATAATAGCAGGAGAAGTAATAATTAAATTCGGAAACGGAGATATTATTAATATAAGGGGGCACCCGTGGAGCGGGTGCACGTGGACGCTAAGCTGTGGGGCGGCCGCAGGACGGCCGCAGTTTAGCCGGAGACGTATCTTTTCAGAATCAATCTGACGAATACTCTGAGTTCGTTAGGTTAAAGTTTCAATATACGTATACCCTATACTACCTTACTTATCCCTACGTAATACCGTTACAATTCTTTAACCTCTACCCTATAGAGAGTAAGCCAGTATAAGCGGAAGCGAATAATCGATGCGTCGCGGTCGGTCCGTAGGACTACAGGAGACTAATCTCCCTAGAGAGGGGATTTCCGAGAATATAGACCTCCCGCTAATCGAGGAGAATCTAGACCTCCTACTACGCGAGGCAAGCGCCGAACTAGACGGCGACGATTAAGACGATACGAGCAGAAACGAGCGGCGTTCGGCTATTATAGGATAAGAGGTAGTATCGGGCCTTAGAAGAGAGTAAGAATAGTTTATAGCCCTTCTCCGATAGAGCTAGAAGCAGAACGATATAATAGTCTAGCTTCTTAAGTAAACTACCGAGGATAAGGAGAGAATCCTAGCGATATTAGAGTATCTCGGTCGGGGACCGGGCGGCGAGAAGAATTATAATAAGGCCCTAACCTACGCTTATAAGAAGCTAGAACCTAACTCGGACCTAGTCGAGACTCGAAACTAGATCGCTACTATAGAGTAGGTATACCTAGGCCGACTAGGATAACCGGCGCACCGATATATCGAGTAGGCTCTAGGATTCGTAGACTATTCGCTTTAGAACGAGTAGCGAGTATATTCTAATAAGCTATACCCCGGCGAATATAATAATAAGGTAACTTAGGAGGAGTTCCTTAAGTTTATTAAGTAAGAGTATATCGACCCGAACCTGCTTATTAGTTAGGTAACCCTTTAGCTAGTAACGCTAAGGTAGAGAGACGAAGAGAAGCTATCGGAGTTTTACGTACGATAGTCCGTATTATAGTAGCGTATTCGGCCTATAGTCGCAAATAACCCGCTACTTATATATAAGTACCTAAATAAGCTAAAGCCTTAGTTTAGAGGAGAGTTATAACGGATATAGGTCGTAGTTGCTAATACGAAGATACTATTATTAGAAGCCGAGAGAATCTAGCTAAGCCTACCTATCTCTATCCGAAAGGACCGAGAGCGTAGAGCGCACGATTAAAGAGGATCGGAGGACTATAAGCGCCTAAAGGCCGAGTCTAATATACCGGCCTAGGTTAATTAAGTTAACGCTACGCGCGGAAGGGAAAGCGGTAACCGGGCGGCACCCTATCGGGGCTATAGCGACGACCTATCCCGTTATTAAGAGTCTTATATACCGGCCTAGGTTAATTAAGTTAACGCTACGCGCGGAAGGGAAAGCGGTAACCGGGCGGTACCCTATCGGGGCCGTAATAACGACCTATCCCGTTATTAAGCCTAAGCTAGGACCTTATACTATAACTATAATAGGAGAGGTTATATAGTACGTAACTATATAAGCGCGAAGAGAGCGCGACTAGATTTCGAACGAGATAGCCTTATATAGAGATAGCGTAGAGTATAAGCGTTATAAGAAGATACGAGTACCCTAGCTATAGAGAACGCATAATAGTCGGGATCTAATCTAAGTAAAACGGAAAACTATTAGTCGAGACGTTTTTACGGGTATCGACTATCTCGATAGAATACTATAAGATAGCCGGAGTTAGCACGGAAGCTATAAGTACGTAAGTAAGCGTATGCGATCGTATAAGAGAAGTACGATACCGAGTTAAAATAGACCTAGACTTAGGAGCAGAGGTTAATATAGTCGCAAAGCGTACGGCGATAAAGCTGCTAAAGAAGGGCATAGCGACCTAAGTATTCGTGCCTATCCTAAAGCTACTAGGAGTAGGTAGAGCCGTCCTAAAATACTATAGGGTAATTAAGATAACCGTATAGATAATAGACTTATTAGGGATAGTAAAACTCCTAACGTAGGTATTTTTTATCCTAAATCGCGATACCGTAATATTAGGTATACTACTATTATAGCTAGGAATAGGATATAAGGGGATCTTACTAGATACCTTATCTACGAACAGTTTCCGTTTTAGAGCGGTTAGAGTACTATTACCCGAAGAGTTTACGGAAGAAGCGATAGGAGTAAACCCTTTAATAGTTATAAGCCTAGTAGCGATCGATTTAGGGAACGCCCTAGATATTCCTATAGTCGATAGGGAGGATACCGTAATAACGGGAATAGCTATAGAAGAAGATCTAAGAAAAGGTCTGCTAGAATACTTATATAGCTATCTCGATATATTCGATAAACGGGCGGCGACCGGAGCCCTAGTACTCGGCGTATTACTATATACTATTAACCTAGAAAAGGGAAAGGAACCTCTATAGCTACTAATCTATCTACTTACGGAGAACTAGCGCTAGGAACTAGAAGAATAGCTACGTAAAGTATTAGAGGCTAGTCGGATAAGGACTTTATCTAGTCCGGCGGGTACTCTAATACTATTTATCCTAAAGAAGGATAGTAGCTTAAGGCTATATATAAACTACTAAGGGCTAAACCGGGTTACGATTAAGAATCGATACCCGTTACCGCTAATCTCCGAGATAATAGACTAGCTAGGTAAAGCGACGGTCTTTATAAAGATAGACCTAAAGGATACGTATTACTGTCTCGCGATTAAAGAGGAAGATCGGTAGAAGACCGCTTTCCGAACGAAGTATAGCTACTTTAAGTTTAATATACTAGCTATAAGCCTTATAAATACCCTAGCGACGTTCTAGGTATATATATAGAAGGCCCTAGCAGGGCTAGTAAATAATAAATACGTAGTATACCTAGATAATATCGTTATCTTCTCCGAGAATAAAGAATAGTATAAGGAATATCTGCGACTAGTCGCTAAGCGGCTAAGAGAATATAAGCTATTTACTAAGATCTCTAAGTACGATTTCTTTAAAGAGAATATCGAGTTCCTCGGATTTATAGTAGGCCGCGATAAACTAGCGATAGACCCGCGATAGGTCGCCTTAATTTAGGAGTAGCCTAAGCCGATATTATACTACGATATATAGGTATTTATAGGGTTTATAAACTTCTACCGGAGATTTATCGCGAAGTACTTATATATAACTACGCCGATTACGGCACTACTAAAAGGTAGCGTTAACGGACGAAAGAAAGGAGAGTTCCTATAGCTATTAGAAGCGGCTAACGTATTTAAGACGCTAAGGGAGGCCTTTATATCGGCGACTATACTACGATACTAAGATCCTAGCCGACTAATAAGGGTCGAGATAGACGCGAGTAATAAGGCGATTTCGGGAATTCTCGTTTAGCTCTAGGAGACTAAATAGAGACCGGTCGTATACTTCTCGCGAAAGCTAATATTAGCAAAGCTAAATTAGGTAATAGGGTAAAAGGAACTGCTCGTAATTATAGAGTTAATTAAATACTAGAGATACTACCTAGAAGGCCTAAGTAATCGTTTTAAAGTATTTATAGATTATAAGGCGCTAAGCGGAGTTATTATAGCGAATATACGGGACTTATATAGAAGGTTAGCGCGATAGGTATATCGCCTATTATATTTCGATTTCGATATAGAATATCGGAAAGGTTCTACAAATATAGCGGACCTATTATCGAGGAGGCCTAATTATATAGCGTAGGAAATTACGTACTATAATATAATCCCCTTACTAATATAGAAGCTATAGCTTATAAATTAGCTACTAAATAAGGTCCTATTAAGGATAGCGTTTATATTTATAAAGGAGAAGCCGATAAAGGCAATTAAGCTAATTAGGGCTATTCGGAGAATAATCGAAAGCCGGCCGGCCCTCGCGGCGAGAGTTATAAGTATACGCGTAGTAGATAAGCTAGAAACCCCGCCGATAGACGGCTCGGGGAGGAAGGTAGTAAATAGCCTAGCGGATCGTCTAAATGCCGCGAACTACGTAATAGTCGCGGTAATTACTAAATCCGCTAGACGAGAAGAGCTGTTAATAATAGAGCGTAATATAGACGGCACTAGTACGAGTATAGATAAAGAGGCTACTAAGGCAATTATCTATAAGTAGTATATTCTACGAGCAGTTACTAAAGAGCTTATAAGCGAAGAGCTAGCGTAGACCTATAAGCCTTTAAAGAAGTTCTATAAGCTAATTCGCAATCTATAGAAGGGCGATAAGGAATACGTTACGTTTATAGAAGCTGCTCGTAAATAGAGCGGAGCCCGGGGCGGCTATTACCTAGATAATTAAGGGGTACTATATTTTAGGGAGAGATTAGTTATCCTAAATAAAGGCGTAATCCGATTATAACTTCTTTTCTAGCACTACGATAACCCTAGGTATAGCTACCTAGGTAGTAGTAAGACGTAGGAGCTGCTATCGTGCAAGTTTTACTAGACTAACTAAGCAGAAGACGTATAGAGATACGTCGAAATATATCCGGAGTATTAAGGGGTAAGTCGCCTAAGGTATAGGCCGTATAGCAAGCTATAATCGCTCCCGCTACTAGAAGGACTATAGTAGGAAATTAGTATAGATTTTATTATAGGCTTACCGGGCAGTCTCTGCCTAGACTCCTTAGAGTACGACGCGGTTCTAGTTATTATAGATAGATTTATAAAGATAGCTCTATTTATCCCGATATAGAAGACCCTAAACGCGGCCGAGCTAGCCCGAATTATTTATAAATAGGTTAAGTATAAGTTCGGTATACCTATAGGGATTATAAGTAACCGCGATACCCTACTAATAAGTCGTTTCTAGAAGGAATAGTACGAAGTGCGGGTAACTAAGCGCCGACTAAGCACCGCCTATTACCTATAAATAGATAGATAAACAGAGTAAACGTACTAGTTACTATAGAAGTAGCTCCGAATATACTATAGTAACGATACGTAGGCTACCCGACTATATAAGGCAGAATTCGTATATAATAATAGGAGGTATAATACTATCGGAGTTTCGCCGTTCGAAGCCCTATATAGATATTATCCTCGAATAATCGAGTTCGTACTATAGGCGAAGACGCTTAAGGTATAGGGCGTAATAGAGCGTCTAAAGAAATTAGCGGTAACGAGAGCGGCTATTAGGGATTACTAAGAGCGGGTAGTAGTCGGCTAATAGAAGGGGTATAACTAGCGTTATACCCTAATATAATTTAAGGCGGGATAGTTTATTAGCCTATTAACGAAGACTTTCCGATTTAAGGTCGGGAAGAAACTTGCCCCTACGTTTATCCGCGTTAAGGTACTTAAGAAGGTCGGATTATAAGCGTATAAACTCGTACTCCTAGTATAGTATAGTCGGATATATAATATCTTCCCGGTATCCTCGCTAGAGCTATAGCGAGATCGAGAAGCGAATATATTAGAGACTAACTTACCCGATCTCGAAGACGAGTAGGTAGAGTAAGAAGTAGAGGATATTTCCCGATATAGGTATAACTAGGATATAATAGAGTACCTAGTAAAATAGAAAGGCTAGCCGGCCGAGTATAATATATAGGAACTAGAAGATTATCTCGAATACGCTAAAGTAATACTTCGGAAGTATAAGAAGCGAAAGGTATACCGAAAATAGAATAACCCCGTAGAGGAGCTAGAGGACGTTCGTAATAAGGAGGGCGATAAGGCGGAATAATTAGATTACGTATTCGAGTTATAGGGAGTAGTTAAATAAGTATAGTATAAAATCGTAATATTTATATATACGGCCGCAGATTAAAGGTAGACCGGCTAGCTAAGGACCGCGAGGTCCTCGCCCGAAAATAATAATAATAGTAGTAGGGATAAGATAGATAGGCGCTAGGACGGAGCCTAGACGTAATAAGGTTATCTACTAGAAGGACTACGAGGTTAAATATATAAAATAGGAGATAAGGTATAGGTTACGGGACGGAGTCTAGCTAGCACTTAAACGTTACCTAGGTTATAACGACGGGCGTTATAGCGAGACTAGTATATAGTTAGTAGAGGACGGCGTAACGGAGGGAGGAATATAAATAGGAGTAGGCGGCACCGGAGTAGGGTTATTGCTAGCGCTAGCGACGTCGCTACCGGTAATAGCCTTATAACAATCCCGATACGCCTAGTAAACTAGGAAGGCGGCCGGTATACGGACGTTATCCGTGCTAAGTACGCGGGTATAGCGACGAGACTAGTTAGGCTCGGCAGCGAGTCCTAGACGCTAGGCGTACCCCTCGGGCTAAGTAAAGATAGGGTTATCTATTATAGCCTATAGAGCACGTAGGTAGGCGGTAACCGTGCCGAATACGGCCGGAGACCGATTATATTTAGGGACGGCAGCGTCCTAACGAGCCCGGTACTCTATAGTATTTATAGGGTTACTATTAAGGTTAGACTAAAAAGGGCTAATTAGTACCGTAACGCGACCGGAGAGTAAGCGGAGGCTATATATACTAGAGTTATATTAGCCTAAAGCTAAAGGAATATACGTATAGAGCGCGTCTTAGCTACTAGGGTATAAGTATTAGCCGAATCGTTAGCGGTTAAGTCCTGGTCCACCTAAGCGAAGAGCTTACGTATAGCTAGGCCGGCCTCGCGCACGCCGAAGGATAGGCGACCGAAGCGCGCTACGCGAGACTCGGTAGTACGCTCGGCAGCTATAAACTTAGCCTAGGCGTAGCGTAAGTAACTATAGGCCTTTAGTAGGACCTAAGCGGCTCTAAAAAAGACTAGGGGGAATCTAGTCGGAAAATAGTTAGTACCCGCTAAAAGCTTAAGATAGAAAGCGCTAGGAAGCGAAACGGCGGACGTATAACTAAGTATTTAGCTTTATCGATCTAGTACTAGGCGCAGGTAACGCTGCCTAGGTAGCCTAGGGAGGGATCTACGTAACTATAGGTAAGGTAGTTACGATACTAGGTGCTACCTATCTCGAAGTATCCCCTATAAATAATTAGTAAATAGTCGCTAACGAGTTAATAAAGAGGGCGTTATACTTATTATTATAGACCTCGCTATCCTTACTATATAGGCGCGGAGGCGCGCGGAAACGGGTTGCTACGTTATCGGCGTTATAAGGGAACTCGGCCTTAAACTAGGCGCGTCTATAGGTAATAGCTATAGTAATAGGCGTTAGGGGTAATAGGGGGAAGGAGCTAGAGCACGCTAGGTTAGTAACGCTATTAGACCGGAAAATAATCGCGGGGAGGACGCTAAAAATATACGAGAAGGTTCTAAAATAATTTTATTAATATATAGATAGGGCACGATATAATTATAGGATAGGTGCTATTAATAGGGAATTTCGAGTAATATTAGCGTTAAAGGAAAAAGATTATTATTAGAACCTAGGGAGGAGAGAATATATTTTATAGACGTAGTTATACTACTAGTTACTAGGTAGTTATACTATTAAGGGTATTAACGATAATTTATATAGAAGGTACGCGACGACTATACTATAAATATAAACCGGTAAGCTATAAACGATACGATATACGATAATTATATTACGACGAGGTAAACTAATTAATTATTAGGAGGCAAATTAATTCTAGAGTAAATACCGACGACTATCCGGAGTAGGAAGGAAGGTGTATTAAGGATAACTTAAAGGTAAGGAAAACACGAGAACGCGGAGGCGGCGGGATATAAACCGTATACCAAGAGTATAGCGACGTAAAGGACCCCGAGTACTAGGCGCCCCGATAAAGAGGAGGAGCCGGGCAAGATACCGGCGTATAGCAAGTAATAATAGGGATCGGACGGAGAGCGTATAGCTACTATAAGGAGTTCTATATCCGCTAGAGACTAGGGAGTAGAACTAGGGAGGTATTATAAGGGGGCACCTATAGAGCGGGTACACGTAGACGCTAAGCTATAGGGCGGCCGTAGGACGGCCGCAGTTTAGCCGGAGACGTATCTCTTTAGAATCAATCTAACGAACACTCTAAGTTCGTCAGGTTAAAGTTTCAATATACGTATACCCTATACTACCTTACTTATCCCTACGTAATACCGTTACAATTAACTTACTTAGATTAATCTATATCCCTATACCCCTCGGAATAATTATATTCTACATTATTCCGGCTAATACCCCTTTTCTGCTCTATATCTAGGATATAGACTATATATAGATATACTTTAATAACCTAACTAATCTAATATATAGGGATAACCGTTTAGTCCCCGTTATCCGTAAATAGGGTTACCCCTAGATACTACTCGAGTAATAGTAATAGCGTCTAGAATAGATATTCGCTTAGTACCTTATAGATACCGAGCTTAGACTACTATACCGCCGGTTCGGCTACCCTTCCGTTTAACGCCTATATAAGGTGCTATAGTAGTTAGGGCACGAAGTCGAAGTAAAGTTACTCGAGCGGCTTACTAAATACTACTACTAGTGCTAGATATATAGCCGAGCTCCGCACCGGTTTAAGTTCACGATTAAAGATAACTATAACTTTAACTACGAGGTTATTATAGATATTATATACCTGGACGGTAATAGGCTAGTCCTCTATATAGTAGATACTGCTACCGCCTTCTAAGTAGCTCGGTTTATAAATAACGTTACCGCTAAGTATACCTAGGACACCCTCCGGATATACTAGATCGACGTATACTAAGGACCCCCTAATTAGATCGTTACGGATACCGGTAAGAACTTCTACGCTATAGAGTTTAACTAAGTAGCGCGGTCGATATCTATCTCTATTAAGGAGGTTCTAATCGAAGCCTATTATAGTATTAGTAAGGTTAAGAGGTATTACGTACCCCTCCGGCGCGCGTACGATATAATCCGTGCTAAATCCCCCTCTTAACCCCTAAAAACTTACTTTAATTAGCTATTAAAGTAGTTAACGATACTGCTAGGCCTAACGGCCTTATCCCTACCCTGCTTATCTTCGGAGCATATCCGAGGATAATAGATAATTTACCTCCCTCCCCTAATATCACTTAACGTGCTATTATAGTACGTAAGGTAATAAAGGAGGTACGGCGCCTTTACGCTATAAGATAGGTTATAGATACTCTAGTAACCCGTAATAGTCTATAAATACTTAGTACGTTAGACCTACTAATTAGATTAGAAGTTCGCGTATAAAGAGAGAAAAACGGCTAGTAAGGACCGTTCCGTCTAATTTCGGTAGACGGAGAGGAGTATATTATCGATTCCCTATATAGTATAAGAATATTTAGGTTAATAGTTATAAAACTATACCTAAAAGATACCTAAAACGCAATTAACGACCTACTACCCCCTTTCGATAACGGGTAATAATAAGACTAACTAGCTTAGCACTAACCTTAACACCCTTCCCCTTATCTATAGACACCTAATACCCCTACACCTAGTTAGGACACCTCTCTAACCCCGGCAGAGGACAAATCTAAGGCTAAGGACGAGATTATCGTCGCTACTGCCCTAATAGCCCCTAAAGTATTAACCCCTCTAAGGCGACCCCGTAGAAGACCACGACGTTCCCCGCAGTACTACTAGTAGCTTATTATATACTAGTAAGAAATAGATTTACTACCTCTCGGCGTCTACCTTACTAGTAAGGAGGAGGCAGATATAATCCTATCCCTATAGCTACGTAAGGATAGTATTATTACTACCCCTAGAAAACCCTTCGACCTTTCTACTAAGAAGGAAATCTAGGCCCTTATCGATGCCGGTGTTTTTAGATTTAAGGTATACGATAAAAAGATCTATAGGGAATAACGTATCTTTAAGTCTTAAATCGTTAACGAGGTTAAGGGTAAGATAACGTAGCCGTTCGAGAAGTTACGGCTAGTCGTTCAGGGATACGGAGATAATAGTAAGGAGGCTATTCTAATATAGTCTCTAACAATCTAGCGTGCTAGTTAGAGACTAATTCTAGCTATTACCCCATTACTACTATAAGAGAAGGACTTCCTATTATAGCTACGTAATATTACGTAGGCCTATACCTAGTTAAAGACACCCCTAAATCGAGTAATCTTGGCATAACTGCCTATCTAGATTAGACACCTATACCCTCTAGGGATAATTATAACCGTCGTTAAACCCCTATACGGTATTGCAGAGGCCGGAACGCATTAGTGGGCTACGTATAGTAAGCATTATAAGGAGAAGCTCTAGATAGAGATATCTACCTATAACCCCTATTTGCTATTATCTACCCCTAAAAATCCGAACTTCGGTATTATTAGTATATAGACTAACGATACTATCGGTCTAACGGATATTTAGTTCTCCCTCGTCGAAGACGAGGAACTACGTAAGGCAGGCTTTATAGCTAAGGATAAGTAGCTACTATCTATTAACGAACCCCTAATCTTTAACGGAGGTATTGTTATATACTATAATAATAACCTCGTCCTTTAATAGAAGGACTAGGGTAAGAAACTGCAACTAATCGACCCTACGTCCGAAATAGCACGTTAGACGTATATATAGTAACGTGCCCGCGGAGCATATATTACTTCAGTCTGCTAACCGGAAGTATACTTCGACCACTTAGCAGCTATATAACACTAAGACCCCTCTACTAAAGATATTACGGCCCTAAACAAACGTATTTAGTGGCAAATAGATAACCTAGATAGGGGTCTAACGTTTATCCCCCTAGATCTATCTATAGCTAAGTTATTTATCTTCGTTAATAGATCCTTCGCTAATAACAAGGATCTTACCTCTTAACTTAGTGTTACAGGCCTAAGGCCTATATAGGGCAACGGTTATAACCGTCGCCATGCTACTAGGTCATAGCTCTAGAGCAGCTCTAGGATATAGGAGTAGATCGTTATAACTAATATCTAGAAACCTAAAAGTCCACGATATACACTAGGGATATCCCAGCTATAGCGCTGCTCTAGAATACGAAGACCTCTCTTACTAAAGTATAGCTAAACCTTAATAAAGTATACTAAAGATATACCTAGATTAAGTACCTCCGCTATCGTATCTAGACTAGCTAGATACCGCAAGGTACTAAGGTATAGAGCAGGTATATCTCTGCTCTCTCTCTCTCTTACTTAGATAGATAGTTCTTCTCTCCTTAGTTTAATATAGATTATATCTGCACCTTATCCTTACTAGATTTTAAGCCTTACCCGTTATATATATTAAACTCCTTTTTACCTTTCGGTATTAGAAGTAGCTCGCAAGCTGCTTATCCCTAAGGTATAATATTAAACTACCCTATTACTTATACTACGGAATAGGATACTTTCGGAGAACGTATCCTTATAGGAGCTAACGTAGCGTTAAGCGAAGTAATCTATTAGCTAGGAAGCTCGATAGAAGCTAAGATAACTAAGAATAATAACTAGATTAAACTGCGGTTTAGTTCGATATAAGAATCTATTACGAACTACTTTAGCTAGATATAATCTAGTATCGACTAGATAGCGCGCGGCGTAGTTATACCTCCTATATAAGTTCCCCCCTTAATAAAGTATTAACTACCTATAGTTTAAATACCGATTCTTCCCTAGGACTAAGTACTATAAAAGCTGCTCCCTCGCTAGAAGATAATAAGAAACGTAAGCTATTACTATAGCTAGAAAAGTTCGCTAGAGATAGAACGAAGTTCCCTATATAGGTTTACGCTATAAAATATAAGCTCGATCGCGATACTCGCTTTATTAGTACCGATCGGGATAAGTTTAAGTCGATCTACGTAAATACCGAAGGAATAGCTCGAACTACGGTAGAACCCTTCTACTCCTTAGGCGGACCTATAGTATTATACTTGTTAATAGAATTCTTAGCTAAACTCCGATCGTACTACCTAGATAAGAATCGCGTAAGAATAGTATAGTAGGAGCTAGTAGTTTTTAAGTAAGGAGTAAACTAGAAGTACTCTAACTTCTTCGCTTAGTTTAAGAAGATTATAAGATAAGCCGGTACTACTACTTCGATAAATAACGCTAAGCACTCTCTCTTATAAGTAGCGTTAAACTCTAAGCTCTAAAGTATTATAATCCTAGTAGAGATCTTACGCGACTACTATAAATACGCGAACTAGGTTATAACGATCGCCGTAAGAATAGAAGGGGTATAGCGTATAACGGAACCTACTTATAAGTATAGATAGAATAAGACGCTAGCGATATCCGATATTATAACCCTAATTATAAAAAAAACTTATTAAGACACGGTTATAACGGGCGTAAACGCAGCTAGCTCTAGAGCCGCGAACTAGTAGAAACGGCGCGTAGCCTAGACTACTACCAAGGAGCGTTAAAGATATAAGGAATATAACCTCTACCTCTATTATAAATAAAAGGGTTACCGAATTAACTACTACCCGTTTAAAGCAGCTATATGCCCGGGAACTACTAGCGTGTAAGCCGCAACTATCGTAGACGCGGATAACGAAGATACCGATACGGAAAACGAGTAGCCTCTATATAACGATACGTATAGAGGCAAGAGGTAATACTAGGGGAAATAGTAGAGGTAAAGTAGAATATAAACGGTATACTATTCCTAGTCGATCTCTTAGTTAATAAAACGAGTTTTATAGAAGCCCTTATTAATAATAGATATCTATACTAGTCTACTATCCGCGAGAGAACTACTAGATCCCTAAACCTGCCCCGTATTCCTATTATCGCTAGAACGTTAAAGGGAGCTATAATAAAGTAGTTACTTATTAAAGAGATTACTTACTTTAACGCTAACCTTAATAGATATAACTATCGTATATTTATATACGTTATCCTAAACTTAGGTTACGATATTATCCTTAGGAAACTATAGATAGAGCGTAAAGGCGTTAGCTATATAGCCGACAAATATAAAATCGTACTAAAGTACTAAGGAATTACGGTATAAGAAAAGGGGTATATACTAGATACCCCCTAGATCTAGAGAGCCCGAGATATAATATATATTAGAGCGTTTACTATAGGAGCCGAGATAAAGCGTATAAAAAGCGGCTCTAATAAAGTAAAGGGGATAATAATTTTTTCGGTCTCCGTTATAGATATTAATAAAGCCCTATAAATAAAGGAAGTAAAACTAATCGGCGACTAGTTACCCCTAGAGTATAAGTAGTAAAGGAGCCTCTTCGACCTAGTAAAAGCAGAAGAGCTTCTACTATATAAAGAGGGAGCAGATTATAAGATATACCTTATCCCTAACGTATTAGGGAAGATATAGGAACCCCTATAGGGACCCCTATATAATATATTACGAGACGAACTACTAATACTACGAAAGACGCTTATAAGACTACTCGATAAGAGTTTTATACGCGCGAGTAGCTCCCTAGTAAGCGTACTAGTTATCTTCGTTAGAAAACTAGGAGGTAGATTACGATTCTATATAAACTATAAATAGCTTAACGCTATAATAAGAGCAGATAGGTATCCGCTACCCCTTATTAAAGAAATATTAACGTATTTTACGAATATAATATAGTTTACTAAGCTCGATATCCGCGTAGCTTTCTATAAGCTCCGTATTAAGGAAGGATATAAATAGATAATAGCCTTCTATACTAGATTTAGACTATTTAAATAGCTCGTTATACCCTTTAGTATAAGCGGCGTACTAGCTACCTTCTAGCGCTATATTAATATAGCCCTAAAAAACTACCTAGACGAATTCTGCTTAGTATATATAAACGATATTCTTATTTATACTATTAGCGATAAAGTAGATTACGTCGCGAAAATAAAGCTAGTACTTACTACCTTAGAGAAAGCAGGTTTTAACCTAGATATCGATAAATACGAGTTTAGTATAAAAGAAATAAAGTACCTCGGTTATATTATCGAAATAGGTAAGGGAATTAAGATAAACCCTAAAAAGCTATTAGCTATTAAGGATTAGGAAGCTCTAACCTTAGTAAAAGCAGTATAAAGTTTCCTAAGATTCGCTAACTTTTATCGATAGTTTATACCTACTTATACTAATATTACCGGCCCCCTTATCGAACTAATATAGAAGAGTATACCGTTTTATTAGGGAGCCTAGCAGGAATCCGTATTCGAGTATCTTAAGAGCCTCTTTATCGTAGAATATATATTAGCTTAGTAAGATCTAGAAAGAGATATAGTCCTAGAAGTAAACTACTTAGGATACGCTTATAAAGGCTACTTATTATAGAGAGACGAGTAGGGAGTTCTTAAGCTAGTAGCGTACTTCTCTAAACGACTCCTTCCCGCTAAATATAACTATAAGATATATAATAAAGAGTTATTAGTAGTAGTACGCTACTTAGAAGTATAGGACGTAGAGCTCCGGAGCCTTATAAACCCCTTTATTATCCTCTCTAATTATAAGAACCTTAAATTCTTTATAACCGGAAGAAGGCTTACCGAATAATAAGTCCGATAATCTAAATTGCTTTTATAATTCCGTTTTAGGATATAATATAGGGAGGGAGTAAAGAGTAAGTAGCTAGATATACTCTCCCGCCGCAAGTAAGATATATTAATAGGCTATAATAACGAACGCCTAGTAAGACGTGTTTTCTAGCTACTATAGAGTAACTAGCTCTTAGAGGGAGAAGAAAGAGAGAGGAACCCAGATTTCCAAATTAATATAATAGAGGTATTCGGAGTTAAAGTTATAAGTAGTTCGGATATCTTTATAAACTAAGAGCTCTAGAGTATATAGGAAGTATTAGTCCTTTAAGATAATACCTACGTAATAGTAGTTAAATATATTCGTAAAGGAAGTAGAGTATTCCTACCTAAGCTATAAGTAAATAATAAGCTCCTTAAGGTCTTAATAGCTAAGTATAAGCTAGGAGATAACGGGATACTACAATTTAGGAATAGAATCTAGATACTAAACTACGAACCCCTCTAAATAGCCCTAATCTAGAATACCTATAACTCCTACGTTATAGGATATTTAGGGAGAGATATAATAATTACGATACTCTCTCGCTACTATTACTAGCCGGGGATATACTACGCGGTATAAAGATTTATAAGTAACTATAATATTTATAGGAGAATAAATATATAGCGATATAGGAAATAGGGTCTTCTTAAGCTACTACCCGTACCTAAGCGATTCTAGAGCGAACTATTAGTCGACTTTATAACCGACCTTCCTATAGGGAAGGAGGGTAACCCGGAATACCTAATAGTTATTATAGACTAACTAAGTAAAAACGTAGTCCTCGAGTTAATAATAGGTATAAGCGCCGAAGTATATATAAAGCGGTTCGTAAACTACTACTAGCGCTATTATAGTTTTCCTAAAGTAATTACTAGTAATAAAGGGACTAATTAGGTCGGATACTTTTAGTAACGAATCTGCGAACTAGTTAGTATTAAGTAACGATTAAGTATAGCTTATTACCTAGAGACTAATAGAGTAACTAAGCGTGCTAACTAAGAAGTGCTTACGTATTTATATACCTTCGTTACTTATACGTAGCTCGACTAGGTAATACTACTACCTAGTACGATAATAGTAATTAATAATAAGGATACCTCGTCTATTAGATTAAGTCTATTTTACCTCCTCTATAGTTACTACGTTAACCTAATTTAAGACGTTCCCCTAGATCCTAGCAAAGTCCCTGCTATAGAACCGAGAAAGAGAGCGGACGATTTCGTAGCAAGACTACGCGAGGTATAAGACTTTACTTAAGTAGCTATAGCGGCTATATAATAGTATATAAAGGAATTTACTAACTAGCGGAGATCTCCCTTTATCCGCTATAAGGTTAATAATAAGGTATAGCTATTACTAAAGAATATAGTAACGAGCTAGCTATTAAAGAAACTCGCCTAGCTATACTCTAAGTATATAGTTATAAAAGTTATTAGCCTATACGTAGTAGAACTAGATATTCCTAAGGGGATATATAGCCGCTTCTATATAGATTTGCTTATAAGAGCAGCTATAAACCCCTTACTATCCTAGATTAACCTAGATACTAGACTATTATTACTTATCCTATATACTAACCCCGACTAAGAAGAATAGGGGGTAGAGAGTATCTTACGAGTACGAATAAAGAAGCTCCCAGGACCTAGAAAACGAACTATCCGTTAAGCACTTATTAAATAGGCTTACTACTAGGAACCTACCTAGGAATTACTCGAAAAGATCGAGAGTATAGAAGTATTAGACGTATTTAAAGCTAAATACGGATTAATTAATAATAATAATAGTCTAGTCGCGATTCTAAAACGAGGAACTCGGAATAAGAAAATAGCTTCCTAGCACGAGTAGAATATAGAAAGAGTATATAGCGAGCAGTTAGTATTATAGTTAGTATTATATTTAATTTATAGGAACTCTCTATTATCCCTAACTAGGATTATTAGAAGAATATTATAAATCTTAGAAGGAGAAAGGGGGGTATTAAGTAATTACTTAGTTATTCTTACGCTTCTTAACTCTACTACTAACGGAAGGAGTAGCTATAGATATAAATTACTCTATAAGCTTAACTAAATAACTAAGATATCTATTAAGGATATCTAACTTCTCTTCTACTAATTCCTATAAGGGGGTTAGTAAGAAAGGAGTAGCGAGAAAATATCTTAAGAAGAAACTTATATAATAGTCGATAGCCTAGCGCTATTATAGAGAAGGAGCACTACTAGCGCTAGGAGTACTAGGCGTATATAACTTAGACTTATTAAAAGAGGCGTAAGACTTAATAGCAAGAATACCTACCTCCTTCTAGTTAGTAATAGTAGCTACGTATCTCGTTAGTAGGAATAAAGCTACGAGTTTTATAAAAGGACTTATACTCGTCGTTATAATTATACTAGAGGGCCGCCTTAGCTAGAGAATTAACGGCGCCTCTTAACTCGCGGTCTATTAGTAGCTATATTTTTTTTTAGCTACGATTTACTATAGAAGGAGAGGATTACTTATAGGAGTATACGGATAACCCGAGGAATTACCTCTAGTAGTAAACGAATAACCCTTATAACGCTTACCCTTATCTAATAAAAGTAGAGTTAGTATCGAAAAGGAGTAGGGGAGAAGCAGTTAACTTACTATTAGTACGTAAATAGAACGCACGCGGATATTTAGCAAGGCGCGCTACGTATTTAAAATAAGAGATATTATTAATACGGTCGGGGTATTCGTCTAACGGGATAACCTTATTTAAAGGGATAATATTCTAAGGCGCTACTTTAATCTTAATAAGAAGATACTTAGGAGATAGGAGGAGAGACGGTTAAACTTACTAGTTAGTTATTAGATCGACTATTACTAACTAGAGTTAAGAGAGGGATAGAGGATAGAGTAAGAGGTTAGCTATATAGATAACCTACTAGTAGCTAAAGGACTAGCTAATTGCGCGCTAATTGCGCGCTAATCGCGCAGAGGATATAAAAAATCCTAATTAGCCGTAGCTAGTAGGGATATACTCCTAAGCTAATTATTAACGCAGGCCTCCGATTAGCTATAGTAATAATAGACGCACTATAATCAAAGGCATTATCTCCACTACGGAGTAGGGCTAGACGCGATAATAACGTTAGTAATTTTAGAGCTAGAGTAGTACTTAGAAGCACGCTCCGAGTACTAAAAATTTAACGCCGGGCGGGGAGGTAATATTATAGGCCTAAGGCCTATATAGGGCAACGGTTATAACCGTCGCTATACTACTAGGTTACAGCTCTAGAGCAGCTCTAGGACATAGGAGCAGATCGTTATAACTAATATCTAGAAACCTAAGAGTCCACGATATACACTAGGGACATCCCAGCTATAGCGCTGCTCTAGAACACGAAGACCTCTCTTACTAAAGTATAGCTAAACCTTAACAAAGTATACTAAAGATATACCCAGATTAAGTACCTCCGCTATCGCATCTAGACTAGCTAGATACCGCGAGGTACTAAGGTATAGAGCAGGTATATCTCTGCTCTCTCTCTCTTACTTAGATAAATAGTTCTTCTCTCCTTAGTTTAATATAGATTATATCTGCACCTTATCCTTACTAGATTTTAAGCCTTGCCCGTTACACTTAGCTTCCTTATTATTCTCGCTAATAAAGATATCGATACTAAGCACAGCTAATTTACTATACGCGGTAATATTATTTACTTTAGCTCAACGAAGAGTAAGCGCGTTACATAGAGCGTGCTAGCCTCCGAAGTCTATAATATAGTATCCGGTATAGATATAGCTTATATCCTCGCTATAACTATCTAGAAGGTTACGCAGTAACTAAACACTCTAACGATCCCAACGATCGTCTATACTAACTCGTACTCGCTATACGAATACCTCGTAAAGCTCGGGACTACTAAGGAAAAACGCCTTATAACAGATATTATAGCGTTACGGCAGTTATATAAGAGACGCGAGCTATTCGAGGTCCGTTAGATTAACGGTAGTAATAACCCTGCAGATGCGTTCACCAAGTCTGCTAGGAACAAGATATTAGAGGTTCTTATTAGCAATAACGAGGCTATAATCCGAATAGATAGATAGGTCACGCGCACCTAGATTAGTAGCGTTTTACGGTGTTTCTTATATCAGTTTCTTAGTACGGCATTTCCGACTATAAAATAGAGATTGCCAGTGTATAAACCACCGTAGCAGCTGCAGCAGCGGATACCACCGGTATCCGGTAAGTAGGTCAGATACGTCAGCATCTAACTACTACCTACTACCTTCAGCTGCTGCTTCAGTTAGCTATCTTCTTTTTCTTCCTTCTTACTCTTCAGGCCTAGTAATAACAACAGATATATTACTGCGCTTCATGTATTCACCGTTACGGTCTAAATAAGGTGATACCAACAGCACCTTATTCTTACTAGTAATGTACACTTGCACGTTATTGTAACTATGTTACTTCGAAAATATGAACCCAGACTCGTATAGTCAAGGGGTTATTATCCGCTAAACCATATAATAATAATGTATATTATAGCGGTTCTACTTATACGAGAGGCGTAAACTTTTTTAGATTAGATAAATCAACGGTAGCGATAATCAGGTGGATGTATTTACTAAGCTAGCTAGAAACAGGTCTATGTATTTCCTTGTTAGTAATAGATAGTTTATAATTACCACAGGGAAATAGGTTATACGTGGCTAGATTTAGCAAACCCTACGGTTTTCCCTATATTATTTAGTCAGGTCCGCTTTCTAGCTACATACAAGCAATGGAACTTAAAGCGGGAATATCCTCGAATATTTCGTGCTAGTAATCCTTAGGTCCGATATTTTAATAGAGTTGCATAGGCTACCTTAGTATTTGGTCGTGTCGGATCTACGGGGATCCTATACCGGCTATATTAGTTCCGGGACAAGACCGGATAAGACAAGGATACGACAAGGGCAGCCTACTATAACCAAAGTTTATTCTATAAGGCTTAAGCATGCGATACTTGAAACATTTAATAGATTAAGTCCGTTCCATGCAAATGAACGCTACCGGCCGATTTCTAGCGCAGTATGATGAGATATTAGTAGGGATATTATAGAACATACCTCGTATAATTATATAAGGGCTAGTTGTGATCAGTAAATTGAAAATAAACTATCCCTATGAAAAAGCAAATATCTCTAATACTATTTATTCGCTTCGGTTCAACTCGTTATACCCGCCTTTCTATTAAACCTATCTTCCGCTACTCTATTAAATATCCCCCCGGCAAAAACACTAGAATGCAATTCGCTACTCTCCTCTTCGCCGTCTTTCCCGCTCTGGCGGCCGCGGGCTCGAGCATCCCTCGGGCAGCTAACGCTACCGTCCCTAGCACGGATAAACTATGCTCTGCCGAGGATCTCGACAACTGCCCTGAAAGCACCGACGAAAAGAAGCGCTGTCTTAGCTACAGTACTATTAGTTTATGCGCTACTATCTGCCCGGCCGACGACAGCTGCCCTACGAATTGTAAGGCGAAAGGTTTCGTCGACGGGTTCTGCACTAGCGGCAACAACCCTTGCATCTGCAGCAATATCGACCCAACGCAACCTCGGCCCTCCAGCTTGTGGAGATAGTATGGAACCGGGAAAACGCGGCTGGGGTCCCGAATATTATATAGCGTAGGCTAGGGGGTTAAGTTTCTCTTGAATATATTTATGGCAAGGCTAGGCTACTGGTTTTAATACCGTAGACCGCGGTATATACTTATACCCACGGAGTACAAGGCCACCTACTATCTCTCTCCGCATTTTATTCCCTTCGACACTAGATTCCAAAAGTACAATCCGTAAGCAAGTGAATGTCCTGCCTGTCCATCACCTATCCAACAGTTCCTTATCACCTTCCCCCTTCCCCACAATTTGAATCGAAAACGCAGTCCGGCCTGTTTTGACAGTCCGTAGCACATCTTCTCGATGCAAACGCTCGATAAGGTCGACTAGGAATCTCTCGCGGCCTACCGCTTTCTTAGTTCTGCCTGTATCGCGTGTATTGTTCGTTGGGTGCATTGGATGAGGTTGGATGGAGAGAAAAGAACAAGGTAGATAGAGGGACAACAGAAAAGAAATAAGCCTTACCAGACGCAACAGCAAAGGATGCAGTTAGGGGATAGATCTCCGTGTGGGCCGTTGCACTGGACCAGCTTTCGAATTGGCCGATTGGGAGACGGTGGTCTGTACATTATATGTATGGTCGTCAATTTTCGTTTCTAAGGTCAGAGGGTGGTGGGGGCTTCAGTGAGGTGGTGGTTCGGTCTGCGACGTGATAGAAGATGTGTGATGGACGTAGGAAATTGGAGCGCGTACCGGGGAGATCAGCTAGAGTGTTCAGGTGTGTATAGGATAAAACGTGGCCTGGCTTTGATCGCGCAAAGTATCGGTCATCGGATCTGGAAATGTTGTTACTAAGAAAGAGTCGCGTAAAGAAGGGTGTGACTGATGATGTGACTCGGGTCTGGCAGTCAGGTGGGAACGTACTGTGTATCGCGGAGATCTTCGCCTTTGTTTGAGCCGCGGCTTACGAGGAGACTAACTATCGGGCTGTCTCCTTCGGTGAGGTACGTGTTTACCCAGCTGAACGTAAGACAATGCATCGTCAGTGGGCAACATTATAGGAAGGAAGTCGGTGAGGATCTTACGACTTGAGTGCATGTTTCTTGGCCAGAGCCTCTCTATACATGGATTCGGTGATGTCCCCCGCTGCGATAGTTTTCCATGCTGCTTTTGCGTTGTTGTTTACAAGCGGTAGGCGGCCATCGTTTTCTGTCGAACTGTAGAACGAACGCGTGTCAATTGGGCAATCATTCTGCCTCAAACCCGGGATGGAGAAGGATTGAGACTGACTATGCCTTCATGAAGGGAGAGCCTAGGTCTCGATAAGATTCCCAGTAGACAATCTTTCTTTACAACTGCGTTGACAAGGTAAGTATCCAAGCGTCAGTTCTGCACGACTTGCGAACAGGTTCTCTGAACCAAAACGGCGACAGGAAAGCTCGTCAGGGGTAGATAGGTAATTCGGAAGAAGATGGGGAGTTCTCACATCACCAAATTCATCGCCCATACGCCCGAGACGCTCCCCTAATGCCGAAGTTTGTCGGGAATGGTTGAATTCCACTTTTGTGTCTTCCCACAAGGAATCCAGAACAACATATTCGCGCACAACACCTAATGAGGTCTCGAGCCTGCGAACGAAAGCCTCATACACTGCATCAGATGTAGCCGTAGCGTCTCCGAGACGTGCGTCTTTTCTGGACCTGTCACTCTCCTTTTCCAAGATGATCTTCAATCGGATTGCAAGAGATTGAGTCAAATTAGTGTCGTCTGGCGTTGGAGAGGACTTTAGAAGTGCTCGAAGGACCTTGCAGTAGATTGCGGGATCCCGCGCGAAAACCCCTATCACCTACTTAGATATGGACAAATAATCCGAAAGTTTGCTTTAAGCTAGGAGCAGAACTGAAAATGTTATTTGGACGGCTGGTGGCTGGGTTGACTCACCCACTGTGTCGAGGGACTTTGCTAGAGACTGCATGCTTGAGGTATCGATAGCTCCGGTCGTTGGCCGGCCACCATAGACACCATTGGCATCGGCAGGGAGACGTACCGAACCCCCTATTAAATACCAAAGAGTTTCAGCGTTATACAGGGAGCGAATTAAGTTCAGGTTCCCGTGGCATTCTGGAGAAGCAGGCGTCAGAGAGGTGAGGAGGGGGGGGGTGAGTTACCGGTATCTGTCCCGATGGCAAAATCAAGCCATTCATAAGCAGCGACGGCACTTGCACTTCCGCCAGAGGAATCCGACGGTGTTTGCAGGCCGTCTGCCCTTGGGTTGAAATTTCTGTTGACGGGTTAGTGAGGGATCAACATTTTCCATTCAGGGTCGCGAATGATCATGACGAGATTGCCATTCTTGGAGCTTATGGCAACGATGCAGTTTACATACAGCAGAAAGTCGGTATTTTGCCAGTGATAGGGACCTGCGAACGCAAATTCGGACTGCGAATGCACACATTAGCAGCAATTCCCACATAGAAGTATCATCACGCTCTCTTACAAGCCTGTTCTTCCCAACAAACACAGCACCCATCCTCTACAAAACCTCGACAATTCCCTCCAGTTCAAAAAGACTTGCCCTCTCCGGATCCTGCCATCTCTCCAGACATTGTTTGTCTCGGATGCTGATCCATGCTCGACTCCCAAGACTCGGCGGCCCCAAATCCTTGACGCGAAAGATATCTTTCACCGAGAATCGCAACCCTGTCAGAGGACGCTCCGGCGTCATGAGTTGATATTGAAGCCGCGATGGTACGGCCACACTGATATCGTTGAAGGCTCCCGTGTGGATTGGGAGCGGAGTGGTACTGCCATTAGAAAGGCTATATGTGCTCTATGTGAACGTTAGCGGTTAAACCTTCTTTAAGGTGACCGCGTTGCAAGACACTAGCCATAGTGAGGCGTTGCAGCTTCAACCTCGTTTCTGTTGGAACGTTGACAGCTGGCGATGCGGACACCGGCAGTGTTGTCAAGTAGATACTGACAGTTAGTCGGCATGCGGCAGCCGCGGACTACCGGTCTACACTCAAGCAGGACACTTCAGTATTCTTCAACCCCAGAAACATCTGTGGTCTTATTAGGTGGAACCAATAGTTTCCTGCATTCGCAAAAAGAAAATTTTCTGTCTCACCTGAATGAATGTCTCATACGTATCGTCGTATATTCGATATGCTGGCAGTAGCCTCCCGTCCGTGAGTGATACAAAATAAGGCCCCGGATGTGGCGTGATACGTTCCCGGTCGTGAATATCCCCGTGTGCAGCAACCTGCGGTCAATTATGAGCTTCATCTCGGTGTCCCGAACCGCGTGTAGTACTTACAGAGCCCAGGAAAATATGACAGGTAGAGTACTCCCTCTTCAGCCTGCAGCGGACATCTTCTGTCAAGGTGACAGCTATTTTTTAGTGACATGAGTCCTTTGTAACCAGGTAAATATCTTTAAAACGAGTTAGCAAAATCGATGTTTAGCTTGTGATAGCACTTCTTAGCCCCGAGTCCATATAACTCACTCTTGAGAAACTCATCCCCCCACACATCGTCTATCAGTCGCCATGTATCAAATAAGGTCTGCAACTCCTCAAACATCACCCTCCTCTCGCCGCCAAGCTCATCTCCTGTTACTAAGACCTCCACTACTGTCAGAGGTTCAGTCTCCTTCCACAAAGAAGTGGCATGAATGGTCCCTCCACTGAATTTCAGACAGGCTGGTGATGAGGAATGTGAAGAAGAACAGAGGCATTGAGTCGGACCGGGAAGAGTACAGATTGCGCTATTTCGATGGATGAAATATGTTCGGTTTCCAAGCACCACCTGTATACATTGTCAATTTAGTCACCCTGATTTTGAGAAAGAATGCTCTGATATAGCTATCAACATCTCCTTCCACTTACCGCCTCGGCCAAGGAATGGGCTGTGTGGTCCAGGTGAATCATGGTTCTGTAGTCACCTACCGTAGCAATACGTCCCCGCACACAATGTGATTCGTTCTATGCTCCTGTTGGTATCAACTTGTTCGGACCGTAACGGTGAATACGTGAAACGTAGTCATAACTCGATGATTAACTATGGCGTAAAGAAGGAAAGAAGGAGGTGAGGTTAGCTAGCAGCTGGAGCTGTAGCTGAAGGTGGTAGGATCGGACGCGTGAGGATCTGGTCCACCCACCGATACCGGCGGTATCCGCTGCAGCTGCTGTGGTAGTTTCCACAGCTCGTAGATATTTACTACCCAGGATGGTTTTGGACTCGATCTTGTTCGAAATTTTTGAAACTCGAGATCATACACAGTACACTTATTGGCCTTGTTGTGATGCAAGACCCCAGGGGTCTCAGCGGGTCAGATGTGGGTTGGAATTGATCATTGGCCACTCGGGTTCAACGCCGGATAAATTTGGGCGAGTCGACAAAAGATTCCTCCAATGGTGTTGATGGTGGGCTAATTAAGTTTGAGCTATGATCGACGAACAGAAGGTTGGAGAGTAGGTACTACGTACGCTATGCTACTAATATATCAAGGTTATTCGCTAGTGGAGTTTGGGTGACAGCTGTTGCGTGCGATCTACCATATAACTGCTGTACAGAGGAACGTGGAGCTTACCAATCAATCAATCACTGTAAAGTATCGCCCCCCCCACAGAAGGCGCGGTGGCTCTCATGCAGCCGACCCCTTGTAGTATTCTGCTCTGATGTTGTACCAAGCTAAGCTAAGTCATGATCCTCTGACTCCAGTGAGGTTAGATAAGAGTCAGGCTACACCTCTGTGGGGTTCCTTCCTCATCACCCAACCCTGACATGCCGGAGGGCCCGGTAAGAACGCAAATCCAAGTTCAGGGTCTACCCTCAAACTCAACTATAGTACTTAGCGAACCCTTTGCCCTTTCCCATCACGCCACTACAAGAGAGTGAGGTAAGTAGCGATAATTGGAGAAAGGACACCGAATGCCGTTGTGTCAAAAAGCGCCTGCCGACCTGGCATAGGATACGGACGTTCCTCCTACTTTCTTCAGACCAGAAGCTAACTTTGATGGACGAAATTAGAAGGAAGACAGACGAGACCATGCCCCCTTTGGTAGGAAGCCCGGTAACCGCGATCGACCGTGGCGAGAAACTATCCCAGCCCTCCAGACAAGACGAAGAGCAATACCAGTCACAGAGGTCGAAGCAACTCGACCGCCCAAGGATCCGGAGACGTCGTGGTGGTTGCGTCACATTTTGTGTATACCCACACTGAAGGGTTTCTGTCTCCAATCGAAGCAATGGGGTATGTATAGCATCCTGGACCGATATGGAAGCTTTTTCCTCTGATAACCACACAGTCTATTTGCAAGTTGAGCTGGTACAGGACATCGTCTGGGACAAGAGTGCCTTCGAGCAGCTGGTACTACCTCACGACTACAAGCAACTCATCTTCGCCTTTGTAGAGGCGCAAATCACACAGGCGGATGACTTCGACGACGTCGTCACAGGAAAAGGTACGGGCGATTTCGTTATGGGACAACCGCGGATGCTAACGATTGTTTCACAGGCAAAGGCATCATCATGCTGCTCAGCGGCGAGCCTGGCACGGGAAAAACGCTGACGTCCGAGTCCGGTAAGATACAAGAAAGAATTTCAAAGCCTTTGCCCGCCAACGGGTCTAACCTTGGATATCCGCAGTGGCCGAGGCTATGAAGAAGCCGCTCTATAGCATGGGCGCGTGCGAGCTCGGCGACAGCGCCGAGGACGTGGAGAGGAGCCTGCAGCGCGTGCTCGAGCTGTCGACGCGGTGGGGGTCTGTCCTGCTGCTCGACGAGTGCGACGTCTTCCTAGAGCGGCGCTCGACGAAGGACCTCCAGCGCAATAAACTAGTCTCGGTCTTTCTCCGCCTACTCGAGTACTACCAGGGCGTCATGTTCCTCACGACGAACCGCTTGTCCTCGTTCGACCCGGCCTTCGAGTCCCGTATCCACCTTACAATACACTACCCCGGCCTCGACGCCGGCAGCAGACTCAAGATATGGCGTATGTTTATCGATCCGGAGTCCCGAGGCGGCGGTGCAGTATCCGAGGACGAGCTCGAGCGTCTCTCCCAAGTCGAGCTTAATGGCCGGCAGATTAAGAATGTGGTGAAGACGGCGAGACTCCTCGCCGCGAGGGACCGTACGCCGCTCTCGCCTGATCATATACAGACGGTGCTAAGGGTTAAGGCAATTGCTCCTGGCCTTGCCTCCCCTTCCGAGGGCCTTTAGGAGTTAGCTATGAGTAGATGGTTTAGGTGCGGGTTGGGCTTTTAGTATGTAGCTGTTGGTATCACCTTATTCGCATCGTAACGGTGAGTACGTAACGAATAGTAATATATGTGATTGATCTACTGATGCCTGAAGAAGAGAAGGAGGAGAGGTGGTTAGCTGGCTGTTATAGCTGCAGTTGAAGGCATTTACTGTGTGGATTCGGACGCGTTAGTAGACGGTCTGAATCCACATGCCCAATACCGTCGGTATCCGTTGTAGCAGTTAGCTGGGGAGTGATGTTTCCATAGGAGTATCCAACTTTTGTTAATATATGTGTTAACTTTGAAGGAGCAACTCCCAAAAGAAAAGAACGAATGAACCATGGTATGATACCCATTGATACAAAACAGTTGCCCGCCTCTTACTTTCCGTCCGTCAAACTCACCAGGCCTTTCTTTACATTACACCTTGATGTACGGGATGCCAGTGAGCTTGAACGCCCTTTCACCGAGCTTTGGCTCGTTCAACGGCCTATCGCGGACGATTGAATCGGGCTTGCCATTACGCATGGCCACGTTGCTACCTACATGACGAGCGTTGGGCCAATGGGTAGTTCCGACTTTCTCTATAAAGCGCGTGCATTGTCAGTTCTGTTTCTCTCTTTTTTTTCTCTTTTACTTTTCACAATGCCATGCGGAAATTTGCTGGGAATGACTCACTTTCAAACGCCTCCTTCTTGCGGATCAAGTCTTCTTGGGTGGCTTCTGTGACGGGCATGAAGCAGGTATAAATGGCCAACCGATCCAACTCGCCAGTGGGAGGCAAGTTGTAATGGGGCGTACGTGAGTCCCCTTTGCAGATGGTCAGTCGCCGTCCCTCGGGTTGATGGGTAGCAGGGGCAAACGGTTCACTTACAAACAAGGAGATCGCCGGGCGCCGCCTCCACCTTGACCCATTCGCACTTCTTCTCTTCCAGCCAGGCCATGCCCCTGTCGGTGAATCCGAACCACTCGGGGGTCCAGGCGGGGATTCTCTCCTCGTCAATCATGTCCTTGTGGAACTGCTCGCTTAGCAGGTGGGCACCCTTGCAGACGATGAGGCCACCGTCGTTGGGCCCGTTGGGGAGCAGGTTGACCAGGCCCTGGAGGCAGCGGAAGCCAGGCTTCGCGGGATCTTGGTCCTGGTGCGGCCATGGCTTGTTGGCGGGCAGGTTCTCTCTGTTCCGGAAGCCGTAGTTGATGGCGTCAAACGAGACCAGCAGGTCTTCGGTCGCGTAGACCTTCTCGAAGGCCTGGATCACGCCAGGCTCGGAGCGTACGTCCCACACAAAGTCTTCGTGCGGGCCGCCGTAGTTGAGGAGCATGCCCTTCTCGTTGATGACGGGCAGCTTGTCCGGGTGGACAGTCGACGGGTCGTCTCGCTTGTAGCCAGTACCGCTGTGGGGTGAGGTTGTCTTGTCAGTTGTGGCACGTGAGCACGTCGGAGCATGATGGGGGGCAACGTACAAGGACTCGAGTAGGGAGAACATGCGGTCGGCGTAGTTCAGGGCGCGATCTTCCGGGATCGCGCCCTTGATGACGGCGTACCCATCGCGGACGAGGTCATCGCGCCAATCGCCAAAGAAGGGGTCTGTACCATCCACTCTCAACCTCGGAGCGGCATCCAGCGACAGAGTCGGGCCGTTGGTCGTTGTGGTTGTGGTGGTGGCGCTCATGATGATGGTGATAGTCTGATAGGATCGTGTGGCGTATGGGCACAATGGGATGCCGAGAGCGTCGGGTGAAAGATATAGGAAACTGTAACGGAGAGTTGATGTAAGCGTGGCCAAGGCCGGTCGTTATTTCGCCACGAACTATCGACGGCATGCTCTATTGACACTGTACCACCTAACCATAGTCCTCCAGGCTCGACCGAGACCACCCACCCTTGGGTGAAACAGAGACTCTGCGAGCCCTTGGCTTGCATACTGTACGACTCGGTTCGTTTCGGTTCGGTTCGGGTCCTGTGGAATGAGGAGAAGTCTGGGGAATCTGGGGGTGGGGTGATGCGAGCCGAACGGTGAGAACCGAGATGGCCCACTCCAGGTAATCCTACACAGTAGTTACATGCTAGCAGGGCTAGTAGGCGACACTGAAGCAGGGCGGTCCTGCCCTGTCCATAATAAGGGCCACAGCTGTAACCATATTTGCGCTGTTTGTAAGACTATGCACCTATGCTTCTCGTCACACAAAACGGGACCGTCAGTTCATATCTCGAGAGATTTAGGGCATGCCTACCACCCAGGAACTGTCTCTTTTCCTCGTCCAATGGGGCCAGCGTGAATGCTCACAGTGGAGGGATCCATGATTGGCTGACCTTGGGTACCTTTGTTGCCGCGGCTAGTGAGACCCTGCGTCGTAATCGTAGGAACGCGGGGGGAGCGGTAATGTGGAGAGATAACTTGATAAGTAAAGGGGCCCCGGGCATTCAGGGGGGTGGCGTAAGTCACGCGTGAGAGTAGAAGGTGGATCATCGGATACATCCCCCCGTCGCAAGGAGATGTCGGAACGGCAGAGAGATGAGGTGAGCACATCATCATCAGTCCATATGCAGGTTCACAGCAGTCCTGCTTCAAGCTTGAGCCGTTCGGTACAGAACCCAAAGACGCAGCGTTGCAGCCCCGAGTCCCCCAACCGACCGTGATCGCAACAGTCATGCGCGGGGAGACTGAGTCCAGCTCCGCACACTCCAGCTCCGTCGCCTCGTTGCGGTTCCCCGAACCGGACTCAGAGACATCATCCTTGCAGGGTGCTGCTCCGACGTCTTCTTCAGCTTACCGTAAGCCGCTGCGGTTGTCCCTGGCTTGCAACCAATGCCGGAAGCGCAAGGTTCGGTGCGATGCGCGGCAGCCGAGGTGCACCAACTGCACCCTCCGCGGTGAGATCTGTGAGACCTCGGATCCCAGGAGGCCGGGAAAGGGGCCCGGCGTCCGTAAACGGGCGTCCAAAACCGGGGCCCATCCCACCTTTCCCGAGGAGAACGAGGACTTTGAACCGCTGGACAACCCGTCCGATCTCCACGCAGCCGGTACGGCCTTTGCCTTTGCTCCCAGCGCCATCCGGTCTACTCAGGCCGGCGGCACGCATCACCTCTCGGAAAACCGGAGGTACAGTACCAGCGATACGTCGGCGTACACAAGGCGGGATTCGAGTGCTTTCACCGTCGACTCGTGCCCCCCGGAGGCAACCACATCGCAGACGGATGATTCAGCGCGCGGCTATGGAGATAAGCCTGCCAAGGAACATGTGTCCTGGCTGCTGAGGGGGTATCGCGAAAGTACGGCAGCCCAGGTCCAGTCGAACCCACCAGGACTCCACGTGCAACACGAGGAGGGCGTGGACAACCAGGGCGAGGGCTTGTCACCAGACGTAGTCGTAAACACGGACGGGACTCCCAACCGGGTCAAGGTGTGTAGGACACATGTTGTCGTCCACGGGCGTCGAGAAGGAAGATGTACTGACCAAAGGGTGTGAAGTTTCTTGGTGGAAGCAGTCTGCAGTGTCTTTGCAACTTTGTCGACCTGCACCTCAGGGGTCATGGCTATTCGCCAACGGCGCCGCTGTTCCGCCACGGAATGCGTGGCAGCGAGGAGTTTCCGATTCCCATCATGCCCAAGTTCCCCGATCTCCCACCGGCACGAAACATGGCTGGAATCGCCGATACGTTCTTTGCGAGAGTCTGGCCCATATACCCGATCGTCGACCGCACCAGCGTCAACTCGGACATTCAGACCGTGTGCGCCTTGATGACCTCTAACCGCCCGGCCTGGTTCGAGTCCATACAGCTCCCGCAAGTGCCCGGTCTGGCTGCAGTATACGCAATGGCCTGCATCAGCATGAACGAGACGTCGGGCTGCGACAGGGCGCTGGCCATGACGTATTTGGAGGCGGCTTACAGCCTCCACGGGCACTTGTCGGCCATCCCCTTCCTCACCAGCGTCCAGGCCTTGCTCCTGCTCGCCCTTGCGCTCCGAGCGCACGGAAAGGACGGGTCGGCGTGGCACATCCTCGGGCACGCGGTTCGCATGGCACAGTCCCTAGGTCTTCACAAGTCGGCCCCGGAGCTGAGTTCGGCCTCTGCCGTGCAAATTCCGGCCAACCGCCAGCCGCATAGCCTGCACGAGCGCCTGTGGTGGTCTTGTTACTCGCTCGAGAAGCTGATGCAGCTCGAATGCGGCCGCCCGTCCATCATCCACCCCGAGCTCGACGACACAGTTCCAAAGTGTGACTACATCGGCCGTCTCATCGCGACGAGCCCTCCGTTGGGACTCTTTGCGGCGTGGGTCTCACTGACGGCAATCATGGGAAAGATCTCGGACCGACTATACTCGCACAAGTTCTGCGGCTCGCTGGAAATGCTCAGCCAGTCCGCGCTACTTGACAAAGCGTTGGTCGATTGGGAGGCTACGTTTTCCGACCAGCTGAATCCCAGCGAAGACATGCTTGGAGACCACCAAGGCGACGGGCAGCAAATTGCAGAAACGTTCCTGTCACAACAATACCATCATGTAAGTGAATAAAGTCCCACGATGAGATGGATATACTGTCAGCGTAGCAGAAATCACACCCCGAGCCCCTTGTCATATCTCTAGAATCTAGCTGATAGGTCTGACCAAAACAGGCTCAAATGGCCGCCTTTCGGGTCGCGTTGATCTTCCCGACGCAAGGGTACCAGTCCGAGGTAAAGAAGCACCGGCTCCAGCTCCCAAACTATACGCGACTGCTCGGGGGGCGCCTCCATCTGCACGCAGGCCGCCCGCACAATCGCCACGCAGGCGCTCCAGCTGGCCGACGCGGGCGTGCACTCGATGCTGCTGGGTATCACCCAGACCTTCCTGGCCGTGGTCGTCCTGGCCCTCGGCATCCTGCGCCAGCCGGGCAGCCGGCTGGCCCGGCCCGACTTGGAGCTCCTCGTCTCTGCCACCGAGTACGTCGAGGACTGGTACAAGCACTGCGGCTTCAGTCCCGCCTTCACGCAGATATGTGTCAATCTGCGAGACAGGGTGACGGCGGTGACGGAGAAGGCCAAGAGTAGCAACCTCAAATCTACTACAAGAGGTCAGAGTGAGGGTGTAGGCTCGGCCGCATTTCTGGTAAACGATGCAAATGAGGGCGGCCTAGAGAGGCGTGACGCAAACTTGTTAGCTGAGGTTGGAGTTGACGGTCAGGGTGGAGCCCTGCACTCAAGCAGCGGTATCGTTGCGCCCTTTAATGGGTTTCAGACGGGCGTTGCAGGGATGGATTCGCTCGACGATCTTTGTTTTGAGGGGTTCTGGAGCTTGTTAGATTCGGACTTTCTCGTGTACGAACCGGACGAGCAGTTCATGCCGCAGTCTTTGTAGGTTTGTAGGTACCTATGCTAAAAAGACGGACAGTCGCTCAACGAGAGATTCGTTTGTGGCGTCAGTATAGGAAAATGTGGGAGAGTATATGAAGTCATGATTTTCTGCTGCTTCCTCGTAACCTGACATTGGATTTGATTTTTATCCTGGTGGCTGGCTCGGAGTGCCGGAATTGCAATAATATCAGAAAGTTATAGACATGACACAGGCAATGTAGCATTCCAATTTAAGGTACTATAATAGCCTTAGCCTACACTCCACGCGGGGGTATACATTTTGCCGCCATCAACTATAGTTACACAAATGCTTCTGGTTGCGACGGAGCACCAGAGCCACGAGACGTATCTGGTTTATACGAGGCAAATTCATACGAGGGTGGTTTTCATGGTACGGCAGAGCCAAATCCACTGCCATAAAAAAACAAGAAAACAATCGACAAGGAGGGGATCTCAATGTGCAAATTGAGAAGCGCAATTTCCCATCCCAAGGTCTCCCATTCACAGTCTCTTCTAGGGGCGGCTCGGAACGTCTGAAGTATCTCCACCTCGTCATAAAAAGTGGTACGTGTTTGCTATTATATTGATTGCACCGAGGATGATTCGAGAAAGCACCGCGCTTCTCCGTGTCTTTCTAGGCTCTCCGGGCATGCCGCACATCGGAGTTGCCCCTAGCCCGCTGTCATCATCGTGTTGGACGTCTGCCAAACACAATCTTCGTGAACCACCCGCATATTACGAAGCAGCAGGAACATCCCGCCCGTAACCGTGGCGAGTTTGACCTGTACGAAAGGTGCAAGGGCCCCTTCGCATATAGCTAGACCCCATGCCTGCGTAGCGATGCTTGTTTTCAGATACACTTTTCTCAACGAACTGCGACTCCCCACCTCGTCATCTATGCATAGCCATCATCCCTCCGGCACACTGTTCACAAGATGCGGTTGCGACAACTGGTCCTTCTTTCGTCGCTCGGCCTCCAATGGCCGGCGACGGTAACCTGTGTCCCGTCTGACGGCGACACGGTCAGCGACAGTTCAGGCTCTCCCGATCATGAAGTATACTACGGAGTCAGCGGTTCGACCCACGACGCGAACTCGCAATCGCTCAAGTCGCGCGGTTTCCGTCCCGTCAGTCTCAGCGTCTACGGCAACGAGACGTCGCCGCTGTATGCCGCCGTCTGGATCAAGAGCGACGGGCCCGAGTTCCAGATGATCACCAACGCGACCTCGAGCGCCTTCGAGCCTTGGGTCCAGACCAACAGGGCAGACGGCTGGGTGCCGACGCTGGTGACGGCTACGGGGACCGTGGGCTCTGCCGTGTTCGCCGGTGTCATGGAGAAGGACCCCAGCTTTACGAACTGGCAGCTGTCGTGCGACCTCGACTCGCCCATGTCCCTCCCCAACGTGACCCAAAGCTTGTCCCGGGGCATCTTCAAGGACGTCAGCGCCTTTGGAGACGCGCACCTGGGGCGCTGGTGTGCGCTGGTGTATGGAAACAGGGACGCCGTCAGCCAGACGAGCTACTTCAGCACCGACGAGTTCCCCGTGAACTATACCGAAGTCATGCTTGCCGAGACGCAAAAGCGCTTCTGGCGGCCGGAAAGCATCTGGATTGCCCGTAAAGGCGCCGTCTCGGCCACGTTCACCGACACGACCGTCGGCAGCTGGGCGTCGTTCCCGTCTCTGACGGAGGAGGAGCTCCGAGACCAGATCGTGGCGCAGCAGGTCCAGAACCGCTTCCCGACCAAGCTCCATGCCTACGGCTCGTCGGGCGAGTCCGCCGTCTTCGCCGTCGTCTTTGCCGAGTCCGCCGTGCCCGAGGCGCGGCTGTGGAACGTGACGGGGACCGTCTCGGGCTTCCAGGACAACGACGCGGCCTCGCACGAGCTCGACGACCGCATGCACACCTGGATGCAGAAGAACGGCGTGCGGCAGGCCCAGTTCGCCATGGGCGTGAACAGCACGGTGCTGGTGGAGAGGGCCTTTACGCTGGCGGAGCCGGACCGCGCCGTCGTCGTGCCGAGCGACCAGTTCCTGCTCGGGAGCGTGTCCAAGACGTTTGTCTGCGCCGCCACGGACCGGCTGCTGCGCGAGGGCAGGCTGAACCTCACGACGCGCGTCTACCCCTTCCTGGGCTACAAACACAGGGACGAAAACGGCGACAATATCACCGTCCGGCACCTGCTCAACCACCAGGGCGGGGACAACCGCGACAAGTCGGGCGACTACGGCTTCAAGTTCCGCGAAATCGCCGTGAACACGACCAGCCACGGTACCGTCGCGGCCACCCTGCGCGACGTCATCGAGAACAGGATCTCGAAGCCGCTCGACTTCATACCGGGCACCTACACGGCCTACTCCAACTACGGTAACATGGTCCTCAGCTACCTGGTGGAGAACGTCACCGCCATGCCGTACATGGACTACCTGAGGGAGAACATCCTCGGGGGTCTCGAGGTGGGCCCCTATGCGACGGCCGGGGAGGCACATGTGAACGACACGGTCGTGCAGGAGGCGGTCGAGGTAGGAGGCGACGCCGCGCATCCCTTGAGCTATGCGTTGGTCCCGGGTCCATACGGAGGCGACAACGCGGTCAAGGAGGAGACGTTGGGGGCGTTTTCGCTCAAGGCAAGCGCCTCGTCCATGGTCAAGTTCATCGGCACGCACGGTACGTCGTATTCTCTTCCCCATCCACCGCGCTCGACCGAGCACGCCATGCTTACCAATGCGCGACAGCTGCCTGGGGCTGGGGCGGCCGCACGCCTGGCCTGTATCGAGACGGTTCCGTCGAGGGTGCCCGGACGTGGATAGAGAGCCTAGAGACCGGTGTCGACTGGGCTGTCGTCATAAACACGCGAGATTTCTGGGGAGGAGACATCGCAGACACGGAAGACTTTGACGGAAACGAGTCGGAAGCGCAGTTTGGTGCCCTGACTTCAACAATTTTGCCCGGCTTTATCGAGCAGTTTCCCCTAGCTTGACCTCGTAGAGACTAGAGTGGTAGGCCCCAGCGGCTGGCGAGAGTAGAATCATAATTACAAGAATAAAATATAATAATAAACACATGTTTAAGCCTCTTCTTCTTTATTATAGAGCAAATACGAGTAGAGTAGCAGATAGGTTAATATCCTATATAAGAGATACACTGATTCTTAAATCCTCTCTAGGCTGTACAGGCTTAACAAATTCAAAAAGCTTTTTCGTAGACTTTTCAATTTCATATTCCTCGATATACCAGTCGGACATTACTGTAACTTTTGCTTTTTTGCAGAGCCTATTATCAATTAGAAGTGAAATACCGTAATGATTATCCTCGCCGACAATCTTTACGCTATCATCAATAACTTTAACTTCCAGTCCCCGTACAAAGAATCTAGTCTTTTGCCCATTTGTATTCTTAATTATCCTCTCTTTCTCAATGCCTGTAGCTTGACGGCAGAAATCGAAGAGACTTCTAGAGGATATAACTTCTGTATTGTGCCCGGGAGATAGGGCTAATGTACTTTCTTTGAATATTGGAGATAACGCAACCGCTCCGAATAGAAATAAAGGTGAGATAGTAAAGAACTTCATCTTATAATAAAATAAATAATATAAGTTTTGATTACTAAAGAGTAACTGAAATAATAACGAGTAAAATCGTGCTGAATAGTATAACCAATAAGAGAATATAATGCAGTACACGTATATTTGTAGTAGAGGTGTAGTTTGTAAAGTTATAATAAAAGGTTGCATATAAGAGCTTCAAATCAATAGGTTAAACTAATATATATATGTAGCTACGTCTATTGTAATTCTATTTATTTTATTATACCAAATCTTAAAAAAGATTAAAGAAATATACCAATATCTACTTTTCAATAATTGAAATGATTTAATATAGCATATTGCGTTATCCTTGCTATTTTAGCCATTATTGTATACAATATTTTTAATAAGTACTTAGATTGATAGATATTTTGCTTTGTTAGCGTAGTAACTAGTTTTATATACGCTATGTTATATGTTTAATCTAGCTAAAGTAATATATAAAATGCATGTGAATTGAATTTAAACCACTAAAACATACCTATAGATTGCAAAGTGTTACAGGCTAACGGTCTATATGGGGCAACTGTTATAACCGTTGCTAAGCTAACAAGGAGCTACTAGATCCCAGTTCTAGACTAGCTCTAGAACATTAAGAGATAGTCGGTTATGATAATGTCCGGAGCACTGAGATAATACGCATTTTATCGAGGATCTACCTCTTAATTATCTAATCTACTAAGACTAGCAGATCGCGACCAAGCACACAATATAGAGCAGATATAATACTGCTCTATTTAACCTAGATAGATAGCTTTTCTCTCTTTAGTTTAATATATATTATATCTGCACCTCATCCTAACTAGGCATTAAGCCCTGCCCGTTACACAAAGAGAGAAGCGTGCTATATACTTGTTATAGACTAGTTCTTACTATTATTTAAAATCAAATAATAGCTACTATAGTAAAATGTTACGCACTAATTAATATATAAGAGTAAAGCATATTTATATTTGCAGTTTATACACTAGTTACTATTCGACTTGGAGCTCTGTTATTTATTGTTAAACCCAGGACTGTAAAACAGTCCACTTTACTTATAGTACTATCAGCTGGAGATAGGGGTTTTTACTAGGTCTAGCCGTTACTATTGATATAGTTACATGCTATTAACATTGTTAGTTATTAGTTGTCAAATTACCCGGCATAACCGATATATCGGTATTACTAGTAGGTTGGACTAATTAGATGAGATGAACTCTGCCTAAAAGCAGTAATCTCTATAGGATAAAGCTTTGTAAATAGCTAATATTATAGGTTTAGGCAATGCACTTAAGTAAGTGTATATATGCCTTGTACCTTCCCCTAGTTAGTTTAGATAGTTTACTCAACTCAGTTTACACAACCTAACCCCTATACTTCGTATCTAAGTGTTTGAACAGCGCGTGATTACCACTGCGTTATAGTTAGTTAGGACTTACAATCCTATCTACCTGTATGCCATAGCTGGTTAGGATTGACACTCCTATCTACCTATTTTAATATTTATTATAACAGAACTACTATATACGTTACGTAGTAGCCTGCGGGCTTAATATCTCCAAGACCCCGATATTAATAGGTGTTTTCAGTAGGTAAAGAACGGGGATATAAGGGAACTCTAATAGTCTCTACGTCACAACCACAACTTATCCTGCTCCGTAGTAGGTATAATGAACCGTACTATAAGGGTTAACAACATTTAACTATACGAGTCTGGGTTTATATTAGCGAGGTAAGAGAGTAACTAAAAGATTTCTAAGTGAGTCGTCGATCTAACAATATGCAATAACCTTTGGAATAAGTAACTAAGTAATAAGTGCTTAGAATATAGTCGCTAGGATTGCTCCTATCTAAAGGTGAGATAGATGCTTAGATTAATTTCTAAGGTATAACTATCTACTATAAAAGGGTGGAATATCTAGTCCCCTATATATTAAGGGTTATATTAAAGATAAGTAGGGGTCTTGGTCCCTAATACCTCTATACGCAGTCTCTCTTTAATAGCAGTAACGCGTGCTGTTAATCCTCTTCACTTAGGTATAGTATCTTAATATCGTTGTAGTGAAACAGGGGCAGCTAAAACGTGACAAGGTTGTGCTTAGTCCAACACTTCGCACTGTCACATTTTATAAGTAGTTAATCTGATCCTTAACGACAAGAGGTGATTCATTTACACGTACATTTCACTATTTACCTGGAAAGCGCTTCTCACTAATTAGCGTGCTCTTTACACGCTCGCAAACATTATTTACAATGACAAGACTACCTAGCTGATGCAGTTTTACACGCTTCTGTTTTCTTTTTTCTCGACAGTGGCTACATACAGAGGGCAACGGCGCGTTCGGTGGCATCACGCAGCAAGTACAGCCTCCGTTCTACCCCTGGCCACCCAATCCTTTGCGCCGCTGTAATCGCAGTTGTACTTTAAGAACTGCGCCGGATCCAGCTTGAGCTCGTTTGACTTGCCATCCGTGGCCGGTCTTGCTTGTTCCCGGCTGTATTTCTGAATCAGGGTGGCGCGCTCATGACGGGCTTCGTAGGCCTTGAGTAGAGCATCGTGTACTTCCGCCTTGGAGGGCTTGGAGGGGCCGACATCACCCAGGAATGCCCTCAGGGCCTCGGCGTCCTCAAAGGCTTGCGAGGCGCCCTGCCCCTGAGTCGGGAGCATGGCGTGGGCGGCGTCCCCGATGAGGATGGCCCTGCCGCGCACCCAGTTGGGCAGCGGGTCTATGTCCCGGAGCTGCCAGAGGGCCTGGTCCGGCGCGCGCTTGAAGATGCCCAGGAGCCAGGGCGGGAAGCCCTTGTAGGCCTCGAGCAGCGCGTCCAAGGATCCGGGCGAGACCCAGGATTCCGGGTTCGTCGGCGCCGTGATCTCGTCCGGTACCAGGGCCACGATGCCGAAGACGGTGCCGCTGCGGCCGGGGCCCATGATGACCCGCCGGTCGTGGCCCATGACCATCGTGGTGGCGGGGGCGGCCGGGTCCAAGATGTTCTGCGGTATCTCCAGACCCTGGAGCGAGTCTGTCGGCACGAGCATCCTGTACGCGGAGAGGCCGGTCGGGATGGACGCGCGGGGTGCGCCCACCACCGCTGTCCGCACCACAGAACGTATGCCGTCGGCGCCGACGATCACATCGGCCCGGAGGACCTCTCCGCTCGCCAGGGTCACTGTGCCCTCCTCCGGGTCGCAAGATGCCACATGGCACGCCGCTCGAATCTCGGCCGGCAGCCCGGGCAGTTCTGTGCTCGTCGCGGCATTCTTCAGGGCGGCGTGGAGATCTTGGCGATGGTACATGATGCGGTCAGCACCAAACATGGCCATGTCCAGCTTGATCTCACGCACGAGCTTGCCGGACTGGTCCACGATACGAAAGGCCTTGTCGACCATGGGGCCGTACGGTTCGAGGAAGCGGTCCAGCTGCCACGAGGACACGATCTTGCTGGCGTTTGGCTGCAGGGATATGAGCGCCCCCGTCTCCGTGAGCATCTGGGAACGCTCCAGAACAGTGATCCTGCGATCCGCTGCTCTCAGCGCAATGGCCTGGTGACGACATGTCAGCGATGAGATTTGCGGCCGGGGTTGGCCAAACTCACAGCAGCCAGGCCGGCAATGCCGCCGCCGACGATTACGACATCCATTGTTCAGTCGTGTGGACGAATCGGCTCGATGGGGGTTGAGCAATGCTGTCTCTTCACATGGGACAGTATAATGGAGTCTGGCGTGTTGGCGTCTTGAAGGGAGTTCTTGAAGGGTGTGAGGACTGATAGAGTCTCATGCACAGGCAGCACAGCAATAACAACTCACTGAAACCCGAGATGGTGTGTAGATATGCAACGAAGCAGAACCCGGTATTTCCTATTGGTTGACCACTGGCGAGACCCTTGGTTGCCAATCCGCGAGATTACCCTCGTGATGGGCGATCTTTCCCCTAGAACCATCCCACGTTTTTGCATCCTCTCTCAGCCTTCGGTTCGGAGACGTGTCTCGCTTTCCCCCGGGGCAGGAGGTGGGACATGATTGAGCCGTACCGAACCGGTTTGCGATGCAGATTCAGCCTAAGCAAGGATGCAGCTGCCGGGGGTCGGCTGCCATGTTCCAGAGTATACAGTAACTATGGTAATCATGGGGTTGGCCCAAGGCAAGGATCATGCTGCAATATAAGACCGGGATGATGTATCATGTTGCTACGTACGGGGTAGTAACTAGTACGGAGTAGTGTGTACTGTGTAGAATCTGGATTTGGAGAAGACTCCGTCACCATCTCCCCGCATGATGCATCCTGACAAACACTCGACATGGCGTAGTCACAGTGTGGCACAGCTACCGTGGCTGTGCATATACATGTACTGTGGTACGAACCGTCGTGGGTTCGAGTGCAGAGTACAAAGTACCAAGCACTAACTAGTTCAACTAGTTATAACTTGTGGTGTAGTTTTCCGTTGTGGCACGTCTAGCGGAGTCAAGTGTCCCAAAAGTTGCAACTCGGATAAGCCTAGAACTACCGTCGACTAGTTGAAGCCTTGAAGGACACGCACAGTCGCGGACACCGGCATGCCGAGTGGTGATGACTACGCAGTCGCAGTACAGGCTGGAGTGCTTGTGTTACGTTACGCCCCTCAATCGTCAGAAACGCCCAGGTAGAGTTACAGTCTACTAGTTACAGTACTTGGGCGACAACGGCCAACCCCGCATTATGACCATGATGATATGGGCACATCTCCCGCAATGGAGGAGTAACTGACTACGCCAACCCGAATCCAACTCACGTACGGAGTATACCCACACGCACAGAATGAGAGCCTAGTGTTTACCAAACTCGAGATTCAAGGTCCACCCTGTCACATCTTCCGTTTCGACGGAGATGGAGGAAACCACCTGTCGCGATCGCTACGACAACATCCGGGAAAGTCTTGTGGGAGGGGTCGATCGAGGAATTGGGTTGATAGAGGTAAGACGAAGCTGGCGAAACAGCCGTTCTCCATGACAAACTAATCAGAATACCTCATGCCAGGAACTTTTGGAGAAGCTCGATCAAACTGAGAATACCCTGAGACAGACGGAGCTTGACCTGAAGAATGAGCGCGACACAAGAAGACGTCTGCAGGAGGAAGCACAGAAGCACAGAGAATCGGAGGAACGGCACTTGCGAAGGCCCTTTGTCGTCGCAGTGATTGATGCGGATGCAGATGGTTATGTGGTGAGCATTCAATTGTCATCGTGCCCGTCGACGTGTCGAGCAAGAACGGGTACTGATCTATAATGTCCAGTTTCGTGATGACTATATCAACAGAGGAGAGGATGGTGGCCAGGACGCCGCCGATGCGCTTCTCGCTGCATTGCAGAGCTACACGCGCAATCTAGTTGGAGGCGCAGACCAGATGGAAATCATGGTGAGGGCGTTTGCGAACGTCGATGGGCTGGCTGCGGCCCTCAAACGTGACGGCAGGTTGGGACACGGCAACCAACTGAAATCTTTTGCTGCCGGGTTCAGCAATCGTGGGGCGTTTTTCGACTTTGTGGACGTCGGTTCAGGCAAGGAACGAGCTGATATCAAGATTCAAGGTGAGGCTAATTAGGTTCATTCTTTGCGTTTCCCTCTCTGTCCCCCTTGTCGCTGCCGTTCTTCCGTTTTCAACCCACTGGGTGCTGCGTTCTAACGCTGCCCCATCAAAATAGCAAACATCAAATTTTTCGTGGAGAGTTTCCAGTGTAAACATCTCGTCGTCGCGTGTGGTCACGACGCCGGTTACGCTCCGTTTTTGACCCAGCTTATTGGAGATAAGCAAGTTGCGGAACGCATCACGTTATTGGAGGGGACCCCATTTCCGACGGCCATCAAAGCCTTGGGTCTGAAGATGACAAAGTTTGGCTCCGTCTTCAACGGGGTCCCCCAGGCCGACTCGAGAGAAGGCAGGGTTTTGAAGAAGGCCGTCACTGGTTACGGTCGTGCCGGTGGGCTGCCAGGAAGTGTTGGAAATACCATTCTCGAACCGGAAGCATCAGCCATGGCAAGGACCCCATTGGGGCCATCGGGGATACATCGTCATCCAGAGGCACTCTCGGACAGACTAGGACCTTTGCAGACTGACGAATCTGGGCGTCGTGTTGATAGGCCGCTAGACGTGAACGGCAATGTTCCGACGGGGATCGAGAAAAAGGGTTTGTGTTTTTACCACTTCCTTCGGGGAGAATGTGTAACATGGAAGTGTAAGCGTCACCATTATCATCCACCACTCTCCGTCACAGAGTTCGATGCGCTGTGGTCGTTGGCTCGAAAGGGAATCTGCTACAAGAGCAAGCACGGAGAGAACTGTTTGGATGACAAGTGTTTTTATTCTCATCCAGTGGTCAAGATGCATCAAGTTTGATGCAAGTTGAGAGGCTATGAGCTATGAAATGGGCTAGGAATCGTGAAGATACGGTGGGGGTAGGGAGCAGGATGAAGGAGAAGGAAGGCGGAACGAGAAAAGACTGTGAACGTTTGTTTGGGACAATCAGATCTCATGTTGCTTGTCGCATTGCTCGTCGCATTTCGATCAAGTCTCGCTCGCATATACGCCACGTATTGTTTGAGGGTATTCAGATGAATAAAATGGTTATTAGAGGACTAGTCTGTCCTGTCCAATCATACTTGGGTAGTCAGTATGGCAGATAATCTCGATATACTTTCATCAACCTTCTACGAGTCCGAGCTAGACCTGATCCTTTCCCTACTTCCCTGCGATGACTATATGGATACAAATGGTAGGATGACACGGCTGGGGTATTGGCCACCCATGTGCAAAACATGCGTGCCCTTGTTCTTCTCGCTGTCCGGCCGCGGCTTGGAGAAAGCGGCTACCTCGGTGGAACCAGGATACTGACCCGAGATGTTGACTTGGATGGACTCCCCCTCTTCGTAGTCGACGCCCATGGCCCATATTCCAATCTCCAGCTTGACCACCTCCCCTCTGGGCACCTTCTCGACCACGTTGTGGGGGTGGAAGGGGAACTGGGGGTGGATGGACCTCGACGGGTCAATCTTGCGCTGCGATGCGCGGAGGATGCCCATCGAACCGTCGTGCAGCGTCAGGCTGACGCGGTCCTTCTCGGCCATGTCGTCGATGGACTTGACGGGCGTGCGGCTAAAGGGAAACTGCATCTGGCTGAGCTCCTTGCCGTTCCTGTCGAGCTTGCGCAGCTGCACGAACACGACCATGTCGTCGAGCTCGGCGCAGCTCACGTACAGCTCCGCCTTGGGCAGGCCCAGCAGCCGCGTCGCTTTGGGGAACGTGAGCCTGAACTTGGACACCGAGGCGCGATCCTCCGAGTCGTGCGACGTCGTGCTGGCGGTTCCTGGCAGCTCCGTGGAGAGCTGGCCTTCGGGCGCCAGGTAGAGGGTGCGGTAGTCGGTGTCGGGGACGGGGAAGTCGGGCAGCACGATGTCGTGCTTGACGTCCCGGTCCCCAAATGGCAGTGTCGCCCATCGCACGCGTGGTGTCTTTTCCCAATCGTTGTCGATGCCTTTGAGGTACTTGTCGAAGAATTTCTGACGGGATACTGGTCAGCAGAGTTCAGGGGTAGGGTCAGGGGCAGTCAGACTGGATACCTACTTGAAGCTCGAGGTTGCTCTCCGGCACGGCGTACAGCTCGAACCATTCCTGATATCCGCTCCATTTTATCCATTTCTTGTCCGTATTCACTTCCATCCAGCCGCGGACGGCGCCCATGGTGTGGATCTGGCTAAAGTCGGATCCGGTGATGAAGCACGGGATGTTGATCTTCTTCATGTCGACGCGCTTGTCGTCCCAGTACGCGTTGGCCGTGGGCGATCGGCGGTACATCTCGGAGATGTCTTCGACCCCGTGGCTTCCCTTGATGACGAGGGTGGTTATGAGGTCGTAGTTGCTCATCGTGAACCAGCCTCCACGGCAAAACTGCTCCCGGAAGATGTCACCAGATCCTTCCCAGGGCGCGATGCACTTTAGCGAGGGGGGTTCTGTGCGGCCGCGTGCCACTGCATGATGGCAAGGTACGAGTTGCCCGCCATGCCGACGTTGCCGTTGCACCAGGGCAGAGCTGCCAGGGACTCAATGACATCGTGGGCATCCTCGGCCTCCTGCTGGCCCATGCAGACGGCATCGCCATCGCTGTTGCCGGCTCCCCGAGCATCGACGCAGGCAATGGCATAGCCCCGAGCCACCCACCACGCCGGATCGAGACCCTCAAACTTCTCCAGCCCGCTCACGTCCTCGCGCTGCAGACAGCACGCCCAAGTGCAGACGTTGAAGATCATTTCGAGGGCCGAGTACTTCTTGCCGTAAGGCGACCACATCAAAATCACCGGCGCCTTCTCGTCGTTGTTCGGCCGGTAGATGTCGACGTACAGGCGGCAGCCGTCTCGGACGGTGACCTCGACGTCGTGGTCGATGCGGACATCCGACTCCAATGCCCGCGCATGAAAGGGCTTGCTTCCCTTGGGGATGACTTCGGATTTCCCGGGCGAGGGTTCCACGTACCCGTTCGTGCCGACCTCGGGCCTGCCCAGAGGCTTGAACGCGACTTGCAGCGGCGGCGGCATGGCTGTTGAAACTTGAAGGCACTGGTGGTGGTTGGTTCGGTCGAGGGCTGAGTGATCGCTGATCTGATCGCAAAACCGGGTGAGTCTGAGAGAGAGAGAGAGGTGGCTTGTGAGGAGTGACAAGCTTGGTGAGACTGGCTAGGCCTAGGACTGTAATCATGAACAACTTCTGGTGTTTGTCTCCAGCATGCATGCAACAGGCAAGATGATCAGTTTTCATGTCTTCCCATCGCGTCGCTCCCCCACACATGAATTTGGGGTTCATCCAGCAACCCCAAATCTCACCCACCATCCCGAGGAACGGTTCAGCTTGTGCCGTCTCCGGCATGCTCTTTCAGGGTAGCCGAAGGTCAACCGGGGGGCGCACATCTCGACTTCGGGACAATAAGCCGAACCGAACAGGGGGCAAGGGGCGGACTTCATCTCACGAACCGAGCCGAAATGCGGGGAATATGGGGGAGGGATTCCGTGGAATGTGGTGACATGCGGAGAAGGCGTGGAACGGGGGGGGGCAGTGAGAGACTGAGAGTCGTGGGAGATGTAGTTAAATACAAGTCTTGGATTGGTCTCCAGTTCGATTCAGTAACCAGTTTGTCAGTGTCAAGCAGTCAACACGACAACGAGTATCCAGACACATTACATTACACTGCTCAAGACTCGACTTGAATTTACAGTCTCACACAAGTGACACCACTTCCGCTTCATCATGTCCACCACCACGACGGTAGAGACCGAGGAGAAGAGGACCTTTGCGCCTCGCTTCGAGACCAAGAACCTCGTCACCTTTGACGAGAATGCGACGTATGGAGATTGGCGCGACGAGTTCCACAAGAACGGCTGCGTCGTGATCAAGGGCGTCATCACCCCCGAAAGGGCGCAGTACTATTGCGACCAGCAGATTCAGTGGCTGAAGAAGTTTGATCTGGGCTTCGACGAGAAGAACCCAGAGACCTTTACAGCGGACCATCTGCCCGTCAGCTTCAAGGGGGTGAGTAAACATCCTTGCTACGTGCTTGCGCCTGCCACGGCACCTCGGTGGTTGAGCAGTATACTGACTCGTCGATGCGACAGGCATGTACTTTGCCTACGCGGCCCCGCATGAGAAGATGGCCTGGGAGGCGCGGACCGAGCCCAAGGTCGTCGAGGTGTTCGAGAAGCTCTGGGGTACCAAGGAGCTGCTCTGCTCGTTCGACGGCATGAACATCTCGATGCCCAACCGGAAAGACCTGGCCTGGAGCCCGTGGCCTCACTGTGATCAGAACCCGGAGCGCAAAGGGTGAGGACAATAACAACAACCACCCGCCCACAGCCGCTGTCCCATGTTTGCTGACAGACCCCGTGTGTGCAGTATGCAAGCGGTACAGGGCCTTCTCAACTACGCGCCGAACGGGCCCAAAGACGGAGGCTTGATGCTGATGAGGGGCTCCTCCAAGCTCTTCGATGAGTTCTTCGCCCACAAGCGCGAGTCGTTTGACCACGAAGACGCCCCGCCCCCCGAGCTCAAGTACATGGACCTGTTCCTCTTCAGCGAGAAGGACAAGAAGTGGTTCGAGGAGCGCGGGTGCGAGATGTTCAAGGTAGACATGGAGCCCGGCGACTTTGTCCTCTGGGACTCTAGGACGATGCACTATGCCTGCCTGCCCGAGGGCGAGCAGATCAGACATGTGCAGTACGTGTGCATGACGCCTCGCCAGTACGCCGACGAGGAGGCTCTCGAGGCCAAGAAGTACTGCTTTGAGAACTTTATTGGCACGACACACTGGCCTCACTGGTGAGCACTGAGCCCCCCTCCTCGCTGTCGACCCCATTAATGGACCTTGGCATGGCCATGGCTAACATTGTCTGCAGCAACATCCGGCCCGCCGAGGAGAAGCCTATGAGGAATGGTCAGGTCTGCCCCAAATACAGGACAGAACCTTTTGAGAAGCCGGTACTCACTGATCAACTACTCCGCCTTGCTGGCGTCAAGCCGTATTGAAGCGGGAGTCGAGTGGAAGCTGTCTTTGTAGATCATTCGCCAGTAGCTACTTTCTTGCTGCACCAGGTTGTTGTACATAGGTGCTGTTTAGAATCCATAGTGGAGTATCATTCACTTCATGACCAGCTGCTATAGCCTATATTGAAAGTATTTTGCATCTTGCGTCTTCTAGGTTCGAGTTGGGCATACGGCCCAACACTGTGTGCTCTACGCAATCGCTGACTCTTGTCCGCCGGTTGTGTCGAGTCTTGTGGTTTCGAGTTGGGGACGCGGCCCAACACCACTGCAGGTTGACCCTCCATGCTCACACAACAACGGATGACTTGTACAGCAGTCGCGTTGTGTTGTAGCCCCGTCCCGGCCTCGGCAAAGTGATCACGACATCCCCCGACAACACTTGTCTGAAAACACACCCAGCACCCTTTGCTTCATAGTCAACAATGCTTCTTTTCTTTCGTGGCTTCTTACAGATACACATTCCCAAACCGCCCATCCCATCTTCATTCGAGGCACACATCATGACTATACGGAACTCGGTCGAGACTTGTCGTCATTATTATCACCACCCATCCCGGGCCATCCACATAGCCGGCCAAAGTCGAAGAGCTGCCGAAGCATTGCCTCATGCCATCGCTCCACCAGCCTCTAGACATGCGTAGCAAGCGTTGGCACAGCGTCCAAGCCCTCGGTAGATGAGACGGGCGAATGAGAGCGAGTATAATGCCGTTGACCCGCGTGACAACGATAAGGAGCGGCGGCGGTGGCCACGATCGCCAGTCCTCCAGCCGAACCGTACCGCAGGGTCGGTAGACGCCAAGATAGTCCAGTGCCTCCTTTGGCAGACTAGCCATGTGGCATGGGTTGAAGAACGCGGGGCCCCGTGTGGGGGAACACCCCGGTTCGGACGGCCATTGCGGGGGGCCCCAGGTCTGAGAGACTGAGACTAGACCAAATAGCAGGATCAGCTGCAACACCAGGCATGAAAGGGGGAAGGCGTGCTGAATACCGGGGTATCGGGGGTGTGAAGCCAAGGGAGGACGGAAAACGCCATGAGACTTGGGCGGCCACGCACGCGCGCCGAAAATCCTTGGAACTCGGGTTGTATCAGGCCTTGGGATTTGCATAAAGCCATGCACCAGAGACGCCGAGTTGAGAGTGCTCCTCGCCCTCATCATCCCAGATAGCAAGGCAAGCGAGGAAACTCCCTGTTCGCTCTTCTATCGGCTGCCCGAGTCCGAATACCTCACCTCGCGTCTCATCCCAAGCTCTCTTTAGACTTTGCCTCTCCCGCTCGATCGGCAATCCCGCAACGCGGACATGTCTGACACGACGAAGAGTGACGACAAGGTCTATTCCTCGCATGTCGAGGAGACCAGCGTCGAAAATGGCAATCTCGCCATTGCCAACTCCGAGATTGCCGTCAGTGGTACGGTCCAGCTGACAGTTGGTGCCCTCGTCTACATTCCCACTCCCACGGCGGACCCTCAAGGTGAGCAGCACGATGGACAGACAGCCTGGGAGATGATTAAAATGCTGATTGGTCTCATCTGAATAGATCCTCTGAACATGCCCCTATGGCAAAAGTACATTGTGCTCATCGTCATCTCGCTGTGTAAGTGCAAATCAGCAATTTGACAGGCAACTTATGACCTGTCATCTCCTCGAGACGCACAGCGGGACTAACAGGTCCAAGTTTCCACGATTGGTCTGTCTCTGGTATCTGGATTCGGCGGTCTTTTGGGTTTCTATATCCCCGGATATTCGGCTGCCGGAAAGGACTACGCCGATATCACGCATCTCATGACGTACCCAACCCTGACCATGTGAGTATACCTGATTTAGAGGCAGGCAACTCGTTGACATGCCGAGGAGTGCGTACTAATAAGCATCTCACTATAGGGGCATCGGCAACTTGATCGGCATGCCTATCGCTATCGCCGTAGGCCGCAAGGTAGTTCTGATGGGCTCGACTGTCATCATGGTCATCAGCGCGGCCCTGTGTGCCGTGGCCACCAACTACGAGTGGCATCTCGCCGCTCGTATGGTCCTCGGGCTTGCTGCCGGTCAAAGCGAGAGTCTGGTTCCTATGATCACGCAGGTGAGTTAGTTTGGGGCTGCCTTCGGGACGCGTCGTCGAGACGGCGGTTTGACAGTTGGCTGACGAGGTTGGTGTCGGCAAAACAGGAAATCTTCTTCCTGCACGAGCGAGCCCGCGGCCTCATGATCCAGCAGACCATCCAGACCGTCGCCACGTCCGTCTTTGTCCTCTTCGCCAGCCCCATCGCCGAGGCCATCTCGACCAAGTGGTGGTATGGGCTCGGGGCGGCCTTGTCGGGGGCTTGCCTCCTCTGCACGATCCTGTTTGTGCCCGAGACCAAGTACGACAGGTCTGCGACCGCCTTTCAGGAGCGGCAACGGCTGTCCGAGGCTGGGCTGGATGACCAGTCCACCGACACCAAGGACGTCGTGATCCTGTGCACCGAGAGACCTCCGCTCGACACGGTCAACTACATGCCCAGGACGTTCCGGTCCGACCTCCGGCTCTGGGTCGGCCAGCCCGAGTGGCGCAAGGCGATGGAGGTTTTGATTGTGAGTCGTTGCCACTTGATATCCGTCCCGAGGATGACACGTCAATGATGACTCGGTCCAGGACGCAGGCTGACGTTTTCGTGTGTGCGCGCGCAGCAATCGTTCGAGCTGCTCCTCTTCCCCAACGTCCTCTGGGCGCTCTGCCTGAACGGCCTCACCCTCGGCGTCAACATCGCCATCGGCACCACCTACGGCAACATCGTCACGGCGCCCCCCGTACAACTGGCCCCAGTCGTCGGCCAGCTACATCAACTGCGGGCAGATCGTCACGGCGCTGGTCGCCCTGCCCGTCTTCGGCCACGGCTCCGACAAGCTCATCCGGTGGTTCGCCGACCGCCGCGGCGGCGTCCACCAGCCCGAGGTCCGCATGCTGCCCCTGGTCGTCCCCATCCTCGTCGGCGTCTTCACGGCGGTGCTCTACGGCCAGGGCGCCGCCCACCCGGACAAGTACCACTGGTTCGTCTACGTCTGGGCCGTGGCCGGGTACTACTTCACCTTCATCGGCGCCAACATCGTCGCCATCACGTACCTGCTGGACAGCTACCCGCAGCGCGCCAGCCCGCTGCTCATCATCATCTGCGCCTTCCGCGGCATCATGTCCTTCGGCGTGAGTTACGGCATCGCGCCCTTTACCGAGAGGGCCGGGTACGACGGGGCCTTTGACACCTTTGGCGGCTTGACCGGCTTGTTCGGCGTCTTGGGCATCGCTGTGTATTTCTACGGCCACAAGATCCGCAAGATGACGGGCAAGTATGCACAGAGCAAGGACGAGTGAGCGAGGGGGTGCTTTTCATATGTTTACGGATACATGGTGTCTGACAGTTGACTGGGGTAAGTTGCCTGGGTGAACATGTAACGATCGGTAACAAAACCAATGTACTGACTGTTGTGAACTCCGCTATTGTGTTGTGGTCGCGACGAGAGGTGGATGGTAGGTAGTAGGCTGGTGAATAACCAGCACATGATTACTATTATTCCACCGAGGCGGATGGCCGTCTACCCTGGATTCCCCTCACCTACGACTCCACCTATACTTGTCCACGATGCTCTCTATATCGCAGTCCCACGTAGAGTTTCTAGCTTCCATCTGCGAGAAAGTTTCAGGCGCTACATCGACAGTCAGACACGATTGTCATTGATTGGCAAGGGACGTAGATCATAAAAGGAAGGGGGGAGGAGGGTGGCCAGAGGGAAGCAGGGAATCGCCGACTTACTGGGGGTGGCCGAAGGCTATTCCGCGTTGCCAAGAGGGGGAGAGGCGGTAGAGGTTTCGAGTACATGGAGTATTGCCTCACAAGCTGCGACTTGGGCACGACGACGGTATGCGGCGAGATTTGTGGCGGGTGCTTCAACTCGTGCGGGCTGAGATTAGGCGGCTGCTGCTGCTGTGTTGGACTCACCAGGGACTGCTGCGGTGGATGGCGCGGCGGTGGCGGCTGCGATCGATAACTCGGCGGCTTCTGCAGTGAGCGGCGCGGCGAGAGCGGCGACGGCGGCGGCGAGTCGAGCTGGACGTGCTTGGCCCTCGTGGGCTTCTCACCCGCGCCGCTCCCCCGTTCGCGGACGGACTGCCGGGGTGCAGTCGCTGCAGCAGCATCTTGACGGCGGGGATGCAGCCGCAGACGATGCCGGTCGCCAGCTCGGCCACGGTCCAGTTGACGATGGGGATGTAGTCCCACGTGGGGTCGGACGAGTCGCCAAAGGAGGACAGGAAGCCGAGCCGGACGACGGTCGTGAGCGCGCTGAAGGAGCCGAGGAAGATCATGACGCCGACGGCGAGCTTCTTGACCGGGCGCATCTGCAGCCTCCACAGCGCCGGCAGGGGCAGCACCAGCACGCAGAGGTCCTGGGCCAGGGCGAGGGCCGAGTTGGCGTAGGCGAGCGAGCCGATGTCGATGCAGGAGCCGGCCTTGATGTCCTTGTCCCAGAAGAGGGGGACGGGCGTGCAGGAGAATATTGTCAGGGCGAGCAGGACGAGGGAGGAGGTGGCTATGAAGGCGATGACGGCGTAGGTCCAACGGCGCATCTCTCGGCTGGGAAAGATGCGCAGGTAGAGGTACGTGAAGGATATCTTCACCATGCCGAGGGCCGGCACGTAGATGACTTCTGCGACGTACACTGTACACACGAGTCAGCATGGAAGTGTCCGTAAGAGGTGATGGTCTCCGGGGTCGGTCTTACAAAGTCGAAGGATCCTCAAGAGGGCGCCCGGTTCGAGATCCCAGAGGTGTCTTCCAAACCCGAGCTGTGCCACTGTGTTTTTCATCACACGGTCAGTTCATTATCGCACTGTCATGGTTTGCGGATAGGATGTGGTTAGGTACCTACTTTTGACGACGGACCCCAGAGCTGCCGCGGAGATTACCTATACAGTTGGTGGTAACTTGTAAGCAGACAACTCATTGCGACGTGGAAATTATAGAGCCTTACAACCGCCGCAATTATCAGCATGTCGTCTACGTGGAAAGACTTGCGACAGTAGTATATCGAGCCTATCCGCGCCATCACCACGAGAGCTGCGAGCAACCAGAGCGATATCGAGATGCCGAGCACTTCAGGGACACGAGATGGGCTGTCGAGTCTGCACGTCGATGCTTGGACTCTGGCCGTCTCTGCAAAAGTCGAACGGTCAGCGGTCGGCGAGGAGTAGCCATCGTGAGAGGACGGTCATCCCATACCCAGGGAGTCTTGCATCGTGCAATTAGCAACAAGACACGCCGCGCTCAGCGTCGCCAACTGCGCGTTGGAACATTGGCACGCCGTATCTATCAACCCGCAGCCCGATGCCGGGACGGATTGTAGGAGACATGATAACTGTGGGTTGCGAGACGATGTCAGATCACGCCCGCCTCACTCTCTTCGAGCTCGAGACTGATGCAGAACATACCGAACATGGGGATAGGTCTGCCAACGTCGCAGCTCTACTATCTGGCCTCGTCGGCTCAGCGCGGCTGGAAGTCGACGAGTAGAGCACGAGTACCAAACAAGTCCACCGCATTCTGCCACTATTCTAGAGGGTCGCTGTCGCTGAATCCGTCAATCTTGTGCTTTCGCGTATACGGTGTAAGTTATAACGGCTCGGGCATTCGGGCGATGGGGAATGACAGCAGCATGTTTCTCTTCCCACCCGCCCGCGGCGAGAGAAAGCGAGACTGCACGGTAATAAGTGATACATGGACGCAACTTTCGTCGTATGGTGCATCTTCGTCCCATCCATCCCATAATAAGCATCATGTCCTGCAGGCTAGACGAGTTGCCAAGGTCGAGATAGAGTTCGGATCTAGGGGCAACGTTGCTGGCTGTCGTTGGATCTCACCGTTGCTCGTTGCGGCCATGCATATGCTAGCCGTGTTGGCCTATAGCTCAGTTTCGTGATTCGCGCGCTCTTGAAAGTAATTCGACGGGGGATGGAAGACTGGCTCTGCGGCCTTTGTCGCCCTTTGACGCGACGGGGATCAGCAGTCGGTCGGCTGGACCAAAGTCCAGGTCCAGGTCCAGGCCGCACTACCGGTACCGGTACCTAATCACTACCACCCACACATGATGGTTGCCGTCCATCCATGACTTGGCTGCGGAGAGGTCGGGCAGCTAGCTCTACAGCTCTGTAGCTCTGCATCCGACGAGACGCTCCTCGAGCAGCGGCGGCCACTAGGTTCGCCTCAGCGTGTCAGATCGTAGGAGCCGGCAATGAGAAACATGGACACGGCCGACCGCTCGGACATGACGGTAACGTATTCACGCCTAGAGTCTCCCCTAGAAGAAAACCTCCGGGGCGCTATTACTTGGCCCTTGGCCTTTGGCTCTGCAAGTCTGCCCAAAGGAGGCGGGCGGTCTTGAAACGTGCAGGGTGAGATCTTTGCCTCGGCAGGCATGTCTTGTGCGGCACATCTGCTGGTGGCCGCCGCTAGGATAGAATGAGAGACTTGGATCTTTAGAATGGCTGGCCGGCTAGGAAGATCCGTGATCTCGTCCCGAGGGGATTCAGAAACCCATACCGGTACCGGTACGTCAAGAGATGGCCAGGCCAGCTCGGCAGTTGGAAGCAAGGTCTGAAGATGGCTAGCGGGCAGGTTGATGATTGATCGATGCTGCTTGCGATGGCACATTTTGCGTCGAGGTTTCAGCATTCCAGTAGGGACAGTCCCGGGCGGGATCTGAACAGCAAGGGCTGAGTTGGACTTGAGTTGGATTGAGTCGCGAATTGGGTTCCTTGTTCATCTGGCAGCCCAAGCGAGGCTTTCGTTAGAGGCGCTGACGAGACTCACCAGTCAACACAGATAGGGGATACAGATAGAGGGGTTAACTCATGTATATATAGTTATGCGGATATATACCGTGAACACCGGAGCCAAGCCATCGTATCCCCTTTCCGTGTTTTGATTCCCGTCTCCATTCTGACTTTCATGTTCGAAGCGATCCCCTCCCCCAATTCCCATCTCCATCCCTCTTCAGACTTCACCCATCCGCGCCATCCGATCTGCAAGTGGCGACACGACATGGTCGAAATGATGTCATCACCTCCCTCCCACTCGAAAACACAAACTCACCACCGTTGTCGCTGTTCCAACTATCGGCATTCGCTGATAAGAAAAAATCCAACACCCGTCTCACGCCGTCAACACATAATTACATGCTCAGCCCAACGACCCCTACACAACAAACCAGGGGAGCCGGCGTGACGTTTGCGCATCGTTCGTCGTGCCGCCCAGGGGAGAGAAAAAAACAAGGGGAAAAGAAAAAAAGTCTCCATTGTTCTTCTCCGTACGTCGATCTCCACTTGGCGTTGTTGGGATTCTCCTTCTTCTAGAAGCACTAGAAGCACTAGAAGCAGGATAACTCACACCTCATTCCAAGAATTCTGGCAAAGCCCATGAGCTCACCGGGGGGCCACTCTTTCGGCAAGTTCGTGAGTTGCCGGGTGGGACGCGTCTCGGAACCATCTCGGAGAGAGGCTCGGCTTCATGCGCGATTGGGCTGACGGGGGCCCCCGGGGGTTCCTCTTTCCGCGTGAGTCGGTTGCAGGAATGAGGCGGTTCTGTTTTCGAAAGGCGGGTTTTCCGTGTCATGACAGTGATGACACTGTACACAGGAGTGGCGGTGGAGCGGGAGGGAGATGGAGATGGGGGGGGGATGATGACTCGATGAGGCTATGAGGGTTCCGATAAAAAGCAGTGGCAGTGCCTTTGTTTTGCGGTCGGGTGGAGGAGACGATGTTGGCTTTCGACGACGACTTCTCGACACTTGCACATCTTGGAATCTTGGAATCTCCCACATTGCCAGACAGTAACGACTAGCCGGACACTGCTGCCGATCCATCAGACATACCTACCATACGGTCTATACCTCTCTTCACCCACAACCTCCTACCTGCCGAGAATGGGCTCCCTCACCCCCCAACGCCTCTACATCCTCGACACAGGCCTCTCCCACCCGTCCCGCCACGGCTCCATCCAGACATGCCGGCCGGACGGTAGCGACCTGCACACGCTCATCGCCCAGATGCCGCACAACCCGGACGGCATCGCCATCGACCACGGGGCCGGGCACATGTACTGGAGCAACATGGGGTCCTCGCTCTCGACCGAGGGCGGCTCGATCGAACGGGCCAACCTGGCCGACGGCTCGGACCGGCGCACCATCGTGCCCGAGGGCGCGACGGGCGCCTGGACGCCCAAGCAGGTCTGCCTCGCGCCCCGCAGCCAGAAGCTGTACTGGTGCGACCGCGAGGGCATGAAGGTGATGCGCTGCGGGCTCGACGGGTCGCGGGTCGAGGTCCTGGTGTCGACGGGCGCGACCGAGGACGACCGGCGGGACCAGCGCAACTGGTGCGTGGGCGTCGCCGTCGACGAGGCCGCCGGCGTCTTCTACTGGACCCAAAAGGGGCCCTCCAAGGGCAAGCAGGGCCGGATACTGCGGGCCCCTGTCGACGACCCCGACGGCTTTCGCCCCGAGGCCCGGACCGACGTAGAGGTCGTACTAGACGGCCTGCCCGAGCCCATCGACCTCGAGCTCGACGAGGCGGCGCAGACGCTCTACTGGACCGACCGCGGCGATCCGCCCGCGGGCAACACGCTGAACCGGCTGGCCCTCGCCGACGTCGTCATGGCGACGGGGACAGGGACGGGGACGGGAACGGGGACGGAGACGCCCCGGCCCGAGCCCGAGATCCTCGTCAGACGCCTGCACGAGGCCATCGGCCTGGCCGTCGACCATGCACGCGAGAGGGCGTACGTGACCGACTTGGCCGGGGGCGTCTACACGGTAGATCTGCGGACGAAAGAGAAGACGGTGTTGTTCCAGGAGCTGGGGGATTTGACCGGCATCGCATTGGCGTGAGACGAAGACCGGCAGGAGCAAGCAAAGGGCCTAGGCTAGGAACGAAACGCAGATATATACCCCGAGAATCCTATTGGTTCTCTCTCCTCTTCCTCCTACGAAACCTCATGAGCGGACGTATGGGATGAAGGCATGTGACGAGTCGATCGATCACCAACCAACCGGATTGCGCAGGTGGGGGATGACCACCTGCCTATGCGAAAGATGCTCCTAGCGAATACAGTCCACGGCCAGATAGATAGATACCCTAGACAGATGCGACTCATCCCCCCTTTCCAACTCGTCAAGCATCATCATCTCCCCGGCCGACGGCCCAGTAAGAACCAGCAATGCCTCTCCGTCTCCTCCCCGCCGTCCCCTCGGACGCAACAGCCGCCCCGGACCTACGGCGCGCGACCTACGACCTCAACCCCTTTACACCAATATTCTTCCCCAGCGAACCCGCACCCGAGGTCGTCCATTTCGTGACCGACGACCTGCGCCAGAAGATCGATGGCCAGGACGCCAAGCACATGCGCTTCTACAAGGTCGTCGACGTGGACCTAGAGCAGGGCAAGCAGATGGTCGCGTTTGCGCAGTGGAATGTGAAGACCTGTTGCGCGCCACCGAGCGCCGCGACGCGCATTGAAGGCGGATATGGACCGGGCAGTAACACCGAGGCTTGCGATATGGTGTTTGGCGGATTGAGGAAGCGGACGGCGGACGTGATTGAGGAGGAACCGCATGTTTGTAAGTGACGAGGGCAAGGTTGCGAATGAGACCCTCCGCTGACCATCCAACAGATCTAGAAACAGTGCACACCAGCCCCCCGTCATCAACGCCGCGGTGCTGGGGTCATGCTCATGAGACGCTGTGTTCAGGATGCTGAGGAGCTGGGGCTTCCGGCATAGGTGGAATCGTCCATCGAAGGTCATCGTCTGTACCACAAGTGCGGCTTCGTTGACGTGGACGAGTTCGTGGCAAGTTTGAGCAAATGGGATGCGCCTGAGCTGCATCGAAACTGGCTGATGACCAAGCGGCTGACCAAGCGGCTGCCCAAGAGGTGACGGCAGTCCATGAAGATAGCTGATGCGTGTTGATCTCGGGTCACGCCTAGGAATTCGATACTCGAAAGGCCGCAAGAAAACACCACGCGTGGGTTTCGGTGAACCGCTCGGTGGCGAGGGACGAACGCGCTCATCTCATAAGTGATTAGTAGTCGAAGCGAAAGCGTCTAATTTTACATTATGCCTCATAACCGTACTTGACCAAGAGCAGGACTATCTCAAAGCTCATCCTCCCTATACCAGAACCCTGCGCGCACACTGCCAGGCAAACTTGGGAAACCCTGGTGCGACCGCTGACGTGCATGCATCCAAGAACCCTCGGGTCTCGGCGATACCAGACTTCGCCGCATCATAAAGGCCTCGAAATGGGAGATGGGATGGTCAGACCAAGACAGCGGCCACCGGTTCTCCAGATGCAGCTGGTATAATGTCTGTCTTGGTTGGCGCGATGCAACGGCGCCCTTCTCTCGCTCTTTTCCCTGATAGAAGCAAAAAAACCAATCCCCGCAATCCGGTTGGTCCAACCTATAAAGACCACAGACACAAACAAAACACAACAAGGAGCGCTTATGCCTCTGCGGCCTTGGCCTTCTTCTTCTGCTCTACCTTCAGTAGTAGAGCTCGGTTGATGTGGGGCAGGACACCTCCAAAGGCGATGGTGGCACGAATGAGGGTGTCGAGCTCCTCGTCACCACGGATGGCAAGTTGAAGGTGACGCGGCGTAATACGTTTGACCTTGAGGTCCTTGGCAGCGTTCTGGAAGCAGAGAGGTCAGAGAGCGAATCACGTGCGTGGGCTGAAAAGGCAGAGGAGAGGAGTGGGCAAGTGCAGGCAACAGCGAGGACAATGAATAGAGGGTATGACTCACTCCTGCCAGCTCCAGGACTTCGGCGGTCAGATACTCCAGGACAGCTGTGACATAGACAGCAGCCTTGGCGCCGACACGCATCTTGTTCTGCGTGTTCGCTTTGAGAAAACGCTTGACGCGACCGCAGGGAAACTGAGAAGAGGCATGTTAGTCATCGGTTCGCAGTAGGTGTCGGGTCCATGAAGGTGAGAATGCGTCGTCGCGTCGAGCGTAATCGCATCTGTCGTGTGGTGTCAACGTGTCGAAGCGAGGACCAGGCCAGCCAGTTGAAGATGGATGCACCAGAGACCAAGACGACCGCGCATGTTTCGTAGGTGGAGATGCAACGCGTGGCTGGCATCGAGGATGGGGTGCGACGATGGCGCAATAAAGGCGAGGTCTGTTGTTGACATGTTGACGCGTTGCGTGGTGCACGAGTCGTCGTCAGGTCGAGGCGTGTGTCGTTGCTGAGCAGTCGGGTCGAGGGGTTGGGTTCGCGGGTCGACGAGGTCCAGGATATCGCTCCCAGAGTGGGTGTTCAAGTAATGAAAACACCAGAAACATGACATACCTGAAGTCCAGCGCGAGCCGAGTGACTCTGTTGCTTCTTGGGTCCCTCGACGGTCGACGTCTTGCCGCCGGAACTCTTGCCCCCTGCGGATTTGCCTTTTCCTCCGGGCATTATGATGTGGTGTGTGTTGCGCGTAAAAGTCGGGTGACGGACGCGGTTAGGTACTCGAAGTGGCGTGGAAGAAGAAGAATGCGATGGATGGGGAATGCTCGCGAGAAAATTTGGTCTGTTGATGGTGTGGTTGGAGATGTTGTTTGTTCTGCCTTTGTCGATTGGTTGAACGAATGGCCGGCAACAATTAATCCAAGGCTTTCGAGGATGGGCTGACCTGACGTGAAGAAAAACGCTCAGTGACTCGGGGTGGCAGTTGCACAGCTGAACACTGAACTCGGGGCCTGCACAAGGCAAAGAGCAGCCTGGAGCGTGGAGCGACAGAACCCCCCGACGCGCTTAGGAAAGCTCTGGTAGAGCCTGGGGCACCCTGGGGCGAGCTGATCCAAGCTCCTAAAGCCCCTCCCCCTCCATCCTACTGTGTAGCATGAAGTTGTCCGACAAGGTCGGCCAGTTGGCGGCCAGCTGCAGATGAGTCATCGGATAAACTCCGGCATACCGTCGAGGCCAAGCGCCATCTAAGGAGTGCATCATGACCAAGGGAACGGGATGCGCCATGAGAGTGAGGGTGCCTTGCCTCCCATATCCGGCGGGAAGATACAAAAGTGAGATGGGGAGATGCGTCTAGAGCAGAACTCTCTGCTTCTAGCTTCTGGTGAGGGGTTACGCCGTGGTGGCAAGGGAACTCGAACGAGTGATACTCAGCTTGCTTTCGCTCCTTGAAGCCCATTCATCATGCGGGCCGTTGCAGTGAATGTCTTGGGCTGCTCCATGACTGGAATATTGCCCATAAAGCTTTTCATGGACCATGTCTGAGTCTCGGAGAGCCCGGACATGGCAACAGAGACGAGGTTGCTTTCGTCGTGAAGCGTGTCGCCATCGTTGTGGCCAGCATTGCACATCTCAAGTTGGAGACTTGGACTTGGTTGCTGTGGAATGAGAACATTACCTAATGCTCGAGCCACAATGACCGAATATATTGTGGCTCATACAGGGGTGACTCGTGTCCAGCCACAGTCTCGTCATCGCTTTGACGAGCAGCCACCGACGCATCCTAGCAGCTAGCTAGGAATCCCAGCCCACAATCCCAGTGCATCATCGACTGCCTGTCGTTCATCATCTTGCAGGAGGCACAGGAACAGACGGCCTTTCGTAGTATCCGCCAAGATGGTAATCGTTGAGAGAGTTATTGGTTATATATCTCCTCTTATACGCGCATTTTCTTCTTTTCTTTTACTCTTCCCCATCTTTCAGTCCAATCACCTCGTCGTAGGTACTCGGACTCCGTATGTGACGTGACGGTATACCTAGCGCAGATCCATCAATGATCATCCGGGTAGCCTGCCTCAAGACTTGACGATGAAGATTTCGTGCCTCTTGTACTCTGCTGTGAGTTACCTGCTATATATTGCACATTAACACTTCGCCCTACTTTTATGAAATGTTTTGCAGGCGTATTTCAGCCTGGGTAGAGCGGATAGTTTGATCTATACACCATCTTAACGCGACCTCGTAGCAGCGACACCCTGGAGCAGTGGAAGCCACGTATTAGTCTTCTTCCAGAGTTCCATCAGGGTTGCAGCACCTACGATGTGTATAAGTTGATTGCTGATCGGGCAGTAACAGGGGCGATACTCCATGTGCCATGTAATGTGTTGGACTCTGGAGTTGGCCAATCGATATGTCGTGGCTCGTAGGAAGTAGAGTAGCGCCAGGTATGTCTATCAAACTAGCTGATCCCTTGCGTTTACGGTTTGCATCATGCCCTGTGTTGACCTGCCACTTTTGATACACACTCCAAACATTCATGATGCAATCACATACCTTTGACCGAAAGGGATACAAATCCTGGGACCAGCGTCTCTTGTTATGATTCCATTACTCACAGCAGTTGCCACGTTCCGAAATCAAATATGCTGCAATCTCACACTTTCAGCCGTTAACTCGTCAAACCACTTTGAATAGCTGAACATTTTAGTCATCTTCAAACCAAGTATGGAAAGTCTACACTAGTCTGATTTCTTCCTTTCTCCCTTTGATCAAAATCCCGTATTACAGTTACGAGCATTTTCTAATTGTTTGACGGAATTCGCAAACTGTTATGTACGAGTTTAGTATTTGCTATCTAGATAGGTAACGGTTTTACTAGAGTGTTGCTAAATGGCGTTTGGAGCAAGAAATATTAAGCTACATCTTTCCAGGTTGGCTCAAATAGAAGAAATGCATGAAGAAAGGTTCACCGGAACTTGGGTTCCTAAGAGCGAATGTGTTCCCGAGCTTCAAGTAGTATTTTCAACGCCACCTAACGTACCCTGTTATTAAACTGGTAGAGTCTGCACTTTCATGCATGTCTTCCCTAGACCGATAACAATCAAAACCACAGTTTAGACTCGAGTGGTTCGATCCAAAGCTATAGGGTGGATTAATGGCAAGATCCGTTGTTGCAAATCCTGGAAATCCGCAAATCAAACATTTCAATCGATACAATAGTTAAGCCGGCCGATGTTTTCCTGTTACTTTACAATAACACGTTTGTAGTCTCACGAAGACATAGTCAAGCATATTATATAGTGACATACTCGGTGACAATTCAATATTACAAATCTGGTACAGCCAGGTTTATGTATACAAAAACCCACGTGCGGAGTAAATCTTTCCAAGGGAAGAATTGTAAATGAATTGTTTTTTTTCTACTGGTAAACAACACTTGTGCTACTTTCAAACTCATTCATGCTGAATATTTTGCTGTAAGGAAAGGCGATAAGTATATTGTGATAACCCATGGATAGCCTCTGTCGTCCACGCGCCATCGCTGTAGCTATGGTTTCTCAAACTCTACTATTTCCTAGGTTTTGCTGGCATCGAATTCAGATCCTGTACAGGGCAAGCTTTGCCGAGAGAATCGAAGCATAAAAACCTTCTAGCCTTGTGGTATCTCTGACCTGAATATCTTTGTGAACCGGCGGGCCCTGCCAGACCTTGCATCACGATGCGGCTCAAGAGCGGTGACAATTTCCCGTGTACCGTTACCATGGCAGCCAACAACAGAAGAAGCCGTGCTCAGCGAGCAAGTCGTCAAGAAGATAGGCCCCATCGTCAGTTGCTTCCTGAGCAGCGGCTGGAGCGGAACACCCTATGTCAAAGACATCTATAACGGGAGGACTTACCACCTCGCCGGGCAGTCATTCCTTGAGGACAACTAGATGAACGGTAGTGTCAGGCAAGTCGGTATAACCTTACGGAACTTATCATGATGCTAGCCACCCTCAAAAACATATAGTGGTGGCAATGACAGGCATCATCTGGAATGGAATCCCAAACCGAGAACACCAGAAAGCTTGCACTGGAAGCCTCACCGTTCACGACGAAGCCCGGTCCCGTACGAACTCTACTAGCGATGAACCCGGCTACAATAACTCTCCGTCGGTAACTAATAGCGTATCATGTATGCCACATCGACACCAGAGGCGAAACGATTCTGTTCGCTCGGGAATAAACTTTCTTCAGCCCAGAGCATATTGCCTTATTCCCATCAAGCCCGCAAAGTCTACGCCGACTCGCCTCCGATAGCGAAGGCCCAACGGACCCATGTCGTAGAAGTTTTCGCCCAATACCGACGCCCCCCAGGCAAGACCCCATCGCTTTGCTCCACCGCCCTAGCGATACGTCGGACCTCGACCGCTACCTTTCGGAGACACGCCGTCGCCGCCGCCGATGCGTACGCCGTAGGTATTTCAAGGTCGTGCTCCCCACGTTGGCGCCGGACGGTGGACGGAATGGAGTCGTTTCTGTACCTTGCCGCTCCTTTTGACGGACCCATCATCCGACGGCCAGCAACATGTCTGATCAGGTTCGATCACCGCCGTCTGCCCATCTCGAAGCCGGCACCGGCACCGGCACCGTCGCCGTCGCCGTCGCCGCGCACAGCAGCAGTCCCCTCCGGCAGACCGTCTCGGCGCGCACCGCCAGCCAGGAGCTGCCCAAATGGCGCAAGAACGTCATCATCTTCGTGGTGAGCTGGATGACGCTCGTGGTCACCTTCTCGAGCACCTCGCTGCTCATCGCGACGCCCGAGATCGCCGGCGAGCTGAACACCACCGCCGAGGTCCTCAACGCGACCAACGCCGGCGTCCTGGTCATCATGGGCCTGTCCTCGCTCCTCTGGTCGCCGCTCAGTGACATATTCGGCCGGCGGAGGATTTACAACGTCGCCATCTTCTTCATGCTGGCCGGGTCCATTGGCGCGGCTGTCGCCCCGAACCTCGCGGCCTTTACGGCGCTGCGGTTCGTCTGCGGCCTCACCGGCACGTACTTTATGGTGGCCGGCCAGACCATCATCGCAGACATCTTTGAGCCCGTGGTCAGAGGCCGTGCCACGGGTTTCATGATGGTAGGGACGGTCGCGGGACCCGCTCTGGGTCAGTACTCGATGGCCCCGTGTAACATGTTCTGTACCGGCATGGTGTGCTGCTGCTGACGCGAACCCTTAGGACCCTGCATCGCTGGTGTCATCACCACTTTTAGTGGCTGGCGCGTGATCTACTGGGTGCAGACTGGCATGGCGGCACTCGGCCTTGCTCTTTCCCTGCTCTTCATCCCGACCATCCGCGACGAGCACGAGGGAACGGAACAGGAGCGGGAGAAAACGCCGTCTTCGCTCTCGGCGCGGGAGGTGGTCGGAAAGTTCAATCCCGCCAGGGTCTTTAGGCTGTTCCTCGTCCCCAACATCCTCCTGGCGGTAAAGCAGCACAACCTGTTTCCCCCTTTGCCATCGAGCCTCACTGACGCCCGAACCAGGACGTGACGTGTGGCCTTCTCGCCGTGACCCAGTACGGGCTGCTGACCTCGATCCGGCACATCATCAACCCGCGCTTCAACCTGACGAGCCCGCTCATCAGCGGCCTGTTCTACATCGCGCCCGGGGCCGGGTTCTTCATCGGCAGCATCTTGGGCGGTCGCTTCTCGGACCACACGGTCAAGAAATACATGAAGAAGCGGAACGGTCTCCGACTGGCCAAGGACCGGCTCAACAGCGGCCTGTCGGGTCTGTTCATCGTGCTCCCGATCTCGATGATGCTCTTCGGGTGGCCGCTGGACCGGGGCGTGGGAGGCCTTGCCCTGCCCATCGTGGCGGCATTTTGGATCGGAATCGGCCTTATGGGGACCTTTAATGCACTCAATACGTACACGGCCGGTGGGTTTTAACATGTTTTTATTTCATCATGACGGCAAAACCTGGTTGCGCCCTCACTGACGATGCGACGCAGAGGTTCGACCCGCCGAGAAGGCCGAAGTCGTGTGCAGCAAGTACATCATGCAGTACCTGTTTGGCGCCCTGAGCTCGGGAGTCGTCGTTCCACTCATCGATGCCATTGGTGTCGGATGGTCCATCACACTTTGTAAGTCCCCCGCTCCCTGCATCTCCCCGGCCGGCGCGCCGCTACCTCTGTCTCGTGGACATGGGACATGGGACTTCCAAGTTCCAGGTCCCGACTCCTGACGCCTTCACTGGACGAGAGAGGAAGTGTGTGTGTGTGTGTGAGAGAGAGAGAGAGAGAGAGAGAGAGAGAGAGTGTGTGAGAGAGGTCTTTACGCTAACCTCGGTTCCTCTCTCAGTCATGGGATTGAGTTTGCTGGGAGGCGTGCTGGTCCTCATGATCACGAAGTTTGGCCCCGAGTCCTGGAGTTAGAACCGAATCGTCGCGAGCAAACGACGCGCACCGTGCTACTTACTGTACCCCCTGGACTACGGCACAAAAGGTTACGCGCAGCCTTATTCGACGTTGCACAACAGCGCTCTCATCAGCGATTGGCACCAACAGGCGACCCCGAGTACGACATCAACCAAAACTTGGTTCCCATGGCCCGCCAGGTGACCCCTGAACGATCGCGGCAAACACGGGGATTGCGTTGAGGAAGGGGAAGGGGAGGGGGAAGGGGGGGGCGTTTGGTCTTTTACCAGCTCGTGGACGCGTCTGGAAACGAGCAAAACCACCCCCCCCCATTGAAGCTAAATGACGATGAGCGCCGAATGACGGGGCCGGGTCGTCAGGAGGATGCCCTCATGTTCAAACCCCCCATTCCACCCCTCCCCCCCTCCCGTATACCCCGTGTCGCCACGTGCTACCGTAACTACGGTAGAACCTGCTTATTAGCCTGCATCCCCCCCCTTTCCACGTCGTTTGCCTGAAGCGAACCCCACGCCTTTCGGAACATTAGAATGTTTCTTTCTCGCACGCATCCGGGATATCAGCTCAGCTCGCTACACCATGGCGGCGGACGGACCACGCCCCAGGCATCAACTGAGACATGAAGGCGAGGGCCGAACGTGACCCTCGGTATCGGCTGCCCGCACAACGGACGGGTTAAGCCGGGGAATTGGGGGGAGAGAGATGGGGAGAGATGGGGAGAGGGGGGGAGGGGAGACCTGCATTGCATATCTCGTGCGGGTGGTTGCTCAAGCGATGCAACACACACCTGTAGACGGCAGAGTTTGCCGATGCACGCGGCTGCATTGGGAATGGTGCGCATGCCTCTGTCTAAGTTCTAACAGAGGTCTCGTGAAAAAGGCGTGAAAAGGCGTGAGACAAACCAAGAAAGACATTGGCCGTTGGGGTCTCGTCGCCTAGGTTACGGAGTACATGGCGACTTGACGAAGCGAGAACGAGACGTGGCTGAGAGGCATGTGGTCTTATACAACGTCAACTGGTATGTATCCGCAACAACGTGGGTAATGTTCGTAGTTGATGAGTTACCGACCGGGGTCTTGAACGTTGGTCTCGCAGCAAACATGAGCTTTCGGAATGCTGGGGATGAGATCTTCTCGCCCGTCGAGAGAGCACGAGCGAATATGATTCAGGGGAGGCATAGTCTTAGTTACCCTGCATCGTTCGCTATCGGTACCAATGCCACCATAGACTTTGGCGGGGACTCGCGTGCAGTCTGGGTCGATCACAAAGCTTCGGCGGTAAGCGAGCGCGCGAGATGATAACGTTGCGGTGAATCAAGATGGAAAATAACGGGTAACGAGCGATAGTCGTGTGAGGGTCCCTGAAGAGGCCATCAAGTCTGCGTACGGAGTACGGATTACTACGTACGCTAATTTGCACGTGAGCTCTTCGGATCCTATCCGAACTGGGCGTCCCACATTCTACTTCCACGCACATGTATGATGTGGTTGATACTTTGTAGTAAGTTACTAAACTACACAGTACGGAGTACTGCCCACTGTATGGATACGGATACTATATTATAATCAGCCAACTAACTTAGCCTACCGTCTGTCTACTGTAGTACTCCGTACACAGTACGCATAACTAGCAGTTCGCAGGTTGGTCAACTTGGTCAGCAAGCACCAGATTCACCATGCCTCCTTCTGTTGTTGTCGCTACGGAGTACTGTGTACGGGTGCTGCTGTTCAGGGACTCGAGGCCCATCCCGCCGTAACACGGTGACTTCCAGCTAGACTGGCGTCGCGCACAAAATCGCACAAACTCACACAAAGTCCCATCGTACTGTTACCGTATTAGACGAGAGATGGCCACACCGCAAGTAAGGGATGGGGAGGGGGGGTGGCCAGACCGCACTTGACTTACAGGGGATGCGGACGATGTGTTGCCTCGGAAGTGGAGAGATTTTCACATAGAACTTCCACTCGCCGGATGAGTTCCGCTTCGTCCGTCCAGACAAATAACAAATAACATTGGGAGTCGACGTACGGAGTACTACGAAGTACGTACTATGGTATGAGGGCAAAGGGGTGGGGAGAGAAATGGGCAATGTAACTAGGTACCTACATGGTAGGTAAGGATACCGTACTTTGGACTGTCATTAAAGGACGGTGCCAGATTCCTGGGACGTAAAAGTATTGGTTCAAGACTGCGCCTCACGACACGCCCGCGGCTCTCGCTTAACGCGTAATGAACACTCTAATGGATGTTCGGGGGGGAGAGCTGGTGCTCGCGTCTTGCGGTGATGATGGATGATCGGTATCAAAAAAGGCAATGGATGCACATGAGATGATGGTCCAAGTACGGATACTACCGGAATCCGTACGGTACGGTTGGGGTTGGGGTTGGGGTTGGGGGGTTGGAAAACGTGAGAGAACCCCCGACCGGCAATGATTCCAGGGGGTAGCTGCGAAGTCAGGCGATTGCAGGGAATGACAGGTGCATCTAGATGTGCGTTTGCGACAACTGACGATGGCTGGAATCTGCAACCAAGGGATACGTTCTGTGTGCGGGTACGGAGTACCTACGTACACAGTAGTAACGTTAGACTAGTAGTCATCATGTTGGTTGCGGACAGTCGACTGTCCTCGATCCGTCGATCCACGAACCTAGCAGAGATCTTCAGTGACAAACCGCCGAGTACTCCGTAACTACTTAGTATGTTACCTAGCCGGCAAGTGACGGACACTGTCGCGTGTCCACAGTCGGTCGGAAATCAATGAATGGTTCGGTATCCGCATGCAAGCGCACTGACGCCATGGCCACGGCACTGAGTCGTTGCGGTAACCACTCCGTATGTACGTACCCTATGTCGCGCTTCTGCAGCTGCATTACATTACTAAGTAGTTACTCCGTACGGAGCACGATGGAACGGGATGCGACTTGGGCGGACGAACGCTGGAACACGATCTGATGCCCATGCTCCACCGACACCAACATGGCAAGCAGCATTGTGCGGCCGCATCGCGATGGAACGGTCCGACGCATGACTGCACACTACCCAGTACACACGGATAGTATACCTGGATTCTGGCAGTGTGTTGATGATGCGACGACGAGGAAGAGCACCAAGGAATAGGGGCTGGGTTTGGGGGTTTGGGGGGGAGGGCTAGCGGTAGATCACAGGAGAATTAACAGGATGGGCAAGGAAGGGGTTTGGAGGGGGGGCCAAGTTAGAAGGCAGGGAAGCCTGTTCGCGACGACGGTGGTTGAAACAGGCAACAGGTTGTGGTGGTTAATAATCGGACGGAGGTCGCATCGGCCAGTCGGGTTGGATGCCACGGCTGCTCGAGCAGAATCTCTAGTCTGCAAGAAGGAAAGATATCCGAGCGACGAGTTCTCCGTACGGGACCTGCAACAATCGGGTTTGCGCATCACTCGGCTCGACACGCGACGCGCGACACGCGACACGCGACAAGAGCAACTTTGTTGCAATACTAGGTAGCTGCAGTACGAAGTAGTTGCGGATAACGTCAACGGACGTTGTTATGCTGGTCTGTCGTCAATCGACCGACTCGAGGTGCGCTGCTTCAGCCTTCGTCTTGTCTTGCTCGGAGATGGCGCCAAGTCAACTGGCGAGCAAGCACATCCCATGTTCAACAGGCACGGAGAGGTCTGTGGATGGCACATCCGTGACGGCCCGCGCTCTGATGGTCGCGCCCCGACCTGACTTGGAAAAGGCTGGCGTGCCTGCCTGGTCGACCGGGCTGGACCAGTAGGAAGGGAAGCAGCCCATGTCGAGCTAGCGAAGCAGAGACTGCCATCTACTTCGAACTAGCAACTAGTTATTGTGTACTCCGTACTGCGTATCCGTACTTATCCGTAGTTACTGTGGATGCAGTCGAGTTGCCCGTGAGGCGCAGTATTCGCGGCGGTGGATACGTCCATGTATAAAGTACGGGGAGGTTGAAAGGTTGTAATTTCCATCAGAGATCATTGCAACCTCAGAAATGGAATGGTTGATTGCATCCCATGGACCGTATGCCGATGTGAGTCGACTACGAACGAGTGCTGCTGGTGCTGGTGGCGTCTGTTTACGAATCAATGCACTGAGCAGCGTAACGTCATCACGCAAGAACAACACAGCCTTTGGCATACCCGTAGTTACCTCGTTGCAGGAAGCGTACTTGTTACGCAACCTTTCCGGTGGTGATACATCGCAGGTCTCCGCAAACTCTCCCCCATCCGGAGTAACGTTGAACTATCCGTACTCGTAATGAGGCTGGAGAGAAGAAATGGCGCCAAGACAATGGTAATAATGCAACGCCACAGTCTGCACCATGACCTACAAAGTACTTTGCAGTGTCGCTATCCACACCTGGAAACCTGGGAACCTGGTAACTATCGTGACGGCTTCTTGGGTGTCATCGCCATCCGTCCCGCGCAGTGGGCCGCCTCGAGGGGATAGGAGATGAGCATTCAGGACAGGTTAATTTCCGCCAGACGGGGACACGTTGGAAGGCGTCGAGTATCAACCAGCTTGACGATAAGAACGGATGGATGGCTTCTAGAATACTTTTACCGACGTACGTTGGAGGGGGGTGGAACGCAGGGCTCACCGTTGCCCTGTCCGCCGAGCGTCGGTATCCAGGGGACGCAGAGTTTGGTACAGTGGACGGAGATCTTGCAGAACCCTGAATGCCGACACTGTGTAGCACGAGGGAATCATAGGGGTCAAGGGGTCATATTCCGTAGCAACGCATGAGTTTACTGCTTTGTTCTCCGACTACCTAGTAACTCGTGTTATACGGAGTACGGAGTACAGTCGGTCGCGTTTGGTAGCAGAAATGTTGTGTGTTGTGCATAGTTGCCGGTTGCGACCAGGTGCGAAGCTAACCTAACAACAACCTGGAGACTTGTGGGCCTTGACTTAGTAACACGTAATCTCGCGGCATCTGATTTCGCCATGCTCAGTCACCGCATCGCTCCGTGGCGCACCACTCTACACAGTACTGTGTAGAGTATTGAGTATTTTATTCATTGCCAGACCCTCCCTCCTCCATGGCACACAGTGTTGGTGTGGAACTGTCACCAGACTGATGCGACGAGCTCATATTACCAACTACACACACGTCCCGCACGGGAGCCTCAGCTTCACCTCTTGCGCCTCAACGCCTCTCCGTCACGCTCTTTCTTAGTTAGCACCGTTGCACTCTGCCGCTGCCAACCAGCATGGCACCGACATGCATGCAGCATACGTAACGTTAGTACTGTAGTACACAGTACCTTCCTACTCTAGAGTGCTCGAAGGGCATTGGCCTCTCTCTGGCGCTGTCGTAGTCCATAGCACCGCTCTGCTATGGCACCCCCCCATCCCATTCCCACGTCGACCAGTCAGTCAGTTGGTATTGCATTCATTCCCCAGCACGATTCGTCTCGTCTTGCCAAACTCTGTCACCCTGGGTCAAGTGACTAAAAGCTAGCTGCCAGTCTTTAGCGTTTTCTGACAGATCTGCCGTTCGCATTGGTGAACCTTTCCGACACCAGTGTTTCGACCGCGATGTTCAACTCTAATGTCGCCATGCTCCTGACAGCTGCGTGCACGTCAGGCCAAAAGCTGGGGTTGCTTGGATGGGACCCGGCTAACCTCGTGTCACTCACGTAGTTATTACTCCGTACTCCTTATGGATTACACTCGCGTAGTTACTTATTGGTACGGCGCTGCTTGGCCGGGTTTCGCCCACCCTGTCTCTCAGCGTAACCCACGTTTTGCACCCAGATGAGCAACATGCTTTTCCCAGGGCCGCTCTCTTCCTCTCGTGCAAAGTATCCGTAGTTTGGGGGGGTGCGTTCGGGAACCCGCGAAAGGGGCTTCGTCGTCTAGGGACGAGCCGCCTTCTAGTGCTTCGACGTCTCTCGCGACTGACTGGACTGGCTGTACGGAGTAACTTGGCAATCACACGAACCAGGGGGCCACCAGACTCGGTCATTGCTTCGTAACGTGTCACCCATGAGGATCAGGCTACGGCTACCGAGGAGTGTACGGAGCATCGATCGCATCAGCCAGGAGGACCACCTCCACCTGTACAGACACCTGTACAGACACCCGTACGGGTACAGACGCCGGCACAGACACCTGTACAGACACCTGTACAGAGTAAGTAAGTGTACCTTGCAAGTACCGGACGTTGCCCAGTAGCCAGCCAATCTAGCACTCCACCCACTACTATTAAACTATTCATGATCCTCCCACCTCGATTGCCACCCCTCCCCCTGGACTGGACACACAGAAAGGTTTCCTCTGGTGCAGCGCCGGCAGACACACACACACACACACACACACAATTTGAGGTCACGTTGGATTTTGAGTGCAGCTTGCGTGTGCATCGCGTGGCAGTAACAGCAGTAACACTTGTAACTAACCAGCAAAGCCCATCACCACCACTAGCCGTACTTTTGCTACCAACTGTCCGTACACTTATTTGCATCTGCGACACGACGCACTGCAACATAACGTTAGTTACTCTGCAGGGGCAGATCGGATCAGACATACGTCGTAGGGTCTCCCCCCTTTCACCATCATCACCAACAAGCAGCAGCTAAGTAACTAGTTAACTAGGTCAAGGCACATACATCCCTCCCCGCTAGTCGCAGCAGGCCCATCCTTCGCCGTCCATCGAGAGAGAGGGAAGCGGCAAAAACAGAAACACAGAAAATCGGGTTTCCAGGGTCTTTGCGCCCAAACTCTGTTTTTCTCCGCCGACATTTTTTCACATCCTGTTCCGTTCACCTTGACCCCAATTCCACATTCCCCATTCCTCCCTCTAACCTCACCCATCCATACCACCTGGACGGTTACGGCTGCTTCTTCCGTCCGCCCCCCCTATCTCGTCTCGTTTTGCGCGCCGGGAGAGATCGAGACTTTTATTCTCGTTTATATTCACCCTCGCATCCCTGGTCGGCGCAGCTGCTCTTTCTCTCTGCCTTGTCCCTCCTATTCGCTACATCTGCGTCTTCGGCCTGTATACCCCGTGACCGAAGTACGACTTTTTCACCCCCCAAAGGCCTCGACTCCCTGCATTCTCTCCCATCCACCAGATCTCAAGTCCCCCCATCCCAACAACCCTCTTCGTGCTGCTTACCTGGCTCCTTGTTCAACCCATTCATCTGCTTGCTGCTTGCTGCTCGCACTCGCCCGCCGCCTCCCTCCAGCCTACCACGCACGTCTCATGTGCCTGCGGCTCTCTTGCCCTGCACGAACAACAAACAAGCAAGCGAACGAGTGACCTGTCGCATCACCTCACGGCGCGCCCCCCCTAAACACCCTAACCCTCTTAACCCCCCTACCCCCATCTCCCCCAACGCAACGCACGCTTTGTCCCTCTCTAGCGATACGCACCGTCGATCAGGGTAAATCTCCCGACGTGCCTCTTGCTCTTGGGTGTCCATCGCCGCTCTTCCGTCCGAGCACAGCAAGTTGCCCAGGACTCCATCTTGGCTTGCTAGAGTCGTTCTTTCTCTTCATCTGGGAGCGGAAGGCAGCTGCCTCGTTTGCCTGCGTGCAGACAGGATCGTCCATCGATCGACAAGGACAGAGACGGAAAACAAAAGGGAGCTGCAGTCTGCTGGTTCCCACTAGCAGCTGCATTGCCCCTCGAGGCCTCGAACCCGATCCAGATCCCGACCCCCCTTCTACCATCTCCTCGAAGAATCCAGCCACTACAAACTCACCGTCGCAGCAATGAATCAACAACACGACATGTATTACGACTATCCCCCGACCTCGAACCGCTCGCCCGGCGCGACACGGCAGGGCTATGCCACCGTGGGTCTCAGTTCCGGCCTGCAGGGCCACCGTTCCCAGAGACCCCATGACGGCATCGGCGGGCCTCTGGGATCGTCAGCCCTCTACTCCAACGACGACCGCCTCGGAGCCGGTGCCGGCTACGACGCCCTCTCCCGCTTCGATCGGCTCAACCCCTCAGCCGGCATGCAGCAGCAGCAGTCGGGCTACATGCTCGAGAACAGTCAGACGTGGGGATACAACGGCGGCGTGGCCACGATGAACGGTCCCCTAAACGGAAACAGCCGGTTGGGATCGCGTCCGGTCAACCGCAGAGCTGCTTTGCCTTCGGTACGTCTTCTCCCCGTGCCAGTCTTTGGGTGTTTCTTCCTATTTTTTCTTCTTCTTTTCTTTTCCCCGGTGTGCTGACATTGGGACTAACGCCTGCAGACATGGACCGACCAGACTGGACACGGTCTGCATTCTATGAACCAACTCTACGATCCCAACATGGGCCTCAATGAGAGCGACCACGACCTCGCCCACCTCACGGGCGACTCGCGTGGGCTTGCCACGCCCTCCGGATCCGATGCTGAGCAGCTCATTCCCACTGCCATCGTCATCAAGAACATCCAATTCCAGTGCCGGAAGGAGATGCTGCAGAGCCTCATGGCACAACTCAACCTACCTCAGCCCTATGCCTTCAACTATCATTTCGATAAGGGCGTGTTCCGTGGCCTCGCCTTTGCCAACTTCTCGACCCCCGAGGACACGGGCATTGTGATCCAGAAGATGAACGGCATGGAGGTCATGGGCCGCAAGCTCCGCGTAGAGTACAAGAAGATGCTGCCCCAGGAAGAGCGGGATCGCATCGACCGCGAAAAGCGCGAGAAGAGGGGCCAGCTCGAAGAACAGCACCGCGCTCCGTTGCCCATGCACACGCAGCATTCCCTCTCGTCCCTGAATGCCGGCCCTAGTAAGCAGCCAAGTTCCTCGCCCCTGCGTGAGTCGTCGACCACGCGAGCCCCGCGCCTAGGTGACTTACCGCTTGTAGGCGATGTCGACCTGAACGACCCCGACACTCTGGAGTTCTACACGAAGCTCACCCTCTTCAAGAACGACCACTCGCGGGAGTCGTACATTTTCCCCCTGACATTGCGCCGGAGCAGCGCCGCCAGATCCACATCCTCGCCCACAACATGGGCCTGGAGCACCGATCCGTGGGCGAGGCCGACAGGCGCCAGATCCAGATCATGAAGCGCCCACAGGTCTCTCCTCCGGCCCACATCCAGACGCATCAGCTCCCGCCCAACGTCTCATGGGACGAGCACAGGCGCGGGCTCAGCCGCGCCGCCACGTTTGACTTTGCCGAGTCGAGGAACCCTTCCGGGGCATACCACACGCTGGGGCGGCAGAACCCGACCCTCGAGCTCCCCGGAAGCCCCGATCACGGCAACCTCAACAACCTGCGCGCTGCCAAGAGCTTTGCCGACCTGCGCACCCACAGCCCGAGCCCTGCTCCCTCCGGCTCAAGCTACGTCGGTCTGAGCAATGGCCTGACCAGCTCCCGCTACGCCGACTACAGCTCGATCAACACGCCCCCCAACCTAACACCTACGTCGGCACAGAACGCGGCCTCGAGCACCGAAGCCCTGTTGGCGGGCAACATGGGATCTCTGAATCTCGGCTTCGAGTCCAACATGTCGCACATGCGCGGCCGAGATGCCCCGGGTGCCATTGGCAGCCAACGACCCGGTGCGAACGGTGTCACGTCCAGAAACGCACCCGACCGACAGCCTAGGGGGCCCGAGTGGGGAGGAGAGGCCTTCAACGGCAGAAGTCGTGGTCACATGCAGAGAGGCAGCGGTTAGTTCCTGGTCCTCGCAAACTGCCCCGCTATGTTGCTATGCTTTGGCGACTTGGAGACTGACACGACGTCCAGATTCGTCCGATGCCGGTCGCAGCTCGGGAACATCCCGGTACCACTGATTCCGACGTGCTGCTGCTGCTGCTGCTGCTACAATATGATCTGTTTCTTCCAATCTCCGTCACGACAAATTTCAACGAGAGACGATTTACGAACTACATAGACATTTGACACCTCGAAGCCTTGAGCGTTGTCTCAGCCCGCACATTCACATAGTGTCGGCAGAACTCGAACCGCGCGCCACGCGTATATCAGCGCAGCGGCACGAATTCCACCTAATAGCACTTTGTAATACTATGCTTGCCTTCAGTTTCCCATTTTCATTATTTCTCGGCGCGAGGGAGAGGGGGGGTGTGAGGGTGGCTTTGGTTGGGAACGATTGAGCGGCAGCCACCCCGGGGCTTTTCTTCATCCTAGCTTTGCGAAGGCGAGGTCGAGTTTGGCCGACTTCGTTATAAACGCCCTATTTTCCGCGATGCCCCGACACCAACAACGAATCGACAAGTTACAAAAAGAGTTATCTGAATACACCAAGACAGCGACTACCTATAACCTTATGGGCGATCTTTTAACGGCATCACGATTCAGACACTTCACCCACCTGGGACTTCTTTCTCTGCCTGCCCATCACACACACATTCCCGCATAACCCCCAAAAGGCCTGAGAGGAGTTTCCGTTCACGATGGTTACGCTGTTACGATGCATACGCACATCATTTAGATGGCAACAAAAAAGCGATGCTGGCTAGCTTTGCTTGTGCTGGCCGGGAGGTAGGAGAGGAGAGGTGGGGAGGAAGGGTGGACATGTTTCGGAGGGTACGGAGAGTGGGATGAGAAAGAAGTCTAATGTTAATCGGCAGTCTCTCATCAATATTCGCCACCTATACATCACATGTTTTGGAGCGAGAGATGCCAGCCGCAATTCCCCGGAGAAGACGGGGGGGGGAACCCCTAGCTGTTTTGGACACGAAAAGACGAAGCGAAATGAAAGAACGAAGAATGGCGGAATGTACTGCGTCGTGTTTTGTTGGAAATGATGTGTGTGTGTGTGTCGTGTGTGTCGTGTGTGCGCGTTGCGAGTGCGCAGGGTGAAGAGAGAAGGAAAGCGTCGATGGACGAGGTTTGATGGTGACGAGGCGTGTGTTGGCACGAGGTGATGCAAGAGAGGCAGGGAGGGTTTGCCTGATGGAATGTTTCTGTATATAGTATCAAATGCATTTTGTTCAAGTCCCATTGTCTGTTCGTATGTCTCACTAGCCTCTGCACCCTCTGCAGCTGCTGGCTGTGCTGGCTGTGGGTATGGCGAGGGGGGATAGTCGGCGGCTACGATAGGGAGAGAGTATCCGTAGATAGGTAGGGAATAGTGGCAGACTAAGAATCGGCAGCTAACGTGGCCAACGGTGTTAATACCAAGCCCAGCTAAGCATGAGCACAAGCAACTAACGGGGTAGTCGAGAGATAAACGTGTTCAGCTAGCCACTGTCCGCCGTCTTGTCGCTCGATCCGTACGAGGCCGCTCCATTTCGCGCTGCTCCCTTGCCGTGTACGGCGCGATTGTCGAAGACTCGAAGCAGCCACATTCGATAGCTCTTGTTCTGCTGCACACGGGGCGCCCGGTGCGCGGCAATCATGATGTAACGGCCGGATGACGGTTGACGACCCATCTCACGCCTCACACATCTCACACACACACACTCCCCCCAAGTCCATCCGTCGTCACACATGTTTTTCATCACCTTATCTTTGCAGATTGTTCAACACGTGAACACGCAGAGTTTGTGGGTGTCAATAGGAATTCAACATTAAGTAATCTTTCGAGAAAGGCGGCTTTGCGCTTCGTGTGGTGTTTCTCCCTTGTACACACACACACACACACAGACAGACGTGTGTATCACCACCACCACCACCTACCTATATGGCACGTTCCGTGTCAGAAACGTCTATCTCGCTCTCAGTGTGTATTCCCAGGCCCCGTCCCATCCCAGTCCAAATTATCAATGTGTATGTCGTTACGGGTCATGAGTGTTTCTATTCTTTTTTTTTTTTTTTCCTTTTTTTCGTTCCGTTTCCTTTTCTTCCGTTTCCTTTCTTTCCTTCTTCTTCTTCGTCTTCCTCTTTCTTCTCCTCCCCTGGCCAAAGTCCCTTCCGGCATCCCGTCTAGCTGCCGGGCTGGGTGAAACCGGGCAGCTTGGGCCACTCGCCAATCTTGGCCGGGTCGCCGCCGATGCGTACCCAGGTGGCGTGGCTGGGGGTCGGGCCGTCGAGGACGAACATCTGGTACCAGGCGGGCGGGCTCACGTTGGCGTTGGGCGGGGCGAGGACGGTGCAGGCGGTGCCGGCGCAGGCGACGGAGGGGAAGAGGGTGCGCTGGCCCATGCTGTTGCCGTGGGTGGCGCCGACGGCGCCGAGCAGGGAGACGCGGACGGCGCCGCCGGCGAGGGCCGAGGTGAGGGTGAAGGCGACCTGCTGGCCGTAGGCCCAGTCCCTGTTGGCGAGGGTGAAGCTGGGGCGGGCGGCGCCGGAGAGGACGTAGTCGGGCGAGAAGTACTCGAGGCGGTGCTCCTGGGGGTCGCGCAGGGGCGTCTGCGGGTCCGAGCCCGAGATGAGGACGCGGCCGTCGGACATGAGGACGGTCTCGGAGTGGTACATGCGCGCGATGGTGGTGTTGGCCATGACGGTCATGCGCTTGCCGAACTCGCGGCTCGGGTCGTACATGACCACGTTGAGGTTGGGCGCGCCCTGGAGGCCGAAGCCGGCGCGGCCGTTGAGGGCGCCGCCGAGGAGGAGGTAGCGGCCGTCGGGCAGGGCGACCATGTTGGACACGACGCGGGCGGAGGGCTGCGGCGAAGGGCGAGTCAGCGTGATTGGGTTAGGTACGTGGTGGTGGTGGGCAAGGGGAGAGGAACGGGTCATGAGAGAAGGGGAGAAGGGGGTGAAGGGGAGGGGAACGGGTCATGTCACGAGGGCAAGCAAGTCAAGTAGGTAGGTATAGTATAGTCTAGATCAGAACGTACCATGCGCTCAATGGCCCACTCCGGGTTGGCCGCGTCGGGCTGCATCGAGATGCAGTTGTCGAGGGCAAAGTTGGCGCCCTCGGTGGTGCCGCCGCAGATGAGGACCGTCATCGGGTCGGTAAAGGGCGCGCTCTGGGGCATCAGCATCATGGTGCCCTGCAGGGGGTAGTCGCGGCCGGCCTCGGGGTTGTTGACGGCGCCGGGCATCTGGGGCAGCAGCGTCTGGCTCTGGAAGTCGACGGCGGAGAGGAGCCGGGCCTCGTTCCACTGCGCGAAGAAGAGCCTGCCCGAGGGCAGCACGGCCAGGAACGGGTACGAGTTGACCTTTTCGACGTTGGCCAGGTAGTCGAGGTGGGTGGGCGCGGTGACGCCGGCGGGCCGGGGCAGGATCTCGGCGTTGGGCACCATGGGACCGTCGGAGCCGTCCTCGCCGCCGATGATGAGGATGGAGCCGTTGGCGAGCGTCATGGCGGTCGGGTACCAGCGCCCGGCCATGAGCGCGAGCTGGCTGTAGTCCTCCTCCCACTGGTTGGTGCCGTTGGTGCCCAGGGGCGAGTCGGGCGTGAAGAGGCGGATGCCGTACAGCGACTCGAGCGCCCAGCCGCCGATGTTGATCTGGCGGCCGGCGCGGTCGGGCAGCACCAGCGAGGCCGAGCAGAAGACGTCGGTCTTGAGCTGGAGCTCGCGAAAGGCGGTGCCGTACTGGGGCGCGAGCGAGGGGTCGAACTCGAAGGAGCCGGTGCTGTTGGGGTTCTGGGAGCTGCCGTGCTTCTCGACGAAGACGACCTTGTCGTTGATGCCGACGGTGCTGATGAGCGGGATCAGCGGCGCGCTCATGAGGAAGTCGTACTTGCCCGCCGCCGTGCCCTGGGCGTACGCAAAGGTGGTCAGCTGCGCGCCGGTCCAGCGGTAGTACGAGATGCGGTTGCCGCCGCCGCAGAGGTGGTTGGGGTCGCCCGGGCAGGAGACGCTGCAGTCGGCCGCGGGCATCGGCGTCAGCTGCGCCTCCGTCGGCTTGTCGCCGCACATGCACTGGTAGCCGTACTCGACGCCGCCGTGCTCGTAGCCGAACTTGCTGCAGCTGGCGATGCAGGCCGAGATGGTGGCGTTGGCAATGTCGTTGCCCATGAAGGGGAAGGCCCGGTTGTCGATGGCGTCGGCGATGCAGCCGACGTACTCCCAGTTGGCCGGCAGGCCCGTCGTCTGCGGCGTCGGGGGCTGGAAGACGACGAGCTCGGCGTTGGAGTAGACGCTCAGCCGGTTGCCGGCGCCGCACTTCTGCGCCGCGTTGCCCGAGCAGGACATGCTGCAGTCCGAGTCGGCCACGAGCGCGGCACCGCCCCGGACAAAGTTGTCGCAGAAGCACTGCGAGGCGTACTCCATGCCGGCCACGGCGTAGCCGAGGCCGATGCACGCCGTGACGCAGCTCTCGACCGTGAGCGTGGCACTGTCGGGCTGCTGGTTGACCATGGCACGTCCCGTCGTGCCCTCGGTGTAGCAGCCCCGGTACGCCCAGGGCGAGGGGATCACGGCCGGGCTGCCGGTGCTGCTCGGCTGGGCCGGGCCAGCAGCGGTGGTGGTGGGCGTGGGCGTGGGCGTCGTGCTGCCGCCGTCCAGGGAGTATACCGTCAGCCGGTTGGCACCGCCGCAGATCTGCGTGGCATCGCCGTTGCAGGGCATGCCGCAGCCAGACGAGGCCGGGGCGCCGCCGTTGGTGTAGCTGTTGCCGCAGTAGCACTCGCCCGAGTACTCGGTGCCGGCGAGGACGTAGCCGGCCTGCTTGCACGCCGCTGTGCAGAGGACGTTTGTCACTGTACGCATGTTAGCCGGGCCTTGCTCGTTGCTCGTTGCCCTTGCCGTTGCCGTCACACGCGCCGCCGACTTGCTCAGCCGGCGGGCGAGAAAACGTCTCCGTTGGCTCTAGGTAGAGAGAGTCTGGGATCACATACTTGCGGCAGAGCCTCCCGGGACGTCAGCGCCAGCCGCGAGCGTTCGGCCACCGGTACCCTCACTTGAACACACACAGTCAGTAACTTGTAAGTCGACCCCCCCCCTGAGTCCGTCCAGAGCGCGTGAGCAAGCGTAGCCTACCTGTAGCACCCCGCGTACGTCCATCCCGTGATGGCAGCCGGGGCATCGGCCTGCTTGGCTGAGCCCTTGTACACCGACAGCCGGTTCCCAGCGCCGCAGGGCTGGTTGGCATCGCCAGAGCAACCCATGTTGCATTGCGAGTCGTCCACCAGAGTGGCCGCCGCCTTGAGGACGTTGGAGCAGTCTGCGTCTCTGTCAGTACCAGTACCGGTAGCAGTACCGGGACCGTACACGACATGATGGCGCGCACGGGCAGGCAGCGTCCACGACTACTCACAGCATTCATACGAGTACTCGGCTCCGGCCATGGTGTACCCCTTGTTCAGGCAGTAGGTGATGCACGTCTGTCCGGTCATGCCGGTGGCATTGTTGTAGCCGTCGCCGTCGAGCGACCGACCATCGACGCCATCACTACGCGCATTCTGTCAGCTGGATAGGTTCTGTATGTTGTACCCGTGCCCCGAGGTGTGCTTCACATACAGGTAGCAGCCGACGTATGTCCAGTCGCTGGGGAGGGTGGTGGGGACGGTGAGGGCCCGAGGGACTATCCTCGCCACAGCGATCTATCCGGTGGTTCGGGTCAGCAACAGAGGAACGGGCATGGATGGCATGGCATGGCATGGTAGCGATTGTGGTTGGGGGTGGAGGGACGGGAGGGTGGGATGATGGATGGGTCAATCCACCTACTTGGGCGAGGAGGGACGAGACGACGAGCGAACGAATGAATGCCATCGTGTCGGGGTGTTGTCGGCGCGGTGTGAGCGTGCAACAGTCCTGGGGGCGGCCGTCGGGAACGAGAGAGTAGCTGTGCGGCTCCCCGGGCGCTATATATATATATATCACACACACACACACACACACACATACATACACACACACACACACACACGCCCTCTCTCTCTGCTAGCCACCTCGTGGTCAGCAAGCATGTCGCGCGCAGGGCCCGTAGCCTGTGATTGTGCGTGTGCGGCGAGGTCTGGGCGTGACATCCGTTACGGACTTGGCTCGCTGATTAGGGACTTGGTCTGACTGTGACTAGCCCGCGCCCCGGTCCTTAACACGATGGGGACTGGGCTAGCCAACTAGGTATGTATCTCAGCCCAGTGAGACGTGCAGATGACGGACAGAGCGGCGCCGTTGTGTCCCAGGGTCCGAGTGGGAAAAAAAAAACGAGATGTCTGATGGCCATCAAACCGGATGGCCGTGGTAAGCTGCTGCTGCTGCTGCATGCGGTCTGCTGTGTACAACAGGGCAGAACAGGGTGGAAGGCAGAACAGGGTATAGGCCGTGTTGTGAGCGTGTGTTTTGGCCGTCGGCGCCGGCGAGTTTCGCAGAATCCCACCCCTTTCCCCCCTAGGTACTAAGGTACTAACTAGACCACGAACAACTAACGTGGACTAGTTGGTTAAGTTACCCAACTTGAGCACAAAGTACTTACTTGCTGTACTTCCTCGAGAATGAGGCGTGCCGACAAGGGCCGGGCCAACGGTCGCAACACGTAGGTTAGGCCCGATGGCACATTCCGCAACGACGTCGCAGCGGCGGCTGGCTCTTCTGCAGCAGCAGCGACGCCACCCCCCTCCCCCTACTAACTCCCCCTACTAACTCCCCCTACTAACAGCCCCCCCCCCCCATGCACTCTGGCCTGCCGGCATGTTTTGCAGCGATTGGCCGCAGGGAAGGGCAAAAGGCCCGGGCACATCCTTCGTAGGAGGGTCTAGAGGCCTGACTATTGGCTTAGGAGTGCTCCGTATCCATGGCGCCGGACGGGGTGCGATAAGAGGACAGAACAAACAAGATGAGCAGCAAGATGATGAAGAAGAAGAGCATGAACACGAACTCTCTCGACCCGCTTCGCGCAGAGGCGATGTCGCGCTCGCGATGCAGTCAGCAGACTGGCGCCTCTGAGTTGTCACACTCTCCCCGACGCGCGCAGCATGTCTAGGTTCGATCGAGCGACTATCGAAGGCTTGCATGGGAAAGATGGGCAGAGCTACGGCCTTGCACGTTACTTTTCGCATCGTGGCCCCGGGGCCTATCTACACAGTACAGTAACTAGTTAGTTACTTGCTTGGTATGGGAGAGGAGGTTAACTAAGCCGTTGGCGGCGTCGCGACCCTGACTTTGTTTTGCAGCATCCACGTTCCACCCACCGGCGAGCCTGACAGGGATGACCGCAACACGTCGGACGACGAGAGTATCCGTAATGCACCCATACTTCGGTAGACTAGCTATGGGAAAGAAGCGGATTCCGGGAAGGGGGTGGGTTGATACGAGATGTTATGCAGGACGGATCCTCGTATCGAGTTTTTTCAAACCCCTCCCGACCAGTCTGTCGGCTTGGTTTCTTTGTCGTGTGTGTGTGTGTGTGTGTGTGTGTGTGTGTGTGTGTGTGTGGTAAAGATGGGCGGTTACGAAGCTGGCATGTCCAACCAGCCCAACCTGGGTTGTTGCTGTGTGTGTACTCCGTATCCTGTATGGATAGTTACATCACGGACGGACCGATCTGGAAGCATGGCCAGCACACCGCAGCAGTCATAACGCAGCTGCCATATACTCGGTACTACCACGACCACCACGCAAGCTCGCCCGAAGAGAGGAACCAGCGGGACTGGCCATCGGTTCACATGCTTGGCGGCCTGACTGGGAAGGTCGACCGACGTACCAAGTCGACTAGTACGGATGGATGTGTACATGCATGTTAACTAGTTAGTTAGTCGGCGGACTTATTTTAGAGACGCACTCGGACGGTTGATCGCTGAACCGTGAACGTGTCTGTGTGTGGCTTGAAATCTGGGGTCGCGATGACTCGCGACAAGGCGCTGAACAGCCACGGCGTCCCCTGCTGCTGGTTCAGCTCTGATCCCTGTCCCTGCAGGGCTGTCTGTCGAGCATCCGCCGGCTCCAGAAGATCGACCCCCCCTGGAGACTACTAGTTAGTTACCGACTACGAAGTACAGCCAGCCTACAGGAACTACGTTACACAGTACTTTGTAACGAACTACCGTAGCCTTCCTTGCAAGGACTCAGTCGGTCGAAGGGGAGGGGGTGCTGACCGTCCAGCCCGCGGTTATTGCAGAAACACACTCTATTCAGCTACTGTGAACCGGCACACAGTAACTAGTCAAGTTACTGTTCCATCGGGCCTCGTTCTTCTAGCAAGTTCTAGGAATACACAGTACTCACGTGGTGACGTATGCGACGGACAGTCGCCGACTATAGTTGCGCTCGCTGGGTCGGCATTTCGGTACTGTCAAAGTAGTTAAGCGTGTAAGCGTGCAAGCGAGGAGCAGCCTGGAAGGGCATCTGGCGACAATTCTCCGGCGGATTCTGACAGTCTCTCGCATACGCCGCTTGGCTGCATGAAGCTGATCCAACGTGACTCGAGGCTTGGCCTTTCTGCAGCCTGCAGGACGATATCGACAACACGTACGGAGACGGAGGAGTAGTTAGTTGCCTACTTTGCAGTCATCGTACGGCCCCCCATACCATACGAGACGCGTCGACTGTCGACATGCCGCTGATGCCAGTCCCCCCCCGGGCTAGCCCTTGGATGCGAGATGCTGGGATGGCGTCGGCGTCGTCGGCGGTCGGCCTAATGTCCCATACTCGGGCTACTACTCGGGCTACTGTCATGTCACACGATGCAGGCCTGCAGCGCCGCGCATGCCACTAGCTAGTAGGGCTGCCTGTCTTACACCTGTCTCGAGCTAGTTAGTCCTCCTTCTACGGAACTCTGCGGAGTACGGAGTACGGATACACAGTAAACTACTAGTTGACTAGTTGGTTACGTTACCCAGAGAAGGGACGAGAAGAGAGGAAATCCCAGGGGCTAGGTAGTGTTGACTGAGTTGTCGACTAGGTTTGGCAGACTTGCTTCTGTCGGTTTCACGAACCCCTGATCTGACATTGCGAACTAACTAGCAATTTCGGACTTTCTGACAAGTGAACTAACGTTAGCCAGAAAGCTACCTGATGAACATAACCACATACATGATAGTTACGCGCGTTCCTTGCTTCTTGCGAACGCTGCACCTGTAACTCACTATACGAGAACCAGAGAACTCTCTCCCTCCCCGTGTTCATCCGGTCGAGTTTGTGGACAGTGTCATTGCCTCTTGCGCCTGAGAAATGTCTCATCCGGCTCTCCATGACGTTTGCTGCCTACGACGATTCCTTTCCATGTTCAGTCCCATGTTCATTCCCATGCTCATTCCCATGCTCATTCCCATCCTTATTCCCATGCTCATTCCCATGCTGACGCTAATGCTGATGCCCATGGCTTATACACACTGCGAGTACCACTCGTTCGAGGACACGCACGCGCCTGATTGGCAGCACGTCGGCCCCGAATAGCCCTGGCCACCACACTGCGCATAGAGTGGCGCACAGCCGTCCCCACCGCCCGCTCCCGATGTCGTCGTCGGCACAGGCGCGACGACGATGGTGGATGCCGTCGTCGCCGTCGTCGCCGTCGTCAGGGTGCTCAGGGTGGTCGCCGACGAGGGCGCGCTGCCCGACGATCCCGGAAACGCGCCATCGTACCAGGGCTGACTGGCGTAGCCACTGCCCAGGACCGTCGCGATCGAGACGGCCGAGCCGAGCTTCTTGAACCAGCTGACGCGCGACCCAGCCGCGCCCTCGCCCGTGTTGGCGTACTCGCCGTAGTAGATGTTGCCGACGTCCGTGTCACCGTTCCAGTCGTGCCACCCTGCGCCATTGATCACGTTGCTCAGCGCCGAGCTCTGGAAGACGACGCGCGAGTACGTCCGCCACGGCCGCCCGAGGTAGTACGTCCCCTTCCCGACCGACTCCCCGGATGCGGCGCGGATGTCGCATTTGTTGAAGACGTAGTACGACGGGTTGGAGCTCGAGTCCCGCCCATTGGCTGTTCACGTCAGGCTTTCAGCCCCAGGAAAATGCCTCCGCGGGGGGAGGCTTAGAGTAGAGGGGAGGGGAAGGGGGGGGGAAGAAGAGAGGGGGGGAGGAGGAGATGGGGGGTGTGGTATCATGTATGTCGCCTGCCACTCACCCGTAACGTAGTAGCCACCGTTCCTCACGCGGACATCGCACGACTCGAACCAGACGGCGGCCTGCTGACCAAAAATGAAGTCGGTCGCCCCCACGATCTGGCTGTTGCGGTAGTACTGGCTGCCCTTGTTGGCGAGGAGCGTGTCCTGGAAGCCGTAGAACGAGCATCCGTAGTAGCCCCCGCTCGCCTGCGCGCTCAGGGCGATGGCCTGGGAGCCCTTGCCGTCTGCGGACACGGGGTCGGTCAGCTCGAGTACACTATTTGCTCGCCTGCATGGCCTTGCTTGAATAGGCTCCATGCTCGCGCCGGGGCGTCCAACCGGGGCTTACAAGAATTGATCACGTTGACATTATAGACTTTGAGATTGTTGGCAGCGACGCGCAGCGTGCCGCTCGCGTCGTTGCTCCCGGCCGAGGTGGCATCCTTGTTGAACGTGATGATGGCCTTGTTGCCCGCGTACGAGGTCGTGTCCGTCGTGTACCCGTATATGCTCAGCTTGGCCTGGCGTGAGGCGACAAAGACCTGCTCGGTGTACGTCCCCTGGTTGATGAAGACGCACTGGTCAGCCGTCGACGAGGTCGACAGGGAGTTGATCGCCGCCTGCACCGTGCTGTACTGCCCTCCGGACTTGGCGACGTGCAGGCAGCCAGACGGCGGGCTTGTGCGACTTGCGCCGAGGACGGCCGCCACGTGGACGAGGACGGTGGCAAGAATATACTTCATCATGGCGCTCCTTTCTAACTTCTGGCTCAAAGAACGAGTGCCACTACTAGTTCTTCGTTGTAGTATACGTAGGGATAGGGGCGCTGATATACCTGCCCATCAACCCGACGGCTACGCCAAGTCTAGGGAGTATATGCAACGCAACGGCGGAAATATGCAGTTGTTGTGCCATCTCGGAGGATACATGCCCATGGCCCTTTCAGGAACAGAGTCCTGCCGGCTCCCACAGCACAATACAACTCGGCGAGGCGATTTCGCACGCCCTTGGCACTGAAAGTGACGAGTTCGAACAACTCGGAAGAGGAGGTAGAAGGGTGCCAAGCTCACCACCCCCTCTGTCCGCCCCCCTCGTTGGTGGAGAAAGCAGAACCGGCCGACGGAGCAATTATCGTCGTCGGCTTCAGGACCAGAGAACGGAAGAGACCTGCTTGCATACTAGAGTAACACAAGACAACAGACACTCTCTTGAGTTCGCGACGTGGACGGTGGAGTGTCGCGAGCCCGAGAAGATCCTGAATCAGCCCGAGGGCTGCCAGGGATATAATGCCCGTTGCATAGCACTTGTGCATGGGTATTTGGCAGCTCAAGGCATGCCTGCACAGATTATCCGCTTGACTTGACATGTCTCCTGCGGTCCCAATAACACGGATCAAGTATGTATAGTTACCTGGGTCCTGGTCTGCAGATCTCAAAGCTTGACACTTGACAGCGCCGATCAGATCGACTTCGAGACACCCCCCCCCTTCCCCCGGTGACGTGCTTTCGCATACTCCTCCCTATGTCGTGGCGTTGTGGCTGAGGGTCAACGTTCCATCATCGTTGTCTTGCCAACCACGACTAATATACGTACGTTGGCTCTGCTGAATGTCTTACCAACATTAAAAGCACACGTAGATATCAATGATGCAGAATAGAGATATATAGCAGAGAGAACGGTTCAGATCATACAACTAACTTACTTTGTACAATGTCGAAATGCCGTGATTCCAGTCGTAGTCTGTAGAAAGGCTTTACCAGAGATCCATCAATGATCACCCGTGACCCAACCATCCATGATCCAGCGTGTTGTGTATAAAGACATCTGGTCGAATCGCAGCTGGAACTTTGGCCGACTCGAGTTTACCTGAAACACAGTAATTCTTACACTTCCATGTGAGTCTTCTCGAGGGGTTTGGGTGGCCGGTCTCTCGTGTAATGCGCGGGGTGGCAGAATGGAAGGCAGCTATGTGAGATACTTTGAGGATACGGACAACTAGTGGATAGAATGTATTAATAAGTGGACCGCAGTGGACAACAGCAACCGAATCAACAGGCTCTGGAGTCTGGCCGCAGGGTCCATATCCACACCGTGTCTTTAGCCAACAATCAACTTTCTCACGCCAAAGTTTTGAAGCAGAACAACTTCTGTCCAACATCTCGAGTCTCCCCAGTCATGGCCGCTACGGCAAACGAAGGCCTCGCGCCCGGGCTACGTTTCCTGACAGACGCAGCACACCTACTGGCCCAGACGTCGCCCCAGATCTCAGCACATCTCATGAGCCAGAGGAACTCGCTCCTGTGGGAGAACGACGGGTCGCTGCCAGACACGCAGAGACAGCATGTCTGCGGCGCCTGCGGTCACATCATGATGCCCGGAGACGGGGACATGCTAGCTCTGAGGGCCATTCGCACGAGCCGTCGCAAGACTCAAGTCAAGAAGACCCCGAAGACGACTCGGGTTCCGATGGCGAAACTGGGCTTGGAAAAGGTCCTGACCTGTGCCATGTGTGGACAATGCACCAAGATCTCCGTCCCTGCCGCCCCTCGAATCACACGACGCACCAGAAACAGGACAAGCAAAGCCGTTGTGGAAGCCACTGCGCCGGTAGCATCGTTGATGGCTTCTTCCTCTGCATCGACGCAGACATCGGGACCAGCCAAGGCGTCAAGCAACGCCAGCAGCAAGAAGCGAGCGAAGAACAGGAAGCAGGGTCTCCAGGCCCTGCTGCAGCAATCGCAAGCTTCGTCCGGCGCCAAGACGGGACTTGGTCTTAGTCTGGCTGATTTCATGAAGAAGTGAACGATTCCCATGCTTCGATGACCATCTCCAGCATTCTCCTCTTATAGTGGGAACGGGGGCTTCGGGCTTGTGGCACATTCTAGGGGCTATGTCATGTGCTTACAGTGCATTACCCCGCCAAAACCGACACGAATTGCCCCTCCAAAACTTTTTCTGGATCGCGAACCATTCACCACCATCCACCATCCACCATCCCACCGCAACAAAGACTCACCATCACCACTACATTTTGCGACAGCCACAACAGCCCAGCATGTCGATAGACGAGCAACCCGGCGCCACCACCAAGGAGTTTTCGTCCAACGACTTCTTCGAGTCTATCGGGTCCAAGGCCGGTCAGCTCAACGGGCAGACGGCGCAGGATCAAGATGGCGAAGATGAGCCCAAAGTCGTCGAGCAGATCGAGTCGCTGTGCATGAACTGCCACGAGAACGGCATGACCCGCATGATGCTCACCATGATCCCGTACTTCCGCGAGGTCATCGTCATGTCCTTCTCCTGCGAACACTGTGGCCTCGCCAACGCCGAGATCCAATCCGCCGGCATCATCCAGCCCAAGGGCTCCCGATACGAGCTGCGCCTCACCGAAATGGAAGACTTTGCCCGCACCGTCGTCAAGTCTGACTCGGCCGTCGTCAAGTTTCTCGAGCTCGACATCGAAGTACCGGCCGGCCGCGGACAGCTGACCAACGTCGAGGGTCTGCTCTCCAACATCATGGACGACCTCGAGCTGGGACAAGAGGTGCGCAAGGAGCAGGACCCCGAGTTGCACGCCAAGCTCGCCGACATCATCACCAAAGGCCGCTCCTTGATCGAGGGAAAAGGCTTCCCCTTCCGAGTCACCCTGGACGATCCGTCAGGGAACTCGTGGATCTCCCCGGATGTCAAGGATGGCGTCGGCAAGTGGTACAAGCGCGACTACGTGCGGACGCCCGAACAAAACACCGCCCTGGGCCTGGCCGCAGGCGAACCCGGCGTGGTAGATGCCTACACGACCGGCCCCGACGACGAGATCGTGCCCGATCAGGTCTACTCGTTCCCGGCTACGTGTCCCGGCTGCATGCACCCCTGCAGCACCAACATGAAGATGGTTGACATCCCCCACTTCAAGGCCGTAGTGCTCATGTCGACTGCCTGCGAGGACTGCGGCTACCGGTCCAACGACGTCAAGACGGGCGGCGAGATCCCGGAGCTGGGCAAGAAGATCACACTGCGCGTCCGGGAGTCGGTCGATCTGGCACGAGACATCCTCAAGAGTGAGTCATGCGCCCTCGAGTGTCCCGAGCTCAACCTGCACGTCAATCCGGGCACCCTCGGAGGCCGCTTCACCACCGTCGAGGGTCTCCTAACCCAGGTCCGCGCCGACCTACACAACCAGATATTTCAGGAGAGCGACGGTGGAGACTCGCTGGTGAGCGGCGAGAAGACCAAGTGGGACGAGTTCTTTCAAGGCCTAGACGACGCCATCAAGGGCGATAAGCAGTTCACCATCATCCTGACCGACCCCCTGGCGGCGAGCTACGTGCAGAAGCTCGTCGACCCCGACGAGAAGGACCCCCAGATCGACTCGGAAGACTACGAGCGGACCGAGGAGGAGGAGGAGGACCTCGGTCTCAAGGACATGAAGGTCGAGGGCTACGAGGAGGACCACAAGGCTGAAGAGGCTGCCAGGAAAGAAGAGGCTGCCAAGACGGCGGAAGTGGCCCAATGATTGTAGGTGAATGTGTTTGAAAGGGGACAAAAGCGCGTCATGACTTATGAAGCATAGATACCTATTTAGATCTAGTTTGTAGCTTGAAAAAATGGTGGGAAATCCATCATAGCTACCCTACCGAGTCAGAATCGGGAACTCGAAGCAAGTCGCCTCGGCAGCACCACCGTGACGCACCCGCCCTCTGAAGCCCGATCTGCCACGAGACGTCGCCCATCCTGGAGCCCAACTTCCGTCCCGGGAACATGCCCGCCGCCATCTCGGCCCTCCGATCAGGCCGCAGAGTTCCCGTCCCGAGTAAGCAGCACGTTGACGGTGGATGAAGTGGCATCGTCAGAGTGAACTTCCCTGACGGAAAGAGCTGCGCTGTACGCATTTCGATTCACACAGTGATTCGCTGGACACCACAATCCATGGGTTGAAGTGTTTCCACTAGGGCAAGAGTGTGTCTATGCTCTACTGAATCCTACTACTGACGAATGATTATAGGGGTTGCCGCTGGCAATATTGGTCCCGAACAGCGCCCCCAAAGGCCGGATTGCATAACCGCCGCGTAGCTCCCTGGACAGAGGAGCCGAGACTCTTGTCGAAACCCTCTCGAGACTCGTCCGACTCGTGCAGTATCGTTGTGAACATCCCCATAGTCGTACAAGGCCATCAGACAGCCTCCGTTATCCCCATCATTACCACGACCATCTATATATGCCACGTGCTCATCTCTTTTGTCGCCTCTATCCCGTCGCTCATCCCTTTTCTCGTCACGTGTTTCACGTGTTCCTCGTGTCGTCCCTAGAAACCCCTCCGGAACATCGTGGGGATGTTGTCCTCGACAATCTTCATCTTGTTCATGGCCTCGAGCCTCTCCTCGGCATCCTCCATCTCCTCGTGCCGGCGAAAGTGCTCAATGTCCTCGGGGTGGGTCAGGTCCTCGAGCTTGGTGTCGTCGTCGTGGTACTTTTCCCAGTGGTGGATCTCGTACTCGTACTCGTCGTCGCCGTGGTGTCCGGGTCCCGTGCCGAGGTCGGGGAGGGCGTTGCCGGCGGCGACAAAGGCGACAAACTCGTCGCGCGACACGCTGTTGTCGTTGTTGGCGTCCAGGAGCGTCATCAGCTGCTGGCGCACGTGGTCCCGGGCCGTGGGCAGCATCTGGGCGTTGGACACGTCCATGAGGCCGTACGTGCGCTCCAGCTCGTCGGGCGACCAGTGGCCGTCGCTGTCGTAGTCGTGGAGCGTGAAGAAGGAGAGGGCGTCGAACTCGGCAATGTGGTGTTCTTCTGCGCAAGGGGGGAGGAAGGTGTCAGAGTTTGTCTGTCGCGACGAGGTCAACGTGTCCCGTCAACGTACCCGCCATGTGCTTCGTCATCCAGTTCGCGTCGTCGGCGACCATGGGTTTCTGCGAGCGAGGCTTGTTGCCCTCGGCATGGTCGCCGTGTGCGAGGGCTCGACCTAGCAGGCCCAGGGAGAGTAGTATTGCTGAGCGCATGTTGTCAGGGTCGGAGCTGGTTCGCGTGGCGGTAGTTGAGAGGATGCAGAGTCCCGTTTGCTTGCTCTCGGGCCCGGAGGAAAGATTTGACCTTGTCTCTTACGAGTTGGTAAGTTACGCAAGTACTCCGTAAGGACGATGGATGATGACAGGGGGTGTGAATCATGATGATTGTGACGTTGGGTGCTCTGCAGCAGGGAGTCGAGGCGCTAGTGCTGCAGGGGCTCCGAGCCTCGGACCACTAGAGATTGTCGATTGCAGACTGTCGACTTTTGTTCTTTATCAATTGCATCAGAGAAAGACAATCAGAAGGCGGAAAGCGGAAAGCGGAAAGCTGTCATCCCATACCACCCGACAGTACTGACACTGACGTCATCTGCCATCCTCGAACGACGATAGCCCGACATTCTGGCAAGTACCGACGTACCGTATTAGGAGGAACCGATGCGGGCTAAGCCGTAACCTTAACCTTCCAAGACCTCAGACGCGGGCCGCCTTTCTGTCAGTCTATCGGACTTTAGTGTGCATTAATTTGTAGCACCTGCACCTGGACTGTATACTTGCGACTTGTTCCATCTCACACGCCCGTCACTCCGGGCTAGTTACCTCTGTTCTGCAACCGGCTCTTCTGCCACCGGCTCTTCTGCAACCGTCTCTTGCGCAACCTAGCCGGGGCCACACCACCCACACAACATGTCGCGCACCCTCGAGACAACCCTCCTCTCTCTCCTCCCCACCTACCCTTCTTCGACCTCCCTCCCACCGCCGCTCCTCTCCCTCGCCTCCGACCTGCTCGCCCAGTCTCGCCACAATGCCTCGACCCTCAAGGCCGAAGAAGAAATCGCCCGCGTCTACGCCTGTGCCAACCTCGCCTGCGAACGATTGAAGACGACCCTCGACCTACCACCCATCCAGACCCGTCCGCCCGTACCTCCGCGCATCTACAAGAGACTGTACACCCACCTCGACCGCATCCTGCCATCGTCCGCCACGCCGTCGCGCGTGCGCACCCCGAGTTCCAAGATGAGGGATGGCGGCGGCCTGTTCGGAAGCAGCGCCACCAAGGAGAGGACCCGCGAGCGCGCCACGCCCACCAAGGAGGCGAGTCTGGCGCAGTTCCGATCGCCCGTCAAGGGCCAGGGCACACCGAGCAAGTCGACCGGCAGGGCGACGTCCCGATTCCGCGACGCGACCAACACACCGAAGCGCGATGCCCTCCCGCCCTGGGTCGTGCCTACACTCCGATCCGTCTGCGCGCGCATCGACCAGGAGCGCATCGGCCGCACCGTGCTGGCGGGCCTGCAGACCATCGCGGTGCCGCGCGGCCGGCGGTCGACGGACACCTGGGTCGGGGGACACCTGGCGCCGCTTCTGGGCGGCCTCGTCTGTATCGTGGTCGCGCAGTTTGCCATTCTCGAGAGGACGACGTGGAACAAGACGGCGCTCGCCGACGCCCGCAGGCGCATCGTCAAGGCGCTGCGGGAGGCGCGGGCCGACCTGACGATACCGGGGTTCGAAGACGAGGTGCAGGCGTGGGAGGGCTGGACAGACGTCGCCGTCGCGGACCTGGACAAGACCGTCGAGAGGATCATCGAGAACAAGTGGCAGGAGGGCGAGTGGTTCACCGGCATCAGGGACATGATACAGACGCCGGGCTCAAAGAGAGTCTGGGATGGGGACGGGGACGCCAAAGGTGGAAGTGGCGGGGAGGAGGACGGGGACGATGGAGAGGACGAGGTGGTGGATCGCGCGCACATGCAGAGAGGCGACAGCATGTTGCAGGGCCGCTGGGTCATGACGGAGAAGAAGCGCGATGACTACCGGGCGTGGAAGGAGGATATTCTCAGGAGGTGCGATGAGATGGAGGAGGCTGGGCAGGATGGGGCCGTGGATGTTGACGTGACTGCTGCTTGATGCATATGATACCCTCTATATCTGTTATGAGCACTGGACTCTGGCCACAGCCGGTTATTTGGGATGCTGGGACTAGGTATAATTACTCCTACCTATGCCTCCCATATACGGTGTTATCCAGGCTCTGAGGCAGTCTCTGCCAGGACGTATGATCCACGTGATCCCCCTCGATCCACACATCGAAGCCATCGTCGCCTCTGGCCCGAGTCGGACGTCTTATCACACGATGGTCCTAGCCAGCAGCAGTTCCTCGCCTTCTCCTCTACTGCCAGCGTGATGGCAACTTGTTTGGTTTCCTCATCTTACAACACCATCGTTCCCCGCCGCCTCCATGCATACATCAAACACACAATGCCACACCCCCGGGGCAAAGGTCTTGACCAGTTCGACGTGCTCAACAGTTGCCGTCTTCGTCTTCTCCGCGTCTGCTTGCTTACTTTCGGCTCGTTCATTCAATCGCTGTTCAACTTCGGCCCTCCGGGTCTCGATATCCGCTACGCCCACATTCTCGTGCAGATGCAGCCACGACCTCGACGGGCTGTCCTGCGCCATCTCCCGGGCGTCCATCCAGCACGGCTCGCTGGTGGGCAGGAAGCCGGCGTTGACGTGGACGACGTCGAGTGTCTGCGAGAGCCCGCGCATCCGCCCCAGCGCTCTCTCGTTGGTCTCTTGGAGCACGACGATCCTCTCCCCGCCCGTGAGCACCTCGTCCATGTCTAGACCGTCCAGGTCCTCGCCGCGAATCACCCGCACGCTCCACCCGTTCGCCGCGGCGCCTCGGCGCAGGCCCTCGACGCTCCACGGGTTCAGCTCCCAGCACAGCACGCGCAGGCCGAGCCGGGCGTAGGAGAAGACGAAGTAGCCGATGCCGGCGTACAGGTCGACGGCCCACCTGTTCGCGAGCGAGACGGGAAGCTGGTGTTGCTTGGAGCGGGAGGAGGAGTAAAAGGACAGCAGCCGCGCCTTCTCCTTGATGTTGCCCCGGCTGAACATGGTCCACCGCGGCGCCCAGGTCTGGTAGATGGCGTTCTGCCGGGTGGACACCCAGAGGGCGCTGCCGAAGTCCGTCTCAGCCACTGTCCCGGAGGTGGGGAGGGCCGGCCCAAAGTCGCCGTGCAGCATGCGCAGACCGCTGGGGCTGCGGAGGATGTTCTCCGCGTCCTCGGTCTTTTGCAGGGGGATGCCCTCGTTCGCGGCGAGGTGGGTGAGCGCCGTCCTGCCCCCGGATTCTCTCCTCGCGATGAGGTCGAGCATCAGCAGCCAGAGCTCGGCGAGCTGGGCGGGAGGCGCGGTGGTGAGGGTAGCGGTCCATGCGGCCGAGGTGAATGATCCAGAGGGTAGCAGGATCATGGGCTCGTAGGTTGTCCAGCGCTTGGGGGCTTGGGTAATGAGGTCTAGTCTCGCGTCCGGGGTGAGTGTGGATGGGTTGGTGTTTAGCCATGATGAGACTGCGGTTTCAATGGGGTTTGCAGGTTTGGGTTTGGGTGGACGAGTTGGGGGAAGCGATGAAGGCATGGTGGACGAGAGATGTGGGCAGATGAGTGTGTAAGTGGAGGGGAGCCAGAGCTGAGAGACGATGATGAGTTGAATCCGAGGGTCCAAACCTCGTTCTTACGCACGTAAAGACGGTAAAGCTGTCTAGAATTGGAAGTAGACTGGGTTGTTGAAATATTCGGTTCATGTCAACCTGTAGAGAGTAACTTGACCTGGTTGCCATTCCTCGGGCCTTGTTCTCGCCCTCATCTCGGGGTGCAGGCCAAGTTAATGGTTAACGAGTTCAGGGGCTTTCGACCAGGGCAGACACGCCACAAACCTCGACCCCACTGGACACACTCACCAACTAACGTTAGTTACCCAGTTACACAGCAGTTACTGTGTGCACTAACTAACCGATTGACCCCATGCAGCCACAGTTGAACCCCGCTATCGATAAGAATTTCCTAAAATTTACCCTTCCCACCCTCATCCACCCCGCCAATTGCTTCTCCATCATCCACTCCGTCGTTGTTCTAGTTCCTCTCGGGACTCATCGACAAACGTCCCCCGGACCCGACGACGATGACGATGCCGAATCCCGAAACATACGACTCCCTCCTGGGCCAGTCGTGCTTCACGACCTCGGAACAGCAGAAGCTCCTGCGCGCCATCAATGACAAGAGCTCGACACCCGTCGTCGGCCTCGAGGGCCAATGGATCTACTATGTGCATCTCGAGAAGGGCACCAGCGTCGACGCCGTGAAGCCGCTGCTCGACATCTCGGGCCCGTCCTTTGTCGTCGAGAACACCAACGCCGCCAGCCTGTACATCACCCCGCGCAACATCTCGCCCTGGAGTTCCAAGGCCACGAGCATCGCCCACGTCTGCGGGCTCAAGGAGAACGTGAGACGGATCGAGAGGGGACGCGTCGTGCACATTGAGCTCGCGCACGACGCCGACCTCACTGACCAGAACCTCGCCGAGTTCCGCGACATCATCTACGACCGCATGACCCAGAACATAACCCGCGACGCCCCGCGGCCCGAGTCCATCTTCACCACGGGCGACCGGAAGCCCCTCGGCGTCGTCGACATCTTTGCCGAGGGACACGACCCCCTTGCCCTGCTACAGCAGCAGAACGAGCTGCTGGGTCTCGGCCTCGACCAATCCAACATGGAGTACCTCGTGACCGCCTTCCAGAGTCTAGGCCGGCCCCCGAGCGACGTCGAGCTTTTCATGTTTGCCCAGGTCAACAGCGAGCATTGCCGGCATCACGTCTTCAACGCCGACTGGACCATCGACGGCGTCAAGAAGAACCACACACTGTTTGGCATGATCAAGAACACCCACAAGATAAGCCCCGACTACACCGTCTCCGCCTACAGCGACAACGCCGCCGTCCTGGGCGGCGTCAAGGGCAGCCACTGGGCCCCGGAGTACTCAACGGGCAGCTGGAGGTTGACCCCCGAAGATGTCATGCCTCTCATCAAGGTCGAGACACACAACCACCCCACCGCCATCAGCCCCTTCCCCGGTGCCGCGACTGGCAGTGGTGGTGAGATTAGAGACGAGGGGGCCGTCGGACGGGGATCGACACCCAAGGCCGGCTTGAGTGGTTTCTGGGTCTCAGATCTCCTCATTCCTGGCCAAGAGGCTGCCTACCCCTGGGAGAAGAATGTCGGCAAGCCCGCCCACTACGCCAGCTCGCTCGACATCATGCTGGAGGCCCCCATCGGCTCGGCAGCCTTCAACAACGAGGTACGACGTTGGGTGTTGTGAGAGCCTTCATTAGCTGACACGACACAGTTTGGCCGGCCCTCGCTCACTGGTGTGTTCCGCACCCTGCTCACAAACGCCACCAACGCCGACTCGCTGGACTACAAGGGCTACCACAAGCCCATCATGGTCAGTCGGCTCCTCATGTTTTCTCGGCTCGGCTGACCCCAAGCAGATTGCCGGTGGCGTTGGCGCCGTCAGACCCCAACATGCCCTCAAGCAGCCCGAGATCGTGAGCGACGATGCCCATGTCATCGTCCTCGGCGGTCCGGCCATGCTGATTGGCCTCGGTGGCGGAGCCGCTTCTTCCAGTGCAGGCAACGAAGCCTCTGCTGATCTTGATTTTGCCAGCGTGCAACGCGGGAACCCCGAGATGGAGCGACGCGCACAGATGGTCATCAATACCTGCAATGCACTCGGCGACCAGAGCCCCATTGCCTTCATCCACGATGTCGGTGCCGGTGGGCTGAGCAACGCCCTGCCCGAGTTGGTCAAGGACAGTGGTTTCGGTGGCAGGTTCGAGCTCCGCCAGGTGGAGAGCGCTGATGGTAGCATGAGCCCGATGGAGATCTTCTGCAACGAGGCCCAAGAACGATACGTCTTGCTCGTCAATCCCGACGGCATGAACCGCTTCGCCAGCATATGCAAGAGGGAACGGTGCGGCTTCTCGGATGTGGGAAGGGTCCTCCCCAAGGAGAGTAGCTCTTCCAAGCTCATCCTCTCCGATCGGGAGTCGAGAGAGAACCCCTACCCCATCGATCTCCCCATGGACCTCCTCTTCCCCAAGGGGCAGCAACAAGACCGCGTTGCCACCTCGGTCGTTCCCTCCATGCCTGCATTTGACCCTGTGGTCAGCATGAGATTGGCGTTTGGCGAGAACTGGGGCAACGGAGACCTCTTCGCCAAGGCCACACAGCGCGTGTTCCAGATGCCCGCTGTCGGCTCCAAGTCTTTCCTCATCACCATCGGTGACCGGACTGTCGGTGGCCTCACCGTCAGAGATCAAATGGTCGGTCCCTGGCAGACACCTGTCGCCGACGTTGCTGTGACGGCCACGTCGTACAGTCTGGAGGAGATGAAGACCGGCGAGGCCATGGCTATGGGTGAGAAGCCCACGCTGGCTTTGATTTCACCGGCCGCCTCGGCTAGAATGGCGGTTGCCGAGAGTCTGCTCAACCTCGGCGCCGCTCATATCATGGGCGGTCGTCAAAAGGGCGACTTGCAACGCGTTAAGCTTTCCGCAAACTGGATGTCTGCCGTCAAGGAGCCTGGCGAGGGTGCTGCCCTCTACGAGGCTGTCGAGGCCATCGGCCTCGAGATGTGCCCTCAGCTCGGCGTTAGTATCCCTGTGGGTAAAGACTCCATGTCAATGAAAGCTTCGTGGAAGGATGACGAGGGCAGCAAGAGCGTGACTGCCCCCATGTCGGTCATCATTACAGCATTCACACCCGTCGAGAACATTCGGACCACCTGGACGCCACAGCTGCGACGTGTGGAGGATGTTGGCGAGACTATCCTCTTGTATGTTGATCTGGCGCAGGGCAACAAGGCCCTGGGTGGTTCGGCTTTGGCCCAGTCGTTCGGCGCCATTGGCAATGAGTCGCCTGATGTTCGCGACGTTGAGCTGTTGAGAGACTACTTTGATGCGCTCGCTCAACTTCACGAGAGCGGCATCGTCCTCGCATACCATGATGTCTCTGATGGTGGTCTGATTACAACGGTAGCCGAGATGATGTTCGCTGGTCGATGCGGTGTCAGCATGTTCATGGACCAGCTCTCCAACTCAGGGGGCCTGGCTGATATGACCGACGCACTCTTCAACGAGGAGCTAGGCGCTGTATTCCAGGTCCGCGCTTCGGATGAGACCAACTTCAAGAGATGCTTCGCAACCTGCGGGCCACCGGCCGGCCTCATCAAGAGGTGCGGCATGGTTCTGGCCAAGGAAAGACAGATGCTGAACATCCGCTACGGCACCGAGGCACCGTTTGTCACCATGGAAAGATCCGAGATGCAGCAGTGGTGGTCCAAGACCTCGTACGAGTTGCAGAAGATCAGAGACAACCCGGCTTGCGCCGAGGCCGAGTATGCTACCATTCTGGACTCCAAGGATCCCGGTATTTCGTTCAAGCTCACCTTTAACCCTTCCGAGGACATTATGCCCCTTACAGCCTCCTTCACCAGCCTGTTCACCAAGGCTCCCCGCGTTGCCATCCTCCGCGAGCAAGGCGTCAATTCGCATGCCGAGATGGCCTTTGCCTTCCGGGCTGCTGGCTTCGATCCCATCGACATCCACATGTCGGACATTCTCAATGGCCGCAAGCTGGCCGAGTTCGTCGGCCTAGCAGCCTGCGGCGGCTTCAGTTACGGTGACGTGCTTGGAGCCGGCCAGGGCTGGGCCAAGTCGGTCCTGCTCCACAGTAACGCTCGCGCAGAGTTTGAGGCTTTCTTCAAGCGACCAAACACGTTTGCCCTAGGTGTTTGTAACGGCTGCCAGGCCTTTTCCAGGCTCAAGGAGATCATCCCCGGCACCAAGGCGTGGCCCGAGTTCGTCAAGAACGAAAGCGACCAGTTCGAGGGACGCCAAAGCATGGTCATGGTTGACGAGAGCGCCTCGCCCGTCTTCTTCAGCGGCATGGGCGGTTCTTGCCTCCCCATCACCGTTTCGCACGGGGAAGGTCGCGCGTCCTTCTCGACCCGGGGCGATCTGGATGCCCTCGCCGGAGCTAACCAGATCCCGGTCCGTTACGTCGATAACCGCTGCCGGGTCACGGAGGCGTATCCCTTTAATCCCAACGGCAGCGCTGGCGGAGTGGCGGCCGTGTCTAGCGCCGACGGCCGCGTCCTGGCCATCATGCCGCACCCCGAACGCACCATCATGGCCGACGTGGGAAGCTACCTACCGTCCGGACAGAGGGACGATTGGGGCCAGTACGGGCCTTGGTTGAGGATGTTCAGGAGTGCGCGTAAGTGGGTGGGTTAAGACAGCGAGGTTTGCATCTTGGTTTGAGAAAAGGGAGACTCAGACTCGTATTGGTAGGTTCGGCGTTGTGATGTTCGTAGACTGTGTGTGGCATGTGCTCTTTTTTCACCTTTGCATGTTTGGGCCCGGGGTGTTGTGACTGTAGATGAGGTGTGTTGATTAGATACGATCTATATTAAAGATACCTGCTAGTCTATATCGGCATCCGGCACGAGAATGAGCCTCTCTCCTCCCCGTTACGTAAGTTGAATCCCCAAAGTAACCCCTGATTAATTGTGACACTGCCTCGCTTCAGCTGAGCTCAACCCCAGCTCTGTTCCTCACCTCTTACTCTCTTTGATGGCCACCTCAATCTCATCAAACCTCGTAACCTTCTTCAGCATGCCGTCAAACCAACTCCCTGGGAGAAAACCACCGAGCCAGGCGAGCAGCGCGCTCTCGCCCCTCCAGATCTCCCTCGGCGGGTTTCGCTTCAGCAGATCCTTCATGACGCCGCCTGCCCACGCCTCGGGAGTAATACCCGTGCTCTCGATCTGGCGCGCGGTGAGCACATCGTCCCACAGCGCCTTCCCGGCAGACGCGTAGATGGACGTCGGCGGGATGGTATCCTGCATCGTCGCCGTCACGGCTCGCGTGTTGGCGACGATGTTGGTCCGGACGCCGCCCGTCTTGAGCTCGACGACGCGCACGCCAAACACGGCCAGCTCGATGCGCATGCCGTCGGACAGGCGGGCGAGCGCGCCCTTGGAGGCGCTGTAGATGCCCTGCAGGGGCAGGGCGATGTTGGCGCCGACCGAGGTGTGGTTGACGATGAGGGGGCAGAAGGGCTCGGCGGCGCGCAGCTCGGCGGACCGCAGGATCAGCGGCAAAAAGGCCTGGGTCACCTCGAGCGGGCCCCAGACGTTGAGGTCGAAGAGGGCGCGCGCGGCGGCCGGCGTGACGTCCGAGACGGTCATCAGGTACGAGACGCCGGCGTTGTTGACGAGGATGTCGAGGCCCCGGGGCGCGGCTTCCTCCTTGGCCGAGGGCGAGGAGGAGAGGGACTTCTCGACGACCTCGAAGGCGGCGGCGATGGACGCCGGCGAGGTCACGTCGAGCGACAGGGTCTGGATGCCCATGTCGGCCAGCGGCTTCAGCTTGTGCGCGCTCCGCGCCGTGGCGAAGACGTGGTGGCCGCCCTCGTGGAAGGCGATGGCGAGGGCGGCGCCCATGCCGCCGGGCGTGCAGCCGGTTATGAGGACGGTGAGGGATTGGGGAGACATTCTGGGGGTATGTGTGTTGAGAGAGAGAGATGAGTTGGTGGTGGGTGGGGTTTCCCGTTTGTCCAAGAGTTCGAGACGCGGTAGTTAGACCGTAGGCGAGTTTGGGCAGAGAGGTAGTACCGTGGACGGTAGTGGACTGTGGTATGGTCTGATGCAGCGAGGATGTCTAGAAAGGGCTCTCAGGGGGACGAGTGCCCATTATATATGCGGTCCGCCCTCCACGTCCTGCCACAGACCTCGCCTCGACTATTTCCAGCTCAGCCTCCATAGCGCGGGACTGGGCTGTCTTGCGGACTTTGACAGCAAAACAGTGAACTAGGTTTCCACTCATGACCTAGGAGAAGTTAGAACGAACCCAGCCAACTTGCATCCTGGCGGCCATCGTGGAAGTTGGCACTGAGTCCACTGTCCCCCGACTGCACCGCCCGTCCGTCTCGCTGGGGACTGGAGACTGGACTCTGCTGGTGCGAGTTGCCAATGGGAATGCGCAATAAACGTAGACGGTGACAGCCACGGCTTGCCCATTCGTCCGTGACTGTGTCTTTGACTCTTCGGTGCGCCAAGTCCATCCGGGCCATCCCTGTCGTCGGTTTCCGATTGGGTACGGACGGATACGGTACGTCGTATGTCTTTTTGGCGACGGGTGGCTAACAAACTCGGCCACATTCGCAATCCCGCCTTCCGTATTCTGCAGCCTGCGGACTTGCGGAGTTGCGGAGATGACTAAGAACTAAAGGGAGATAGATTGTCGATTGCCCGACGGAATGGGTTTGAAGGCTGATGAAACGGGTCGTTATCCATACAGCTTACAGCTTACGTATGCGCTTTGGTGATTGTAAATCTCCTAGCGCGTCAAGACTGCCCACTGCCCAGTGACTGATTATTTATTAGTGCCCCAACTAGCCGTATGCTGTGGCAAGGTTCACGCTCCACGCTCCACGCTTCACGCCTCACACTTCACCACTCACACTTCACCACTCACACTTCACCACTCACACTTCACCACGTCAACGGTCGGGCTGCATCCGGTCGTCACGCCCGCTACAACATGGGATCGCACTGCGCAAACGAACAGACGACGTCCTGTTCGCGGTCGATCTAGAATTCTCCGATTGCCCGGGCCATTCTCAAAACCGAGTCACGGAATCGTCTTTCCCAAGCCCAACCACTCCATCGGCACAGACACCGAATCTGACCTTGATCTCGTCGAGCTCGCAGCACGCCGTCGAGCCATCGGAGTCGGCTCCTATTTTCTCTCGCATGTACGACGTCTGGGTACTCTTGACCAGCTCGCCCACCGTGGCCAGCCGCATGGACGGGATACGATCGCGGCGGTGCGCCGTCGTGTTGAACGTGATGAGGACGAGGCCTGCCATGCTGATTGCGACGAGGGGCAGGAGAAGGATGTAAGAACGCCCCGAGACGATGTGGGCATCGAGAAACTGCGACTCGAGTGTGACTGTGCCGGCATAGTGCTGGCCAGTTTGAGATTTTGGCAGAAACTGCCCCCGTATGGCCATGCTAATGGCACCCCCGCTGACGGCGATGAAGTTCTTGATCTCTTTTTGTGTGAAGCTTGGCGCGTCACCGTAATCACCGCCATGGGACGTTGTAAACATCTTTGGGATGCCATAGTCGCCTTTGGTGAATATCGGCTGTGTTCCGTCTACGTTCACGCCCATGAAGGTGCTCGCGACTCCTATCCACCTCGCTATCCTGTATGGGCAGTTACAAGGGTCCTCTTTCGTGTCGCCCGGGATTGAGATGGAATCCATGTTGGAAAGCATTTGGGGCGCGGTATCAGTCTCTCCTGTCTGGAAGTAGGAATCTTGGAGGTCGACGTCCACATCGCAGGCAACCGCCGACACTTCGTTCCAATTCAGTCTTGTTGTTTCAAACGTCGAAATGGCGCCGCCTTCGATCTGGCCTTGAAGGTTCGCAAAGACCACGGTCGAGCTCGACCTCGTGAGACTCTGGTTGGAGACACTATGGACCCATGCGGTGAGACCCTGTTGTAGGCGGAGTCTTACAAAGGTATCTTCCTTCACCTCGGTGTTGACTCGGAGAGAGTCGTATCCATCGTCTCGGATCAAGTCCAGCTCGCGCGGGGTGCAGCTGACAGTCCTGACTACTTTGATCGCCGCGACGGAGGCATTTCCGACTTTCGCTAGCTTCATACGATCCACGATGTAGTCTCGATATTTTGGTAGCGGCTCCTTCGCAAGGCCGTTCGACCACGTCGTATAGAGGGCCAAGGCGTCTGTAACGGCGGCCGGTGAACGTGCCGGCGCTGGAAAGCTCTGCTGGAAGATCAAGCCCAGGCCTCCGCCCACGGTGTGATTACTCTGGAAGACGGTCGTCTCGTTGACCATCTTCATGGCGAAACCGACCAAGTTGGGCGCGACGGGCCTCCAAGAGATGCTGACGACAAGGCAGAGGAGCACCGCCCAGGCATCAAAGCTGCGCGCGCCGAGCAGTGCCCTGAAGAGGGACGGGAGCGACCCTCTGCTGGCGGCGAGGTACGTGTCGATCTGCCCCAGCTTGTACGCTCTCCGGTGCCAGATCGGCCATACCGCCGCCTCGCTCAGGACGCAGATGGCGAAGGCCATGGCCGCCAGCCCGATGCCGTAGCCCGTCGTGAGGTAGCCCTGCACGAACGCAGGGTTGAGAAAGTCGCTCGGGGTGCAGTTCACGGTCCACTCCGGACACTTGAGCACCTGGCCGGCGAGCATCCTGACGGCGACAAAGACGGCCAGGCACACGGCTAACCCAAACGCGAAGGAGGCGACAACGACCCAGTTCCGTCGCGTGAAGCGCGCGAAGCCACTGGACTCTGCAGCAGTACGGCCACGCTCGTCGTCCTGGAGGGCGCTTTTGATCTCGACATACGAACGGGAATCCGGTGCCATGACTGTAGACAGTTAGCTCTGCTTCCGATTCTGGTTCGAGACAGCAAGGGTCCAGGGGATGCTGGGTAGACACATACTCGACGTGGAGACTGTCCAACCTGGGCGGTTAACGATGGAGAGACTTTCTGGACAGAGAGTTCGTTGCAGCGTATTCGTCGAAACTGTCTGTTGGACTGTTGGAGCTGCATGTGCTTGGCTAACCAATCTTTGGAAGCGGTGGCAACAACTCCTTATACGTGCCTGTCAATAACACTCGAGGGCCGAGGCTTGGGCTTGACCCTGACAAGAACGCGACTGCATCTACGTTTTGCGGCACGAGTATCCTATACAAAAGCAAAGTCACCGTTATCCTGGCTCTTGACTGACTTGCGACACACCCGCTACATTTGCACGATCCCGGTGCCATACTGTTTGCCTAACCGTAAGTTCTAGACCAAGCCACCAAGGCAGACTTCGCAGCTACGTGATTCAGGTACAGACCTTTGGTAAAGCCTATCAAGTTCTACGTTGCAACTATGTCAGCGGTTATTCTAGAACCGGATAACCCCCTTTTTAGGTTTTTCGTAACGGAGGTGGTGTAAGTAACCGCCAGGCTAGATGGTATCTTAGACTTACGTCAAGGCTCAAGCGCAAACCGAGACAACATCCGTGGTTACTGGTATAGCTGCACCCTGGCTGCATCAAGTCGCAAGATCGCCGCCATCTCAGCACTCGGCTTGGCTTGCGACAAGTCTCCGTACTGTCGAGCTGAATGGTACCTGGAACACGGCTTGACGCCCTGCCGAAGAGAACTAGGGCGCGGCCGCCGGCATGGCATCTTGGTTAGGAGAAGCGTGCAGTTGGATTACAGTGCACACTTCAGAATGGAGCTTGACGCCACGCTGGAAACCTTGGTACAGCCGCACCTCTATTCTCCATAGTAATTCACTACTTAGTTCTCACAGCTGAAAGACAAGACGACGGCAACATCTTAGTGGCAATCTTAACTGATCATTGCGCTAAATGGCTCAACAAGAGCACGCACGGCCCAGCGTGTGACCGCTGTGGCAGCCGTGGCCAGCATTGCCTTCTTGTCGTACTAGCTAGATATGGCTCTTTCTACACTTGATCAACGGTCGACCTAATTTCCTGTGTTGAAAATTGAATGAACAAGATGTGACTCGATGAATGCATGGGCTGATAAGAAAGCTATGCGGGCATTATGGAATTAAGAAAAGGGAGGAAATAACAAAGTACATACTACGCTACTCGAGAGACATCCTTTTACATGTCAAACATGGTTTTAAGCTCGGTAAAATATCTCGAAGTTCCTGTAAATTAAGGACTAGTATACTTGAGTTCATAACGGCTAGTTGAGATGTCATTATTTTATATAGAGCATAATAATCCACTAAACCTTCCTAATCTAGTACTCCATTCACGAATATACCTCCCCAAAACTTAAATTTGACGCCTGTTACACACTGGGAACCTTTCTATCCCTGGTCATGCGATTTCCTGAAGCATTCGTTCTTTGCGTTGCTCGTTTCCTCTGGCAATCAACGCATCTGTGTCTTGCCATGATCGAAATCAAAGAGCCTGTGGAAATTCGCTCGCGAGTAAAGGCAGCAGTCCTTGCAGTACATAAATATTGGCAAGTTTGTTATATGCTAATTCTATCTATCTAGCAGAACTCACGTAATTGTATGTAAACTAGTCTACTTTGGACCAGCATTTAGGCCAGGAACATATTTCAAGTTGGACATGATGCCCTTTAAGGTGTCATAATTAGCTCCGAGGTTAATCGAAGAAGGGTTACTGGGTACGGGTTCCTCTTATAGCTTATTTTAGTACGTCGATAGCAGAGGCAAATACCTCATTTATATACGTAAATGAACCCCAACAAGTACCCAGGTAGCTTGAACAGATAGTATCTAATCAGGGGATTCTTGTTTCCTAGTATATAGACTGAAATTCTTCATCTTCTGCAGCCGGAGTTGAAAATCTAAATCCAAACCGGCAGTGACCTACAGAGTAAACGAGAACGTTCAGATAACGCTAAGAAAACCGAACCTAAATACATTAGCTACACAACTAGGGATAGCTTAGCCTTGGACAAAAGCGTGTCCCCGCACTTGTACTTTAGTAGGCTTCCTCTCTTGCAGTAGGGCCATATCGCAGGCAGATCATGGGGGTGAATAAGTTACGCTGCTAGCAGGTTTGATGTCGAACCTTTTATGGGGGTGATGTTACGCACTACCTTGCCAACGCTACTGATAAACTCGATACTAACATGCAATAAGTAGTCACGCGGAAAGAGCCGAGTCTGATCATGTGAATTCCATGCAACATCAACTGCCATGTTCAAAAGCCGTGTGCAAGAACATGTACTCGATTCGGGTGCATCTTTGAGAAGACACATCCGTCGGTTTGCTACTCAGGGTTCCCAGTCAAGCCAAGGTACAAAACACCTGCACGTCTGATTCGAGAGAGGGATGCATCAAAATATGTGGTAAGCGTACGTCATCATTATTCATCTACTAGCATCTGTGAGCATCTGTAAGCATCTGTAAGCATCTGTAAGCAAGCCCATGCAAAGTATCTTCCTGATCTGAAATCCCGGCCCAACCTTGCCCGTCATTCCCCACGACCCATGAGATCCTCGCAAAAAAGACCGGCGATACGCCCCCGAGTCCCCCTCCGTCCCGAGGTTTGCTACCTACTGCCAACCGAGCATCGGCTGCAAAGCGGGTCAAAAACAAGAGGACCGTCTACAGGGCCTTGGAAGCCCAGCCGAGCTTGGCCGGCGAGGCGCCGTTGAAGACGACAAAGGCGGCCTTGAGGGCGACGTCGCCAAAGATGTTGATGCCAATGTCGGAGCTGGACTGGATGCCGCCGAAGCAGTTGGTGCCGGCGTTGTCGACGGCGCCAAAGTTCATGTAGCTGCCGGGGATGGTGATGCGGGCGGAGCCGACGCCAAAGGTGAAGCTGGGGGCGGTGGCCTTGCAGGGGAAGACGTAGCCGCCGGCGCTGGCGCTGTTGGAGGAGCCGCTGATCTGCTTGTAGTAGGCCGAGACGACCGAGTCGGGCAGGTACAGCAGGGTGGTGCCGGTGTCGGCGATGCCGCTGATGCTGCTGCTCTTGAAGGAGCCCGAGCCGACCGAGTAGCCCGACGAGGTGAAGCCCCAGAAGCCCTGGCTGCTGTCGACGCTGGTGTAGGTGATGGAGCCGGTGTAGGCACTGCTGTCAATGTAGCCAAAGTTGTAGGTGCCGGCTGTGGGTTGGGACGGGGGGTTAGCTCGGAGATCGCACAAGGTACACATCTATCCAACAAGGAGTCGGGACGAGGGATTCAGACGTACACTTCTGGTGCTTGAGGTCGGCGGTGAACAGGGGCGAGTCCAGAGAGCTCTTGGCGGTGTCGAAAAAGGTCGTCACGGCCTTGGGGGAGACGGTGTTGATGCTGCTGAAGGAGAGTCCGACGAGGCCGTCGGTCTCGGACTCCTGGGAGAACGAGGACGAGACCTTCTTGGCGGCCTCGACGGCCTGAGAGGCAACGGTGAGGCCGCCGATGGTGACCTTGTCGGTGTAGACATCGCCGCTGGAGGAGCTGCCGTCGCCGTAGGAGATGCTCCAGGTCGACCCCGAGACCTTCTTGGAGGTGCTGCTCTTGGAAGGCGTGTAGATGCTCTGTCCGTTGCGCGAAGAGGTCGGGGTCTCGCTGCTGAAGACCCAGAAGTCCGCAGAGCCGGTGTCGAAGTCGAGGCTCAGGTCCTGCGCAGGGGTGCCGATGGAGACGGTGGAGTCGTAGGCATCGTCCGAGGTGTCAATGGGGACGGCCGCGACGGAGCCAGTGGCACGGCGCGCGACGTTGGCGGTGGTGATGTTGGCCACCATGGCCTCGAGGCTGGCCGGGGGCTGGACACCATACTTGAGGTAGGTACGGTACATGGACAGGGCGGGAACGAAGTTGGTGTGGGGGTTGCGAGCCTGGACAGAGGCCTTCCCGGAGCCGGGAGCATTGATGGCGGTGCCAATCTTGGGGGAAGAGCGGACACGAGACCGGCCTGGGCGATAGCCGCCGCCAGCAAGGCGTTGGTAAGAGCAATCATCTTGTCGATGGGAAGGTGGTTAATTAGTACCTAGTAAGAGTGAGTGAATGACAAGGGTGATGTGATAGACCAAGACAATGTGGCGGAAACAAGCTTCAGGGTGCAGGTGAGAGCTGGCTTGGCTAACTTGGCATCTTGGCGGGAGTCGAGGGCTTATATACGATTCGATCGCTGCTGGGCGAGTCGGCCTCCTCTGGGCAAGCAAGAGTCGCGATGGCAGGCCTCTGTCGATGATGACCACTTGGAAGCCCCCAAAGAGGAAGCTGAAGCTGCTGATCGACTCGAAGCCCCGCCACGAGAGATAACGCCAAGCCGGTTGGCATGAGCCAATACGATGGTGGCACCCGAAAGGGGCCAAGGGGGTGCGGGAGAGACTCGGATCCAAGGTGCCCATTGGTCGGTGGCTGATGGCATCGCGGTGTATAGCACGCCTTGGCTTATCGAGCTTCCCATCTAGAACCAGGCCCGAGTTTCATGACTGGACGGAGAAATGTCGCCGAGGGCCTCGCAGGGCCTCGCAGGGCCTCGCAGGGCCACGCTTTGAGAGTCCGTGTGGCCAGGCACAAAGACGCCGAGAGTGAATGGCCACAAAGAGACGACTCAGACGAGACGGCCCCGGCAGTCGACAGCTGGAGCGGAGCCGAACCCTTGTCGACCTGCCTATATCGCTCTAGTCATCCGAACTTCGCCTCGCGCCATGTAACGCCAAGCGGCCACCCCTGGGACGATCTGGTAATTTGGATCCAAGAGTCGAGCACGCGAGCGATGCGACGAGCTGCCTCATTTCCCCGAATCGTCGCCACGGCCTAGCGCATGAAGGAGCTCTAGCCAACCAGCAGATCGGCTTGCCCAACCTGCCAATCTAGGCATGTCGGCCGGCCAGGCGTGGTGGTCGCCGTTCGGCTCTTCAGACGGTCATGGGGGGGGCGCCTCCTGTGTACCCCGTATTCTGGATCACGTCCTTCATCAAGCCCTCTCGCCTGAGGTCATGATAAAACAGCGATTATGATAGTGCCAAGCCGCTGCTCAAACCTATAGGCTATGCGACCTCGTCCACAGCATTTTCCTCATGACTTGCCTACTTGTCACAGCTCTCAATGCCATGATTGATCATTGATCGTGTGCGCCAGGCGCGGCGTCGTCGTGCGTGCCACTCCAAGTCGATGACGATCGGCTACTTGCAGGCTACACACTTGCCGTTGACGATGTCGACCAAATAAGCTTCGCCAACATGTGTTTTTTGGTTCACAATGACGGCCGACTTGGTCCAATGTGACATGCCTAATCCAGCAACCGAGGCCCGTCTAACGCCATCGAAACAAGCGAACGGCGGCGTGCTTGGAAGCTGGCGTGCTTCGTAGATTGCCGGCGCCAAGCCTGGCCAATCACGACTCAGACTATAGCCAGCAGTGTCTCCTGCAAAGAGGAGCTGGGGAAGGGAGCGGAGACCACTCGATGCTACCACCAGATAACGAGTGGGGTTGTTCATATCCCCTACGTACCGGTACTCCGTGACTTACTCCGAGTCGCATCGTAGACATGTCTGGATTTCATCCGTCGCGGCAGGTGGACGACAACTTGCCTGTCTTTCACATGTTTTCCTCCCTTCAGTCCTTGTCGGTCTCCGTCGGGCAAGAGTGCCATTCTCAGCACATCCTTGGTTCAACACGTAGATTGGAGTATCGGTATCTTGGTGGATTATCGTCGAGTGCAACATCTCAAACGGGTTGGTTCATGTCTCAAGATTTGTCAAAGTTTTGTCAGATATCACGGGGATTTCGATTTAGTGTTTGAATTATTAAATTGAATGTGGTGATTGATAACATCATCTTCTAGAAGACTCTGCTACGAGAGCCTTCAGGCGTTCATCGCCTTGATACCTTTCCAACGCTACCTTTCTCCATGCATCCCAGCCCTGTTCAGATCCGAAAACCTGAAGGAGAGCGTTCGCCAAAGGCAACGCGTAGGCCCATTTGTCCTCGAGCCCCAAGCCCCAGAAGAACCTCCTCATCTTCTCGTCTCCGGTATGGCTTGCCAGCCCCGCGCCCTTCTCGCGCAAGGCTTTGCTCAACGCGACGTCTTCCGCACTGAGCGAGCTGTTTCCATCGCAGAGAGCTCGCATATCGGCGGATACGAGGGATAGCGCAAATGCCTCTCGTCGCGGAACGACACGCGCCATTTGCCAATCGATGATGGCGGTAATGTTCAGATCTTTGTCAACCAGCAGGTGATCCCCCTTATCGTCGACATGCTTCAAGAAAAACTTGTCCTCGGGGTCGCATAATTGAAACACATTATCTTGAAGAAAGCGGTATACCAAGTAGGCTTCGATGGGAAACTGGGGGTACAGCTGACCGTCTGCAATCAACGACAGGTACTGCTCGGCCCAGGCCGTATAGTATGCCGCCGAGGTCTCAAATGGTCCGTAGGGGTAGAGACAAACGAACCTGTCGCTGGCCATAGCCGAGACCGAAGGTAGGTCATCAGGGGACTCGACACTCAGAGATCCTGCTTTGGCGAACGGATGCTTTTCCAACTCGGCATAGATCTCAGCCAGACCCTTCCACACCTTGGCAGTATCTCCCCGACCATCCCATGGCTTGCCGGGCAACTCCTCCATGAGAAGAAAACAGACGCCAATGCCATAGTCGGTACCCTGAGACGGGATCCCGAACGAGAAGGGACGCGGTGCCGGCACCGAGGTGGTCTCTAGGAACTTGAGGGTGGCATACTCGCTACGGATCAGGTATTCGGCGAGAGGAACGGGGAGCCCGACGGCAAAGCCTGTAACCCGTGGCACTCGCATGAGCCACGATGGGGATCCATCGTCGAAGAGGATGCGGGCGTGGTAGTTGGCACAGCCCATAAGAAAGCCTGCCCCCACAGCCTTGGAAGGGTGTTCGACAGTGCAAGGTTTGCCATTGTTCAGGCTAGAAGCGAGCTCGCAGACTGCCTTCACGTTGATCTGGGCACGAAGGCGGCCGATTTCAGCGATAATGAGCTCATTGTAGGCTGCATCATCCAGGGCCTTGATATGTCGGTCAGCGAACATTGCCCTCAGGTGGATTATGCCTGGGGGAATCTAACCCCGGTGCTGCTGCACTTGTGGAAGTGCGGAGACATGTGAAGGCCACAAAAGTAGCTGCTACACAAGTCGCACCCAGCTCCAACTGCGCGAGCGCTCGGTTTCCCACACTCGGACACTGAACAATCAAAGAATCTCTGCATGATTTTTGTGATTGTCAGAAAGGCTGTGTGACGTGAAGGAGATGCTGAAACGGGATGAAATGTCGAAGAAGCGATGGGTTGCAGGGAATTTGGGCCTGGGGAGCAAAGACGTGTGCCGCGTGCGTAAGACGTGAGCAAATGCTGGGCACTCATTCAGGGAATGGTGTGCCCGAGGCGCAATGTAGGCGGTGTGCAACGTCCTGCAGGTTTCAATCGTGATGTTGATTGGGCTCTAGTTACACGCCGAGCGTATACCATGTCGCTGGCTCCCTCGCCTTTCGCTGGCGTCACAGACTACGAGAATCAACCGCTGAGCATCTTTATCCGGCTGAAGCTGCTGGGGCTCTCTTGAAAGATGATCTTGTTACGAGTTTCCAATTGTCTTGTAAAAGCATCATCATGCTAAAACTATTCGCTACGTGTGAACAACATGACGTGCATCAAGTCAGGCCAACAACTGCAATCATCCAACTTCGGTCATCGCAGCTAAAGGCCAAGAGGCGCATAAAATGGTCAGCGGATAATTCAGGCATTTGATTGCAAATGAGTGAGCCGGGCCGACAATCCTGAATCGAGGACAGGAATATAACGTTGCTATCTGTACTCGCGGTCCTTAGCCGCAAAGTCCAAGCCGAACTCTCTATATAACATCACTTCCTACCACTCCACTTACTATCTCATCTATCCCCCCAAAATACCAAGTAGGTGAACCAATTACCAAATACCTCGTTCGTGTTTTAGCTCTTATATCGACTATCTGCGTTCCACGATATCAATCAATCGTCAAACATCAGAATGTCGCCTTGAAATGTGAACAACACTCCCATCAACGGTAATACCTCTGTTGAGATCGAAACTCCAATTGATCATATCGCGAATAGCTCGCGACGTGCAAAGGAAGGCTGCACCGACTGGGCCTAGGCAAAATCCCGCTTCTGCACTGCTCGTGAGTTCAAATCCTGCAGAGATAAGTCTCTACTACGCACACCAACTCATTCAAAACAGACCATGGCTAGTAGAAAGCTCTTGCAGGAGAAGATTCTTATAGGCGACGGTGCCGGCCAGAGAAAGTCTGGGGGGGGACTCGAATGAAGCGGGAGAACGAGTCGTATCAGGTCCCCTTGAGCTTTTCTTGTCGTGTTTTCATAGAACAGCTTTTTAAATATAAGCTAGTTGTTACTAGGGGTACAAATACAAAGTGGAAAGTACAACCACAGAAGTCTTTGCAAACCCCGCTGTGATAACTCACATATACACCTATACACTAAGACCTAAGACTAGCTGAATCAACACTGCTCGCTGATCTGTGAAAAGTACAACGAGAGTGGCGTAAAATTAAAATAAACGACAACTTCGTACTGCTAATGAAATCACGAAGCCTAAGGAGTGAGTGGTGGGCAAGGCTCTCAGCCAACCAACTGACAGTTGCAACCGACCTTGCATGTTCTCGAACCCGTTCAACAGACCTGAATATCCCCTGTCCCTCTCTACAGGGCTGTTGTAACCCTGAGTGGTGGTTAAGAACTGACTGGAAACTTCGCAAAGTATCTCGTGATCAGCTGTTTGAACTTGTGAACAATCTCGTCAATATCCTCCTTCGTAGACATAAAGGCGGGCGCGATGATGACGTGATCCCCTCTCGTGTTCCCTTCCCGCCACGAACCCGGGTATACCATGATACCCGTCTCCCCCTTGGTGGGATCCGCATGCGAGAATTTCTCCGTTTGGCCAAACTGGGCAATCGCAGTCCCGATCGGATTTTTGGAGTCAAAGGGCCCAGGATTCGACTTGCTTCGTGTAAACTCCACCCCCCAGAAGAACCCGCGGCCACGCACATTCCCGAGTTGATCATGGGTCTTCGCGAATTCCGTCAACTGCTTTCCTAGATAGAGACCCAACTTCGCCACGTTTGGAATCAACTTCGCGGTTCTTGTCTGGACAGCCAGAGCCGCAGCGCAGACCCCAGGGTGCGCTTGGTAGGTGTGTCCGTGGACGATCTCACCCCCATTTCTTCTGAAAGAAATCGTCGTTAGTACTCGAGTCCCATGCTGCCAGTTTCTGTAAAGGTAAACCTACCCAATCGTATCCATAACCCTCTTGTTCAGAATAACCCCGGCCGCAGGCATGATTCCCGCCGCAAGGCACTTTCCGATCGTCTGGATGTCAGGGGCCACCGTGTCGACTCCTGCTGCCTTGCGCGTCTCCTCGAGACCCTCGTAGTAATGCCAGGCGTGCATGTAGCCGGTGCGTCCCAAGCCACACATGACCTCGTCGTAGACGAGAAGAACGTCCTGATCGTTGCAGACCTTTCTTACCTTGGCCAAGTAGTTGTCGCCAGCCGGCACGCAGCCCAGAGCCTATCCCCTCGTCAGCGATTGGCATGTTGAAGCCTGTGCGGGACAACTTACAGCTCCTGAGACGGGCTCCATGAAGAAGGCCGCTACTCTTTTCCCTTTACCCTTGATGCTCAGGATCGTCGTTCGCAGCTCGTCGGCTAGTTTGGTCGAATATTCCAGCTCAAGCTTCTTGTACTCATTTTTGGAGGGTTGGCCAGACGCACCGGCGGTTTCGGGGTCGGACAATCCTTTCATCTTTCCATCTCGGTATGGATAGTATGGACTGACTTTTCGAAATACATTGCTCTGAAGCAAGTCCATGTAGATCTCCTGCCTGTCGGGAAACTCGCTGATGGAGAGGGCGCCGAGAGTGTTGCCATGATAAGACGACTTCCGCGAGAGAATGACGGTAGGCTTCGTAAATGTAGGATCTCCCGCATGTTCGCGCTGCTTCACTGCCCAGTATTGGGCCACTTGCTTCAGCGCCGAGTCTGCAGCCTCGGACCCTAAATGGTAGGAAAAACGATTAGGCCGCCTGATTTAATAGATAATAATCGACTACCGCTAAGCGATTCAACAACACGTACCCGAGTTCATGACGAAAAGATGCGACATTCGTCTTGGATCCTCCTGGTTCTTCATGTCAATGTTCATTTTCTCGTTCGCGCTACCGACGACGTTGTCGTTCAACTTCTTAGCCACCTCGGTTCCACCAAGCGAGTGACCAAAGTATTGCAGTTCTTCGAGTTGAGCAGATTGTTGTTTGACAATGTTGCGTACTTCTTTTCCGCCGTGTCCAAGACACGCAACAGCAGCCCCCCACAGGCATCGAGGAGGACAGTGTCTTTTCCGCCATGCTTCTGATTGAGGGTGAAGTCAACGTATCGTCCAGTTATATCACCCTTTTTGGCCATACCGAGGTTGCCTGCAATATCGCCTGCATCCTTTGTTTGAAACGGCGTACCCATGATTGGTGTTTGGTTTTGGTGGTGCGATGGTGTCTATCTCGAGTCTGATCAACTACGGAAATGATTCGAGTGATGTAATGAAGTGTCTGAACAACAAGAAAAGATGAACAGTGACTTGGTGTGCCGTACTTATAGCTCCAGCACGGCGATCAGGTCCATAGACAGTTGGATACATTGCAGTCTATCGAGAACAACCAAGGCCCAAGTTCTGCTTTCGTCATTTCGCGACTGCCAACGAGCTTCTAAAAAAACCCAATTTCCCCTTGCTGTCCAGCCGCCAAGATGACGTTACTCCAATTTCACTCACCAACGCGCGTGCAAGTCTTTGTCACTCCACCATCCGTTGGATGGATTCCCACAATATTGACACTCAATCTCCAACGAATGGGCCCGGGGAATAACACTGCAGAAAAACAAGACATCCAACCGAGGCTCGTTGCCTGTCTGTCCACTCCGGAGCGCCTTCCTTTGTCCTTCCCGTTACGTCCCCGTCGTTACCCCCCCAACTCCGCCGTATTCCAACCAACACCTACCTCCCTGCCCCACTGGAACTCGACCGAGATAAAGAAGCCCTCGCACCGTCGGGTCGGCGTTGATATACGCGCCCACCTCCTCAAACACTCCGTTTTGCTTTTGGCTGCACTCGCATGCCATGCCCGGCGATAACAAAGAAACTCTTGCGCCGTTGGCCGAACCCACATCCCAGAATGTATCATCTGGCTTTGTTCTACACCCAGGCGCCTCGGAAAATGTTCCAGCGCTCGACGAAACAAGATACCGACCAAGCATAAAAAACCCAATGTTGAAAGCAAGCATGAAATAGCCGACTTCGATTATCAAAAGCTAAGACGTTACCCGATCGATATCGCAAGAGAAACGTGAAACGTTGCGCAACACCGTGCCATCCTCAAGGATATTATAACTACAAGCAGTCCATCCCAAACGGGCCACACTGCCTTCATAACATCATCACTCAAACCGAAGATCCTTACCTTGCCTGTCTCAGGTCTTACTTTCCGCGGACCCCAACAAAACCTCCACCCAACATTGCAGTCCTCCCAGTCCCCGCCGCCATTTCGGCGTACTCAAGAGCGAGATCCAGCTCTTTCGTCACGCAGCATGCCGCAACGACCTTGAAGCTCTGGAGCTTGACATCGGTACGTCGGTTCCAGCCGCTGCCGCCATGACTCTTGGCCTGGATGCAGCCCACATGGAGGCATGCCAGGCTCAGCTCCAGCGCCTCGAGGTGATTGTTGTCGACCGTGGTGGTGCTGGTCGCGTTGTCACCATCCTCCTCATCATCCTCGTCGTCTTGAAAGTTCACCCTGCGCTTGCGGATCATGGCTGTGATCAAGCTGCAGATGCGGTCAAACTCGTCCTTGATCTCGGTGGAGCGATCGCGCTGCCGACGGGTTAGGATGCCTGACTTGTTGAAAATGTTGCCAGTGAAGACCTCGAGCTCGGTAATTGGAACCACGGCGTGGTCGGAGTAATCGATGGTGGTTGTGGTCATCTGGTCCTCGTAGGTGTGGCGAATGTGCCAGGCCTCGTCTTTGCGCCTGGTCCAGTCCACGCTACTCAGGTGCTCCTCGCACTCTTTATGCACAAGGCGAAGAAGACTCTCCCAGATGCTGGGCCCTCCAGTATTTCTGGAACCAACCCGAACCTCTTCGTACCATATCTTCTTCTCATCGATTGCGCGGTAGAGATGCCCCAGGACCTTGGGGGATTCGTAGAATCGGTAACGGGGGCCATCGTTGTCATCGTCGTCTTCCACATCAAGTTCAAGAGGCTCTTCAAAAGAGATCTCCGCACGACCCTTTATTACCATGTCAGCCGAGGGTGCCATGAAATCGGGGCGATATGGTGCGTGCTTGATACGGCTCAGCGGCGACATGTCCACAGGAACACCCGTTTTGGAGTAGTCCACGGCGGTCGAGGACATTTCGGCTAATTTCTTGCAGTCTGGATGGTCAGAATGAGCTCATTATTAATAGAATGCAGAAACTTGCCTTCATCGACTGTACCCGCGATTCTCTGGTCTGCGAGAACCATGTGCTTGTTGGATAGTAGACCTTTCGGATACTCTGTTAGTCATGCTCAAGACACTGGGACCGCCATTCAGTCTCAAATATATCGCCCAAGTAATGCAGGGTACGTCCAAGTCCAACGTGTTTTGACCGCGACTGATGTAACTTACCCAGTTGGTCCGTAGCCATGAATTTGACCTAGAAAAGTTATGGTACTCAATTACAAACGTACGTTGGGAAAGGGGCGTTGCGGCGTCACTACTTACGAAGAACTCGGCCATATCATCCTTCGTGACCTCTCGTCCTATGTTGATAGGCTCTATGCGCGGATAATCCGCAGGCGTAAAGGTCAAAACATCTTTCGTCACAGCATCCGGGTCCCAGACGACGCTGAAGATATCTCCGTCCAGATCGCCTCCAGACAGTTGAGAGGGAAGATCTCTCTCTCCTTTTTGAGAAAAGACAATGCAGTTGCTTAGGGACCTCAGCGCATGATGAGGAGGGGGGATGATATTGGTAGCAATCTGGATATCGCCGGGGTGCATGGCAGGTGACCTTCGTAATGCTCAATTAGCCCTGTCCTATAGTAACACAAGTGAGAGGGCGCCGGAGGCCGAGGAAACCACGTACCTGGTAACGAGCATCTGCATCCTGTCCAAGTCGGTGTAGTAAGTGCGGACTGCATCAGATCGATCAAACGTGACAAAGATTTCGTCCTCTTCGAGAAATCCAGTTTCATCACAGATCCCGAACAACGTAACGCCCTGATCGATGGGGATCCGAGCCTTGTACTTCAAAAGCCTACAATCGGGTTAGTGGGAGCCGGTCAACATCACAGTCAGCAGGGCAGGAGACAACTACGGTAGAGGTAGAAAGTGGGCAATCGGGTCATGCTTCGGTCCTTACCTAAGCTCTCCCAACATCACTGCCTCCACCACAGAGCACAAGAAACGGTCTCCTTTGTAGTCAATGCTGTTCTGTTCGAGCCATTTGATCATCCGAGGCAGACGGATGTGATTGCCAATCTTTTGTCGCTTCAGAAAAGTGACGGTATTGATCGTGTGGGCTGTAATGAGACGTAGACGCATCAATTCGCGATTCTGGTACTTGAAGAAGAAGTCGCTCGAGACGTTCATATCCTCGAGAATTTTGATCATCTGTGGAGTTGGTCAGCAGGTCGGGTCTACTGGACTCGGTGCATGCATGGGAACGGAAGGGAGCAAAAGTTACCTGTCGGTTTAGAACGAGCGGGATAGGTTTGTTGCCGACATCGCAAATCTCGAGATTGTCCTTATCGTTGGAGTTGAACTTGATCATGGATGGGCGTACCATGATGACCCTGCCGGATAAACGAGGGTCCAGCGCAAGCATTCCCTTTGCACCAGCCCACCGAATCTGAAAGCATGTGGGGTTGCCTTTCTTTTGAGGCAGTGCATCCTGAATAAGCTGAATGACCTCCTCGGAGACGGTTCCAACTCCATCCGTGAAGACACGGTCGCCGTTGGAGATGTCTTCAATGAGGACATCCCTAATCTTGTTCGAGCTCATTGGAATGGAAAACGGGGTCTCGGAGAACGCTTGGCCGATTCGGGCAGCGCATCGAGCAGGCGAAAAGATGTTGTTGAAATTACCCAAGTCCTGGATGACTGAAAAGTGAGTCTGCAGCGCGTTGTTGTAGACGAATGGTGCCATGAACCATGCAGAGTGGCTTCGTAAGGAAGAATGAGAGAATCCCAAGAAGCTGTAAAGTCGACCGGCTAGGTTGAGTCCATTCTTGAAGACGCTTCGGTAGCGGTCATATATGGAGTCGAGGTTGACTTTGGAATGGAACCTGAGATCCTGCCCGTCCTCTTCGGTGAACTGCACTCGAACAAAATACTCGGTGCGGTCTGGGAAGCGACGAAGAATTCTATTTGTAGCCTCAAGCTCGGGTCCACGCAACGTCAAGCTGGTCGGCGAAACTTGGGCTTTATATACTATGGTCAGGTTCGTTTGGGCTCTCATCTGGAGCATTGTCAGTAAGATTACGGTGAGGCAGAAGGCATGCAGGGGCCAGAAGGCAAGCAGTAAAGTCAACATTGGCTTATCGAGGCATGCTGCGAAGAGCTTGGCCGGGCGTGACGTGTCGGTGCACTTACATTCATGAACTCCTGGGCACTATCTAGCCGGATTTCCTTCTCGCACTCTTCGAGATACTTCCAGATCTCGTCAGGTTCGAACATGGACGCATCTTCGCCGACTCCGGGGAAGGGAATACCAGCAAAAAGCTTGCGAATAGCCTGTGCAGATATAGGGTATATCTATAATGCGTCAAAATTGTAGGAACCAGCATTCAGTGTGTAGAACTTGCCTGCGACCATGGCTCACTGGCTCCCTTTGGTTTTGGATTTTGTACACTGGAGTCAACCTTGTTGGCGTAGGCGTAGAGTCGCAGGAGGATGACTTGAGCGGTCCAGGGCAGTAAGTAGCTGTTCTGGACAAGGGCTTGAAGCTGGAACAGCATGTCGAACGGCATGACCTTGGCACACTCCTTGAGGAGCCGGTCAAAGGTCCGAAGTCCATCAGCAAGGCTTCTGCTGTGGGGATGCTCGGGGACATTGTGATGAGAGAGGGCGAGCAGGTCATTGCGCTTAAGAGCGTCGATCTTTTGGTGAAACTCTTGAGGTCTCACCGAGATGCGGTAGACCAGACACTGACCGAGGACGTCCTTGTGGCTGGATGTTCCGTGGCTGAGAGCTGTGAGCCGAATGCGCTCAGCTTGATTGGATGGTCCAGCAACGGGCGATATGCTAGCGCCCTGCATGAGGCTAATCAGTCTCCCCATGTCCAGAATGCCATCAGATCTAGTGCCAATGTGAAAGAATCTCGGAGCTTCTCGTAGTGTAAGGGTCAATGTGGTCGGCCTGGAAGAGGTGACGATGGCCTGGATGATGCGGTAGGGCAGCTCGACACGTATGGGGCCATCGGTGGTCTTGAAAGTGAGAATGAGCTGATGTCTGACGAACTTGGCGATTCCTGCGGGCGTGGACCAGCGGACCTCCGGGGAATACAGAAGTTCTCCATGGTCATCGTATGCGTAGTAGCCACAGGACAGGCTGTGGGTTTCAAAGGCCACCCTCGTCTTCTTCGAGGCTTCTTCTCTCCTGTAATACATGTTAATGGTTGCACATGACGGATCAGAAGACAAGTGGCATACGGATCGGCATCGCGCTTATCCTTGTATTCCTTTTCCATGCTCCTCACAAGAAAATCGTCTGGCGGGCGCCGACCCATTTGACAGAAGACCCAGGTGCCATTGATGTTCAATCGCGGGCGTTGACGAGTGTTGCCTCTAGGGCTCAGGACCCCGCCTAGGTCGACGGCACCATGCACACGAAGGAACAGATGACCGTGTTCTGGATTTAGAAAGGTGATGTTCCCAGACTGCTTACTTCGGTGCAGCTGACAGGTCCAGTCCTGGATGTTGAGGCTTTTGAGGTATGGTGTCAGTTGGACCTTGAGGCTCGACTCGGTTAAACCTGGAGGCAGGCGGGTCATGAAGACGTCCATGGCGACGCGTAAGATAGGGGAAAGGCAGGATCTGGGATTGACGTGATGTGAGAAAAAGATGGGAAAATGTGACGCGGACGGACGGATGAAACTTTGCGAGCGACGGGAGGGTGGGTGAACCGTGATTGATTGTGTTGAGCCTACGGAGTACTAGGATGCGGCAAACGGGGACGTCTCGACGTCGAACTGGGTGGGGAAATGCCCCAAACAACGATTAGCAGGACATGATTCGCACTCGTGTGCACTCGTGCTCGACTGGCATGCGGGCGGCCTATCTTGTCGTGATTGGATTGGAAGTCGATGTCGATTTGGAGGAGTGGTGAGGCCGAGTCGACTTGATTGCAAGCCGACGGTCCGACAGTCCGACAGTCTGACAGGGGATTTTCCTCTCCAGCTATGCAGAACAGTGGGGATTGACACAATAGTTATGCACAGATTATCCGTACTCCGCACTCCGTAAGTTAATCGTCTTGCGCATTGAGCACAATTCCAAGTTGAATTAAAGTGTGCTCCGTAGGGCGACGGATATTCGTAGTTCGTTCAAAGTTTATTCGAAGTCTAATTCGAGTTCACCCCTTAGTAATGGGATTGCCATGCACGCGTTGTGGTTACGTTGCTGTCATAGCCCACGTTACTTGCAATTGTAGGATGAATCCTTCAGCCCAGTCTTCCTCGTCTCCTAATCTACAGGTCTCAGCGCCCTGTAACCAAACCCCCACACCCTGCCACAGTGCCACTCGTGCGGACAGTAGTGAACACTGAACAGACTCATCACTCACTCACGCATTCAATTGCAACTCGAGAATCCGCACGGCGTAGGCATCTCTGTCAATTATGTCCAAGATGCACGACGGTCGACCCATCTACCTCCTATGAACAATGACTGTCAACCCTCTCACCGCTCACAAACTGCACAACCTCCTCATCCTCGGCAAACAGCGCCATGTTATCCGTCCCCAGCGCATACTTGGGCCAGACAACGCCACCAGCCGCAGGGTCTGCCGTCGGGTCATTCGCAAACGCCAGCCAGAATCCCTGCATGCTGCCGGCCACCTCCCACTCGAACTCGGTCGAGTTGCCACGGTACTCGTAGTGCGTTCCAAACAGAATGGGCAGCTCGGCGCTGTGCGTGGCCCCAATCCATGGCAGCGGCGCGATGTTGCTAAAGTTGCCCGCGTACTCGTACCGATACGTCGCCAGGCCCGCGCCCACGCGCGCCGTCACCTCGCGCAACACCGGGCAGCCGATGATGGTGAAGCCGCTCTCGTACTGGCCCGGCCTCATCCCGCTCGCGTTGTACGCCCCGAAGCCGGCGCCCTCGTTGGCGTTGCTGCCGGTGATCATCGGCAGCTTGGCCACCAGTCCTTGTGCCAGCCGGTCCGTCGAGTTGGCAAAGGCCGTCACGTTGTCCGCGATGGGCGTGAAGGACAGCCCGTTGGTCGAGTCGGACACGGCGTCCATGAGAACACTGGCGTCGGCGGCTTGCATGCAGGTCAGCTCCGCTTCGGCGTCCAGACCGCCACACCCAACGAGCCCGGCCAGCTTGGTAAAAGTCGCGGGCTGAGGGGTCTTGAGAAGCATGTTGACGGCGCCCGAGTCGGCGATGAAGCCATGCGCGATAGGGTCGTTGGGATAGGCGTAGCTGTAATATCCAACTGAGCCAGCGCCTGCGGACTGGCCCCAGAGGGTAATCTTCGCTGTGTCACCGCCGAAAGCCGCGATGTTGTCACGTGTCCACTCCATCACCATCCTCTGGTCGAGCAGCCCGACGTTCAGTTCGGCTGACTGGGAGCTGGGGAAGCCAAACAGGTTCACGCGGTAGTTCATGATGACCATGATGTGCGACTGCGTGCGCTCGATCCACTTGTCGGGGATCTTGTATAGCGAGTCCGAGCCGCCACTCGTGAAGCCGCCGCCGGGGATGTACACGAGCACGGGCAGCTTCTCCGACGTTGGTGTTAGGGGGGCGTACACATTGACATACAGGCAGTCTTCAGACTCGCCGCCGTTGATCAGGAACTGCGGCATGTTCACTGTGTACACGGTCGGCGAGCCGCTCTTTAGCTGCATGCAGGCCGGCGAGTACTGGGTCGCGTTAATGGGGCCTGCGTCCTTCTTGCGCTGCGGGCTCTTGAAGCGCAGCGCGCCGACGGGAGGGTCGGCGAACGGCACGCCCAGGAACTGGCGCACGTGGGGCGCCGTATCGTTGATGAACCCTCGGACTTGACCGCTCGTTGTCGAGATGGTTAGAGGAGCGCTTGACTGATAGTCACCCCTGGTCGCGAGGCCATTAATGCCGCCAATGAGGGCGGCAAGCAGTATCGAGTTGGACTTCATAGCTGCGGTTCCTGGATTGTGCAAGGGCGCATGGGAAACCCAGCAGCTTGGTAATCGGCTGGGCTTTCCAGTCCTTTATGTACCTCCTACACCGAGCGACGGACCCATTTTAGCTGTTCACCAGCAGTCATAGGAAGTTGGCACTGGTACAGTGTTTACCAGGTACTTGCCTCTTCGGACCAGCATCTTTGGCTCCCACTCCGACGTCTTGGCTACCATTTTCGGGGATTGATTACCGGTATACACTCGAGGTCCGTGAACATACAGACCCCCACCCCGTACGGTTGTTTCAATCCCGAATACCCCTGCCAAAAGCCTTGCGTTGCTATAAGCTATGTCCAGGGTACTCCGTAGAAATGCGGAGATTGTGGAGAGTGTGTGGTGGGGAAGGGTAAACGCATTTCCTTCTCATTTCCCTTACTCGTGCAATGCAATGATGATCCCCAATATCCATCCTTTTCTAGTCAGAGCGGCGGCGAAGTGCAACGAAGGAAGAAATGCCGAACTGCTGCGATAAGCATCAGTTGAAGAAAGTGGCGATATTTTAGCTCATGGATCGGATCTTCTATGTGGGCTCGGGATGGAACACGTCCCGCTATGTAACTTACTTGCCCTCTGGTCCGGTTATAGCGACTTCAAGTGGTAATAATTGAAGTTCAATTATCAGACGAACGACATTTGTTCGTGCCAGATCCTCTATTTACCAGAGCAAATAGTCTATTACTCAAAGAGTACGAAGCAAAGGGCTTAGTAGCTAAATTTAGAGGCACCGCGGTTGGAACTTGGGGGATTACAAAATCGTTATTCCACCATATTTGTCTGTAAATAGTTGTTGCGGCTTTCATTCGAGATGGACCTTGAGGTCGTCACTGCAGTTAAATCAGCCAGAATGGATTTCTCCTACGTCGTTAGCTCAAAATCCATAACCTTGTAACTAACTTGCTTGTTGTGCGGGGATGATCTACTGAGGAGTCTGGACGGCCCAGCCTTTTCCAAAAACATATACTGCCGGCCAGACCTGTTCCAGGACGTTGTGTAGTCAAGGGCAATGCGAAAAGGTCCACTTAGCTTGCAATACTCAGCTGAACCCTCGTCAAATGTACACCGTGGTTCGTCATGGCGAAAAGCGACACGGACATGGATGGCAGACCGTGTAGATCCAGTACCTGGGACCAGCCCCATGGGCCAAGGCTCGTTGGCTAGCAGATCACCGTGCTTTCCCAGCCCACAGGTTGGAGAGCACCCTAGGGACCAAGGCTCTGTACAAACGCGAATATGAACAGGTCGTGCGACGGCTTCATGACTTCTTCTTGGTGTTAGCGGAAAGCGTCGCTTCCTCGCTGCAGAGTGGCGTGATCTGGACGTTAAAGATGTCGATGAGGCAATATGCGAGGTCTTTGGTCTTCGTTGTGAAAGATATGTAAATACGGCAGGTTAACGACGTGGAAGATGTTGGGGGCCTCAACACCCAAGGTGGGAAACAGGATACCACTAGATGACGTGGAATGTTTCCCCATCGCCTGTAACTATATATATGTACCTGCCCTCGAGTTTATAATTAGTCAAGTTCGGACTAAAAGCATGGGAAACATGAAGCATCTTGTGCCTGCTACGTACGCTCATCAGCCTTCCAATAGCAGTCATGTAACGTTTTGAAGTAGTATTCTAGTTTCTGAAGCTAGATGGAAGAAGAAACATAATAAAGACAATGGGAGAAAGTATCGGCATGGGTGATTCTTGGGCGGTGGGTGGGATTCGATGGAGGGAAGGGAAGGCGTGATGAGGAAGCGGATTATGTTCTAGATGTGTTCAGCTTCGGTTCACATCAGCGCTGTCGAGTGCTCATATTTCGCTCATTAAGAGTGCACCCCACTGCATCTGAGTAAAGAGGAGAGCTAGAGATGCTCTGGAGACCGAAATAACACACAAACGAACCTGGCATACGAACACGAGGTCTTCTGCTATCATTTACTCGAGTTCCGTTGTGAAAAAAAGCCATGAATCGTCGAGCATTAGTGCAAGTGCACCCACTAAGGCGGTCCAGCCTAGTAGCGTTTGTTTTCACTTTGAAAAATCAATTGATTTATCTGACAGCACACTACCCGTCCCTCGTACACGCGCGCCACAAAATTCCATATTTTCCAAGGCTGGGTAGCTACTATCTAGGAGATGCAACGATCAAATAGGCAACTCACAAACAGAAGATCCTCAAATAATAATTAGAGCCACCAATTATTTTCAAAATTTAATACACGACCAAGTAGTTGTAGCCAACTCGGAACTACTCTCCATAATGGTTACATTGCTACCCCCAGCTTCTTTATGGGCGGGATCTTGCTTGCCGTTGCATTCTCCCTTGACGCACCATAAGAGGTGATGTTCCATCCAATATAAGACCAGTGGCCTCTTCCAGCAAAAGTCATCCATTGATGTGACGGTGAGGTCTAACCAGCCAACGACATCACCCTTGGAGCTCTCGCCCCAAAAGCACTTTGCGTAGCATTCTAGCAGCTCATAAATGGGAACGTGCTCATATGATTTCTCTAATATAATGTTTATGTCGTTCAACGGATTAAGCTGGCCGAAGAGAGACGTCATGATCTCATCGTCGGACGTGTTGCTGGGAACGGTGGATGCTGAAAGCGCGGAGCTGGATGAGTTGGGTCTTGTAGCAATAGTTGCGATAGTTGCGAAACCGCTAATAGCGGTATTTAATGAAATGGACACTGACGTGGGATTCGTCATCCTATTTGACAAAGAGAAGACTGGAGAGTTGGGCATGTCTAGAAGGGTGGTGGGTATAGGCATGAAAGTGGGTGTATCCATCGAGGGGTTGGATGGAGAGCTTGCAGAGATCTATATGCTGTTGTTTGGTGGACTGATGCTCTTGGCTGTAGAATGGGATTGTGTAGGATTGGGAAGTGACAAAAAATGTCTTGCGCCTTCACCTGTGCTTTATATGGGGAAATGGACTATGTTTCAAACCGAAAACGATTGATCTTTCGGAGACGTGTTTTGTAACTTTCTTCTATTCTTTTCCTATAGGAGATAGGTTTCAGATTGTATTCTGAAACAAGGTTCGCAGCCGTTCATATACCGTAGTGCAGATAAGCCTGTATACTTGAACTTTGAGTTGCAACTTGTAATGAAAATTCACTTACTCACCCATATCCACTGCCCCTACGATACAATATCTATTAAATTAACCAGAGTTACTTAATAAAACGATGAGAAACGCTGAAACTGCACTAGACTAATCATCACAGCCCATGCAAAGCTTGACTCAACGACGACGTTAATACATGGGTGATGGTGATTCGTGACGGAGTTAGTTGCAAAGCTGCTCGTGGGATCTCTGCCCTTATCTTTCAAGGGAGTCGTGAATATTAGTCTCGAAGCGACCATTGGCTCCTCTGCATATCCCAGCCTTGCTTCTGCATCCTTGCAGTCTGCCCTCCGTATCTCGATGTGGTCATGGTCTAAAAGGTATTGCCGGCAATAAGGAGAAGAAGTGAGTCAACGAAACACCAATGTTCAATTGTGATGCGAGGATCTTCCCTGAGACGCTCACATTCCACTAGAATTTCCCGTTCATTGAGTAGCTGCAGAGTGAACGCGGCAGCTTTGGCATCATCAGTGGATAACCCACAACTAGCTTGCACGACCTTGACAAGGTTGATGTGTACCACAGTACGTCCTGACTCGAATGCGGCAAGCTCTTTATCGAAGGAGCCAAGGTCATTGAAGATGGATATGTAATCACCCGCGAGCCGGATAATCTTCTCCATTAACGGGCCCTTGAGCGAAACCGGCGAGGCAATGCTGAGTTTGCACGTCGCCATGAGCCACCAGTTGGCTGCATCCATCCATCGATAGTCAAGATACTCGCGGGGCGTCTTAAATTCGCTGGTCTCCGGCTGTGAGTGCATCACCCACTCGAGCGTCGTCTTGGTAAAGTCCTGGCCACTTTCGGTCCTGGTTTTCTCATCGCAGTCGTGACATGTAACCATGATGGTATCGATGCATGCCTGTAGCGGTGTGCCCACCGTGTCCGTACCTAACAGGAGGCTTTAAATGGGTTACCTTATTTAGAAGGATTTACTAACGGAAGGTGGAATTGGTTTGCCTAATGGGCTGCCCTGCACGAACACACGAACCGAGTCATCGTGGATAAGGAGACGAGAATAAATGGAAGTTTGGCCTTTACGAACCGCTTGTTTTGCTTCTAGTGTCAACTTCTACCATTTTGGAACCCAAATTTCTTGAATCCGCCCAGCCTGCGTCTACTATCACTCGCAAGTGAACTTTCATGGGGCCTTCTTTTAACCCTGACTTGAAATATGCTCCGTGGTGGTGTTGATAGGGACGCCTCGTTAGTGACGATGATTTCTTAGGAAGCTACCCATAACTTCGTACGGCATTGATAAGTCCAGATCCCCGAGCGGAAAATTCCCAAGATGGCATCAGATAAGACTCTAACGTATGTCCCGTGGCGTGTTGATCGAGATAGCTTGTCATATTGAAGATGATTCTCTTTCAAATAACCACTTCTAGCTCACTGTGACTCGCGGCAACGGTGTAGGAATAATTACAAACAAATACCAAACTGCTCTCAAGTCATCGTATTCTAGCATGCGAAAATATTTACTGCTTTAATGTAAACTCCAACTCCCACGTTTCATTCAGCTGGCTTCTATCGAAGTAGCGGGTGCAAAGGTAGGCCCAATGCCCTGTCCCCGTCGCCAAGCGTCGGCATCCTCGGACATACTCGCGAATGTGCTCGTTGATTTCTTCGTCCTCCGTCCAGGGAAGTCTTGCTACTGCAGCCTCACACGTAGCGTAATGCTTGCGAATCAGAGCGAGGACTTCCGATACGGCCTCCGTCACGGATATTTTCTGAGCGTTGGCGAGGAGAAGGCACAAGTTCTCTAGTTGTCCGACGTGCTGCGCAAGGGTTACTGTTAGCTTCAAAACTGAACCTTGTACAACGTGTGGCAACGCTGTCTAATAGGTTAGGTTATAGGTAAGAGGAGGGGGGGTGGTGTTGGAGGGAAGTTTAAGCGTACAAACTCCTTTTGGCAACTCAGAATCTCGTTGATCAAAATTGCCAACCTGGTACACTCAAGCACGATGCACTCCATAGCTTCGTGATACCGAATCGAATCTGGAAGCTCAAAGTCCATAGCATACTCGGTCTGCGTGATGGACGGAATCACGCCGACGTCATCACACCGGATATCGAAGTGGTACCAAGGATCCGGGAGGCGGTCGTCCTGGCGCACGGCCTGCTGCCGCGCCACGCCCTCAATGTAGTCGTGCAGCTCCCGGCGCATGCGCTCAATCGACGTGCAGCCCATCTCGGGGCGCATAGCCGCCAGAACCTCGTACAGTACCTCCACTGTGCCCGGGCTGCCAGCCGGCGCCACGAAGTTGACCAACGCAGGATCAGCCTGTAGGCAGTCCTCAACACATTGGAGTGTCAGGTCACAGATGCGGCGAGTGCCAGCTACGTCCGTAGTGAGCTCGCCGCCGGTGTCGATCTCATCATCGAACCAAAATATCTAGAGTCACAAGCGATTAGTAAAGGTTTCTAGAAATGGGAACGTGAGGTAATTAATTTAAATACCCAGTATTGGTACTTGGTCAACGGAACTAGCTTCTTCTTCTCGCAGTCCGAGTAGAAGACGCTTGCCAGGATAGCATAGTTGCTCTTGATTCGGTGCTTCGCCTTCTTTGCCTCGGCTATTTTCACACTATTCTTTGAGTTAGCAATGTCCAATTTTGTTATATAGGGTATAGCCTAATAAAATTCAAATCTAGAAAGATTAAACAAGCATAGATACCAGTGGTTACGAGATTAGGCAAACTCGGAGAATCTTACGTCTTTAACCATTGATCAATCTCTGCATTCACCTCGTCCAGAACTTCCTGACTGTGAATCCGCTTTGGCCAAGCTGGCATAAGGCTCATGAGATTTGGAACATGGATCGTCTCGCCAGTGCATTTTTTAACAAGCTCCCGGCATTCGTGCCTCGGTTCTTTAAGGAGCTTGGTATGAACCACCTTAGTAGTGGGTGACTCGAGGGTGTCTTTGCACGCTGAAAAGTCTTTCCGTAGTGAGTTCAACGGAGAAGCTTGGTATATTTCGACAGCCATAGTGATATGGTATGCAATTAGCTGGAACAAGTGAAAGAAGTTGTAACCAGGGCCTCGAATGGCGAACAGAGTTAGATAATGATGTCCGCTGTGAAACCATTTTGACAATGGACATTATCTCCTGCTGATATATATAGTTGGTACTAGCTAAGGTACAAATGCCACGTTATCTTATCTCGGCCAATTATTGCCTTGTAGTAAGGTACTTTATATAACACTGTTTTTGCTAGAAATATACGTACCTATATCCCCCAAGTTACAGATAAAATAATGGAATACCGATTAACTAGGGTAGGTACGTACCGTTACTACGGTCTTCAGCAACTAGGGCATCATCGCAAGTGAGGGAATAAGAAACCCTGCTAAATCAATACGATCAAAGATACAGGTGGAGACGAATTATTCCTTATGGTCAAGGAAAATAGTGACATGAAACTATTAAATGTGACAGTCGGAAAACATGACTCGCTCGTTTCTATATATGGAGTGCTCCGTAACCGGGAGTTGAGCTCCAATAGGCTGGGTCATATCTGGACTCCTTGGAAATCAGGTCAGGTGTCTACTGATGTTGCGTGACACGCGTTAATGGGGCGAGGGTGTACTTGATTCATAACCGTTGCGAGCGCCGTACACGAGTCATCCATGGAAGATAGAAACCTACCACAGTAATCTTTCCCTTCCTTGGTTCACTCGAGACTAAGTTTTAGTACACCTTCTTTGATACATATTGCTCTATTCTAATATATTTTCTCTATCCAAAGAGTCGGTCGCTGCTAAAATGATAGTCTCCATCTCCCAACGTCGGTACAGACAGACCTCCATGTAATTAAAAATGGCCTTCGCATTGGCAAACTCAGTACCTCGAGTGGTTCTAGATCAGGTCCAAAATTTGAATCCGGCAATCGAAACGAGCTATACGCTGTATAATAAATAGTGAATGCAAGGCTTTACTCATAGTCACTTTCTACCCTTCCCGCATATAACTAATCTACTAGATTAGGACTTTAGCGAGCACTGCTTCGGGGTTAAGCCTCTTTTTGCTATTGTACCAACCAATCGTTATATGTAGTATGATATACTTGTTTAACCACAAGAAAAAATGTTGTGTATGACCCACTAATGTACCACAAACCAACGGAATGTGATGGAGATAATACATTTGTACTTTGGTGTGCGATCTGGTCCCGCTTAATAGCGTCCTCTACTGCCTTGATCTACAGTACGGAGTACTTCGTAGCGGGGATATCTGACACTAGCATCAGCCCATTCTTGTTTTGAATAGGATGGTTTAATAAACCGAATGTTACCTACCTGAAAGAGGGTTGTGGTCACGCGATCGCCTGTTTCAAGCTTATAGTGGGATTGCAGGCTAAAACCTCTTGAACCCCTTTACAATATCTTCACTAGTTAAACCGATGGCCGGATATACTCGAGTCTTCGCCCTGTGTATATTTTTAGCAGATACACAATACAGAGCTTCGCAATATATTATAGATAGTCAAGACTTTTCCATTGTCAAAATATACTAATTCCACACGATTTATCGAAAATAATTAGTGGTTGATAACACTCTGTTATTTATGCAAACAAACCGTTTTAATAAATTTTAATGAAAGGAAACATGACATGCTGACCATAGACGCTGACTACGCTTGACTAACGTTAATTAACTTGGCTTGGCTGGGTCCATTACGGTGGAGAATCCGATAAGAATGGTTCCACTACGGAGTACCTTTAGTGTTGTTTTAGAAGTTTCTGTGGCGTTTAACATCAAGCTACGGGGCGTTCTTTCTTGAACATATCGCTCTCATATCCGTACCTTCTTCGAGAACTTTGCCGGCAGCACCTGCTAAGCAGCTACACTCATATACCCACAACCGGTCCTACTCCATTTTACTAAACCTGTACTAAGAAACTATTTGTACCGGGTCGAAGTACAATGTGTTACAGACCTGGCCCAGTAGACCGACTCAAAAATTTCATATCAGTAGTGTGCCTCAACTGCCATGGATTTTATGTCAGCAGTTGTGTTAAAGAGAGAGTGAATGTGCGATATCTGCCGAGGATTGAGACTTGACGGCAGGTCCCGAAGAATGCCATCCAGCGTCGGTGATTATCCGAAGATACGAGCGAGGAGGCTGTTCACAATAGGGTAATCCAACAGAAAGGGATCAGAAAACAAGTGGGAGGCATGAGTCAGTTGCACTCGTAATTTTCGGGGATTTTTGGAAACAGCAATCTTGTTTTTAGGCATTGGACTTGAAATGACTCTTACTTTACTTGGTATTTTTTGCGTTATCTATCGACATTTACCCTTTCGGTCCCCTTTTCCTATAACCCTGCACAAATTCTTCCCAAATACAACATATCGCCAGCCCGTTATCTACAGTCGGCAGTCAAGGCTGCAATTAGACCTTCGCCTTCTCCAAACACGGATATTTAGCCATAGGAAACACTACACCACCATCATGTCTACGCTTACCACCACTACCGAACAAGCCCTCCAAGGTGACTATGAGCAATATCTCCCGGAAACCACATTGTTAGCCTCGCCATTCGTGTCCAAATCTCTACCACAAACGGAGTTTGACCTGACGACTGAATGGCTTGCCTCCAACCTGCGCGACCTTGCGCCTATCACCTCGTCCGAGATCGTCTTCGTGCGCCACGGATCCTCCTCCACCGTTATTGTCGAATTGACTTACTCCTCCATATCACCCATCACAAAGGATCATAAGAACAATCAGCCAAAACGCATATTCTTCAAAGGGGGGTTTAATCCTGCCCTCATCGCCATCGCCCCCGCGCTCCTGGACACCTACAGGCGCGAGGCCGAGTTCTACCAGCACCTCTCCCCTGTGTTAATCGAGGCAGGTATGCGCCTGCCCCACGCATACTATGCCAGCGTTGATCGGTGTAGTGGACAGGGCATTGTGGGTCTCGAAGACCTCACTGCCCGGGAGGGCAATGTCTCGTTTGGCACGCCACTCGAGACGTGGGGGGTGGAGAGGGTCAAGGAGGGTGTGGTTCAACTCGCCATCCTACACGCACAGACGTGGGGGTGCTCTGCGGACGAGCCACGGTGGGAATGGTTATCACCGCCTGCAGCGACATCTGAAAAGGGTACCAGGGATAACTCTAGTACGGAAGGTAGGAAAAGCGAGACAGCCGGTCTGAATGGCATCATCCTGTCCCTGCTTCAACCCGGCCCGTTCAGTGCTGTCGTCCCCAGAAACCTCGAGATGCTCTCCCCGGAGGCAAAACAAAGCGGAAAGCGGATTCTGACCGACGCCCCGCGTCTAACTGAAGCTTTCCGTACACTCTGGGCGAGTGAGACCAAGTCGCCTTTCAAGTGCTTCATTCATGGAGACCCGCATATTGATAACACATTCCTTGTCCCACCCTCATCTCCTTGTGGCGATCTCCTCCCCGGATTCCTGGACTACCAAACCGCATCTCCAGGCAACCCCTTCCACGATGTATCTTACTTTGTCACCTCCGCTTTGACTGTATCTGACCGGCAGGCGTCCGAGGTGTCAATCCTGCGTCACTACCTCGACGCTCTGCACCGGCACGGCGGACCTGTCATAACCTGGGAGGACGCATGGAGCGAATACCGACGCCAACTCTTTCACGGATACGTGCTGTGTCTCGCACAGCCCGGTATGCAGTCCCAAGATAACATATGGGCGCTGGTAGAGAGATACGTCGCGGCAATTCTAGATCATGGAGTCGTTGCCCTTCTCGAAGCGAAATGAAGAGTGTATTATAGACACGTATATAGAGCAGTGGCGAATGCTTCTTGGTAATATAATTATGCATTCGGAGTCGCTTTGAGAGTGAGATGAATTTGGGTTGTAATTTCTCTTCATCCTTACTGTTCATGGGGGTGGGGTGAGTTTGTTCAGGGAAATGAAAGTAACGGCAGGCCCGCTTAGCAAAGTTCACCCGTGAATAGTTAGACATTGTGTCGATAAGGGCATCATATCGCATCAATTAAGCCTGTCCTGGGTTCAATACAGATTTGTAGCATCCATTTGGTTGCTTAGTTAAGAACAGCTCCCGATATGGTAGAACACTCACTGCATCAAAGAACAACATCACAGCCAAGACAATATTCTCTGGTTTTCCTATCTGAAGCGAAAAGATGTCGCGTTAGGGAAGAGCCATGATAAAAGTGGTGGTAAGGACGTTGATAACTACTAGTACTCGGGCCACGATCGTGAAATTCTTACACTCGTCTTCAGCCTTTGAATCCACATAGTACTCACAGGGAGACAGGATACTAGGTACTATAGTAGGGATATATTGTAAAAGGGCCAGCTAATTCGCTACGGTTTCAAGTAAATAGTCTGTTCCAATCTTTATAGACGTAGATAGCATGCCAGTTTTCACACCTATAAATACCTGTGAAAATATCACGACCACAACTAGCAGCTGCAGCTGATACCAACAGTGTCCGTCAGGTGGATCAAGAAGTTCGGACATGTCCGATACGAATGCCTGTGACTGCAGCTGTAGTTGTAGCTAGCCTTCTCTCCCTTTACCCTTCCTTAGGCTATTAGTAAATCAATAGACATTTACCACCGCTCTACATATTTATTATATAGTCCAAATAAGGTAATCTAATAGAATACTATTAACTGTAGCTGCAGAAGCTAGCTAAAATTCTCTCTATCTTCCCTTCCTTAGACTATTAGTAAATAAAAATACATTTACTACTACGTTACGTATTTACTATAAAATCTGGATAAAGTGATCTAAGAGTTAAACATATAATATGCAGTATAGTAATTTAATGAGTAAAATGCTCATTGAAGTACTTCAAGGCAGAACTATTTGCTTAGCTCTGTTATAAGGTATTTATAGTGCGTTAAACAGTTATAATCGATGTTATTTCTATATCCTGCTATTGCCATCCAATCGAGACCTAGAGATAATTTAGTATTATAATATAATGCTTGAACAATTAAAAACCAATAATTAACCAACATACCTCTAGAAAAAAGTTCATCACGGTCTGCCTTCTCTTTAGTTGTTACGCCCCCTAGTTTATAGACTAGCCTAAGAGAAATCGGTTAAATTTGCTAAGTTAACAACTCGTACGCAACTTAAATTATATATAGCACACTCTGGAGATACTTAAAAATTGATATAGTGCAAAGACACTTACTCTTGACCTTTGCGGGGGTACCACGTTGCTGACTTTTGCATCCACTCGATCGTTAAAACATCTTTTGTGAGTGTTTTTTACGCTATAACGTGCTGATAAAACCCGATGAAATCATCTCCCGACTCGGAGACCTCACCTTCAACAAGTCCGACATGTAAGCAGCCCACCTTGTCGACAACATATTGTCCTCCAGGGTTACCATATTTAAATCCGTTATCGACCGGATTGCAGCTCATAAAGAAATATTGCTGGCCTTGTTGGAGCTGGGTAGATAGAGCTCTCGTGCTTCTTTATAGGTTGAAGTTTTATGACGAGGTAATAGCGTAACGTCTCGGGCCAGGCTTAAAGTATTGCTATATAGATTCCGCGTCTCTCGAGTTTCTACAAGGTGATTAGGAAGAGAAACACAGCATACAACAGCCTGGAAATTAAGAATGTAAAGGAGTTTCATCATTATAATAAGGGATGAAAAGAAAGAAACTTAGTATATGCTAAAAGAAGTAAGCTTTATAGCTTAAATACTTGTAGTAGATAGTATTCTTATTAGTATTGTATATCAATAAGTAAATCGGTTAATGTATAATATGCTTTAATATTGGCATTCAGGTAGTAATATGTTAACTATTTATAAAATGCGTGTAATCGCAAATCTTCATAATATTCATTCATATTGTAGATAGACAATTAGAGGTTTCCATTGCCTAATCTCTGCGGATACGACGGAGTTTAGTAGATCTCGTACGGAACGTTAGAGGGCTCAGCGTGCCAGAACGTAAAAAATCGCTGCACTGCAATTAACCTTACTAACTACTCGTTAATAGGTTCCCTACTAAGATTATGCTTACCCTTAGACTAACTTGGTGGGGTACGCGTATTAAAATTAACGTTCTAGCACGTTATGCCCTCTAACATTCCATGATCTCGTCGAAAGTTACCGCGACAAAAGCGGAGACGTTGAAGATAGAATAGCCCTATTATAATATGCTGCTTTAAAGCTTATAAAGCTAGTATATATTATTAGCTAGAATTGTGAACATTATATATATTAATACATCATGAAACAAGCGACTGTAGTTCCAATGCGTTTTTAGGGTATTGACTTCTATCGTAATGTTTAATATAGACGGCAAGCCAATCTAATATTACTAGCTAGAAACTTTTCAGGAATCTGCCTTTCTATTTAGGGTAGTCCAGCTTCTTATTTGCAAAGATATAGGCCATGCCAGAATCTTCTTCTCTGTGTATTAATTAGCAGAAGTAGAAATAATTTATCCCTAGGTATTGCTTTATAGCATATACGGATTTTGTCTTGAGTTACTTGCATCGATATTACGTAGTAATAACTCAGGTAGTATAAGGAGGGTATACTTGTATTAAGTCTTTTATTTACTAAGCTTGGAATGTTCCTAAAACCAAGTTAAATGTTCTAGCTAAACAGCGGACGTCAGGTGCCCTTTATAATATCTCCCTAGTTCTACTGCATAACCTATAGCGGAGACAAAACTCCTTATATTCGCCCATTCCTCTACATATTAATATATGTTATACATTATAAAACTATTATATATTGCTTATTAACCCGGAAGAACGGGTTCGTGCGAATTCAATTAATATAGCTTTATATAAACAACATACTGTTTAAATGCCCGGCCAGTGGGTAAGGGGAAAGGCACCCGCTAGACTTATAAGATCAAGACTACGGAGAAAGCACACTTTATTTAGGGTAGCGAATATTACTTCTATAGGAGCGGACTCTACCATCCAAATAACTCCTAGTAGTTGGTCCGCAGCACTGTGATAAGTAACATCACAGTGTTTCGATACTAATATCTACATCTATTTGCACACGTTGTACAGTACCATTACTCAAGTCCGAATCCTGTTTAAAAGAAATTCATAACCCTGCTCCACTGCTGCCCAGTGCTTGCCCTCAGAATCAGGGTGTAGATCGAACAAGTGAGATGCATCGTGGACTACAGAGAGCCCACAGGGTACACCCGTCTCCACGAGCGCGGCATGCATCATTCGCGTGTGCTGGAACGGCACAAGATCGTCGAGCGTACCGTGGACCAGGAAAGTCGGTGTCTGATAGTTACCAGCACGGATGCGCGCGTACGGACTGACGCTTGCAACACGGTTCGGATCCGGCTGTGGCCGATTTCCCCAGTCTACCTTACTATCACCACCACTCTGGTCAGACGCCGCTGCCTTCTTCCGGCTAGGCAGCCCGTCCAGCAACGTAGGCATAGTCTGGCCGCTCCAGTTCATGTGCAATGCTATGCGCGATCGCGGATCTTCCAACGACATCCAACCAGCAATGCAATCGAGGGCGGGCGGCACGTTGTAGGATGTGATGGGTCCATCGTCCCGCACGCCCTCGAGTAAATCGAAATTTCCAACCTGCTTCAAAGCTGCTGGCTCGGTGTTCTCGGGGAAATTAGGCGACCGCCAGAACTCGGACTCGTAGTCGGACGGGCAGTAGAATACCAGCACGGCCTCGGGCGGTCGCACTCCACGCTCTGGCGCCGTCCATGCTAAGCTCATTGCGAGGGTGCCGCCTGTGGACCAGCCGACAACGACGACGCGGTCGCCGTCGAGCTGTATGTCGGCTCTGGAATCAGGTATGGACTTGATGGCCAGAAGGTTCGGAAGCTGGGTTTGGGCCCAGTGCAGCGCAGTGCAGACATCCGCCATCGGTCCCGCGTCCAGTGTAATTTCGGGACAAAGTCGATAGTCGATGCTGACGGGTAAGAAACCCTTTTCGAGCAGAAGTCGCGTCTGCCGCGGGCGGATATCCTTGCGGGAGAGCATGATGTGACCGCCACCATGGATCATCAAGGCTGCAGTAGAGCGCCAAGATTAGCTTCTGACTTCGCGGCCCATGGAAACGAGCAGCAAACGGGGGAACGAGTAAAGCAGATTAAAAGGGGAAAGGATGCGTACCGATTGGCCTTTTTTCACATCGACATCGAAGTATGGAGGGTAGTAGATATCGGCCATGAGGGAGATGCCATCGACTCGAGCGTATTCCACCGTCTCTCTCGTTTTCAGCGGCCTCGATCGAATAGGCTCAATGGAAACATGTTTTGGTACCGAGGCGAATCCAACAATCAAGCGATACTGGTCTGACTCTTCGCTCTCATCGTCGCTCCATTCGACATGTTGGAAGCCTGCCTTAAGCAGAGTGTCTTGCCAGAGGAACTCGTCAGCAAGCGCGTGTGTGCGGCCGTCAGAAAACAGCCACCAGCCCTCTAAAAGACCAAAAACGCAGTCTAGCCAGTATGTGTTGCGAGTCATTTCGAGTTGACAAAGAATGCCATCGTCGCGAAGAAGTCTGCGCATGTTCGTAGTCGTGCACAAGAGGCTCCTGGTGGCATGAACACAATTAGAGCCTAGGATGACATGGTACTTGCCGATCATACCCTCGGGGGGGCGCCTTTTCAACGTCAAGCACCATGTAGTCCATCCTGCCTCTGTAGGACGAGAACTTTCTCCTCGCAGTAGCTACCATCGACGACGAGAGATCAGTAAAAGTGTAGTGGAAATCGACGCCGATCTCTGACAGCGTCTGCAGAACTTGTCGCGTCGTGCCTCCAGTCCCGGCACCTATCTCAAGGATACGTAGCTTGGCGTTGTTTTCTCCGCTGTTCCGTGAGAAGAGCTTCGTCAAGTAGTTGGCGAGGATCTTGTTTCCCGTGAGCCACATAGGGGAGGTAGCGTACACCTCCCCGATGAGACTACGGTCGGCCTTGGTTCCGAAGAGAACCTTCAAGGGATCCATCTTCCCTAAAAGAATGTCTGCGAGCTTCATACCCATTGACCTGAGCAGGTTGAGTTCGCCTTCGTGCTGAGGAAACGCTGCCGCCAAGTCCCAATGAAACCGCTCCGGGTCAATCCTCTCAACGGAAACATCCGTCCTTACGTACTTCCCATCTTCAAGCCGTAACAGTGATTCGTCGCTCAGAATTCTGTAATATTGCCACATGACCTTTTCATGCCTCGGAATGTGAGGCAATGTAGGAAGCTGCTCTCCTGGGGTTAAGTCGGCAACAGCGCACCCAATGGCCGCAAATGCTTCCAGCACGTACGCAGCGACCAGCTTCCTCTGTTTTGGATACACAAACTTGAGAAAATCTGCGTATTTTGCCTCTTTGGCGAAGCGCTGATAGTCGCCTTTGATGGCGCGGAAGTCTTCCACTGCGTGCTCTAGTAGTTTCGCGTCTTCCTCAAATCTGTCCGTTTGCAGGATGACAAGGTCGACGAGATCACCATATTTGAATGCACGCGGGAGGTTCATGACGTCCACCTTGACACCAAACTCGTGCTCTATAGCTGACCCGAGCTCTATTCCCAAGAGCGAATCGACGCCGGCATCTGCAAGAAACAAGTCTCGCCGGATGTCACCATGGATATCCAAGTGTTCGGCAACGAGTGCCTGCAGCTTGGCCGCGCCCGCCGAGCTGGGCATTTGGGTCGGCTTACTAGATACGCTTCTGTCAGATGATGGTGTATCCACGGCGAACGGTGTCGAGGCATTTTCAGGAATGGAGTCATCGTCTGGGATGCAGCTTCCGCTGCTGCTAGAGGTTTCCGAAACTTGAATCGCCATGCACAGTGATCTGAAATCCCCGTCTAGGAGGCTGGCCGCGATGGGAATGCCAAATCTTTCACTGATGGCATTCGTCAGCTCGATTGCCATAAGCGAGTCAATGCACAGATTACTGAGTGCTGTGTCGTCTTGAATATCGATGAGTGGTACATCTGCTACTTCGTGCAGCAGTTGACGGATGGCAGAACTGACCGGGTCAAACCATTCTGCCACCTTGGGATGAACGTTGGCCATTCGTGGCACACCCGCAGCAGCCACCTGATTCTCAGTCTCTTTCTTCGCGAGCGCTTTTTGACTGAGCAAACTAGAACCAGAGCAATCGGCGACTGCGGGCATGGGTGAACTGTTGACTCGTGCCAGCACCATTTGGAGCGAGTGCACGCTGGTTCTGGTGAAGCAGACCCCGGAGATAATCATAACCAGGGCCCTGCTTTCGCAATCAAAGACGTAGATATCGTTGATAAGGTCTCTTTCTCTTTGACCAGGTGTGCAAACAGAAAAGACGAGCCACGGGCCTCGGCTTGTGTTGTACCCACCCTTCAAGCTTGGTAACAGTCGAAGTTGTTCGACCTTAGAGCATATGTAGACCTGCTCAGCGTCACACCCGTCGATATTGTTGACATGAAGTCCTGCCACTTGGGTAAAGTTGTCAATCGCGAACGGATTGCAAATCGAGTCTTCTGGAGATGGTGTAGACGAATCTGACGGCATAAGCACGGATCCGGCAACCTCGCCGTTTCGAAACGAGATCTTTTGAACGCCACGGTAGACGCCCGAGTAGTGGACCACCTTCTGAAACGTCCTGTATACCATCGGTCCCTGGATGGCTGCTGATGTCTCCTCTGCCAAGATGGCTTCACATTTCTCAATGTTGACAAGTCGTGAGATACGCTCGAATGAAGACCGCAATCCGCGATTCTGAGATGGAATCATCGAGATTGATGCTGATGCATGATGTGATTTCTTCGAGGGCTCTGATCGTGGAAAGCTGCTAAATATCACTTCCCATGAGTTCTTTTCGTCGCTTCTTTGCTGTTCTTTGAGCGTGACCTCGATTTCTCTACTTTCGTCCCTACCCAGTGGCGCCAAAATATCAAGGTCGTCCAGCTGGAGCGTATGAAATCTCGGGTCAAGTCCTGGTGCGACAAGGACAATGGCCCGCACGGCAATCTCGATGTAGAGTGACAATGGGCAGAGTGGGTTGCCCAGAACACAATGTCCTTCGATGAAGGATACGAACTCGGGAGTCTTCTGGTCAACTCTGAAGACAGAACTCTGTAGCGGAGAGTGTAGTTGCTTCACGAAAGACACCATCGTGGCTTGTCTATCATCGAGAATAGGCTGCTCGACGAACTCTGTCTTTGTAGTGTGTTTGTCGATGTAACGCAGCCAGTGATGGTTCTTCTCGAACTGATAGGGAGGTAAATGAACAATTGAATACATGTCCTTCTGGCATGGATGGAAGTGCCAGAATTGTGTTCTCACTCCTTGACTCCAGAGACCTAGTGTGGCGTCCGCGAGAGATCGCGTGGGATAGCTTCCGCCAAGGTCAACTCGATGAAATGAGTGACGCAAAGACTCGGTCGAATTGGCTGTGAGTGCGCGGCGAACCAGGGGAATAGCAACTGTCCCAGAACCAGCTTCGAGCCAGACACAACCCCCGTATCTTGCTTGAATGCGCCAGATAGCTTCGTTAAAGTAGACGGGCTCGCGGGACTGCGAACCCACCAGTTCTGGCGTTACTTGACTCCAAGAGGTTGCATGAGAGCAGGTCTCGACCGCTATCTGAGGCTGAGAAAACCCAATCGTCTTGAGCAGAATCTGGTACTCGGGTAAGATTTCGTCAACAAACCTGGAGTGAAATCCGTGAGTGACGTCGAGTCGTTTCAGTCGAACAGGTCTTCCCTGCTGCCTCTGCGATACGAACGCTTCAAAATCGGCGATGGATGAGTCGGACCCCACGACTACTTGGGCAGTTGGTGCATTATAGCAAGCGATTTCCAACGCTATGCCCTCGTTCTGAGCTGCCATCACCAATTCCTCGGTCTCTTTTATGTCTGCCTCGACTGATAACATGACTCCTCTTTCGGTTCCCCATTTTTGCTTGATCAGAGATGCGCGACCCGCGGTAAGCTTTAGTCCGTCCTCGAGCGACATGGTGCCGGCGACGCAGAGGGCGGTCAACTGGCCGAAACTGTGGCCCACCACGGCTCGGACCTGAAGACCAGAGTCGATCCATGACTTTGCACACGCGTACTGGACGGCAAACAAGGCACAGTGCAGTGTCACGATGTCACTGATCGGCTCTTCCTTGAAAAGGGCTGGGAGGACACTGACATAACCCAAAGATTTGACAATGCCATCGCATCGATCCAGGTGACTACTGAGTAGAAGCGAGCTGTCGTAGACCGCTTTTGGAAGCTTCACCGTGGTGCCCATCTGCCCGGCGAAGACGAGAACCACGGGCGCCCCGGTATGTGTCTCTGGGTTTGGCAACGGCTGCGAGTCCAGTACACGTCCCACAGATGTGAGATAACTCTCTAACTGCTGTTGGAGATCTGCAAGTGTGTTCGCTCGTGCTCTCCAGAAATAGGGAAAATCTGGGTTTTGCCGCTGCGCGAGCCAGTAGGCAATGCTTGCCAGAAGTGACGCAGACTCCTTTTTGGGGTGGCGATCCAGGAATTCAAGGAACGCCTTGCAGTTGGCGGAAAGACTGGACCGTGACTTGGCGCGAATTATAATTGGGTAATACTCGTCAGAAAGTCTGGAGCTACCAAGGGCCGTCTCTGATACTGGTGGTGGTGGGTTGCAGACTATCAACGTCGCGTTGCTTCCTGCTGCGCCGTAATTGTTGACGCAAGCAGCCAAAAGATCACCCACCCAGGGTCGGACGGTCCGTGAGATGGTCATGTTGGACGGGCCTAAAGGAGGTATTTCTGGGTTGAGAGTTTCAAAGCATGCTTGCGGCGTGATGGTCCGGTTCTGCATCATCAGGAGCACCTTGATGATACCTGCCACTCCTGACGCTGCCTCGAGATGGCCAATACTGCTCTTGACAGAACCTAGATATAGTTCCCGTGATGGATGGTTTCCAAACACTTCCCGGATGCTGGAGCACTCGATGGGGTCGCCTTTGGGGGTGCCAGTTCCGTGCGCTTCCGCGAAGGACACGCTTTGAGGCTCCATACGAGCTCGTCGCAAGGCTTTCTCATAGAGCTCAACCTGCGATGAGGAAACAGGTACGGTGATCGGAGCACTGTTCGCATTTTGGTTCACGGCGGAGCCAACGATGACGCCGAGAATATTGTCGCCGTCAGCCAGAGCGGCCGAGTACCTTTTGAGCATCAGGATTCCGGCTCCTTCTCCGCGGCAATATCCGTCCGCTCGAGCGTCAAATGCCCTGGAGGCCCCTGTGGGACTAAGGAACTTGGCCGCCGCTAGATTTTGGTGCAGAGTAGGGCTAGTGATAATATTGACACCGCCGGCCAAGGCCATTGAGCAGTCTCCGGCCTTGATAGCCTGGCAGGCGGTGTGAATTGCCACGGCGGAGGAGGAGCAGGCGGTATCGAAGACTAGAGAAGGACCGCTGAGCCCGAAGAAGTGGCTTATTTTACCGCTGACGAAGGCCCGCACTGTGCCGAGGACGGAGAAGGCTGTCGGCGCGTGCGAAGCCACGTTGTCCTCGTAGTCGGAGGAGGCCACGCCCATATAGCACCCGACGTCTTTGGGCTGGGATGCGCGACTGAAATAGCCTGCTGACTCCATAGCCTCATATGCTACTTGCAAAACCAGCTTCTGCTGCGGGTCCATGGAGCTGACCTCGCGCGTCGTCTTGTTGAAGAACTTGTGGTCGAACGCATATCCATCCCGCAGGAAATTGCCATGGAAAGAAGCGTTGTCGCTGTTATGGGAGCGCCGTAATCCACTCGTAGGGAATCTCTCGACCGGAAGGTTCCCGAGCATGGACGATCCTGAAAGTAGGAGTTGCCAAAACTCATCGACCGAGTCCGCACCGGGAAAACGGCATGCCATCCCCAAAACAGCGACAGAGTCGTCTGGGTAGACGTATCCGGAGCTTCCTCCCCCGACACCTCCAAAATGTGCAGAGCTCACGATATCCAAACTGTACCGGGTAATGATGGACCGAGGTATGCAGTCAACAGTCCCAACAGTTAAAACCTGAGTGTTTGAACCTGGAGCTGAGTTCACAGCACGTTCCATAGAGTTCTTCAGTACGCCATGCCATGCTGCCTGACTGACCAATATAGATCTTACAACCACTTCATGGAGGTCGTCTTTGACGCTGATGGGCTTCGCGTTCCCACATAAGACGGGGCAGAGTAAACGGACGGAAGGTGGAAACCGGAATCTTGCATCTGACTGCGCAAGAGACATGATCCTCTCGTGAGCGTTCAAATGGGCCTCGGTATGGAAGCGACCGTTTAACGGGATGAAACGCGCTACCGCATTGATACTTCCCAGACTGGTGGCAAGACGGGAGGCAACCTTGCGGTGTGCCGACACAGTGATAGTGGTGTCATCGAAGAGCACGGAAACGTATGCCTGTCTAAAGTTTAGTTTCTAATCTTGAGTTTACCATGAGAGAAAATAGGCATTGATTCACGTGGAAAGACCCATGATCACATACCTCCGGATACTTTGCAAGTACACCCATCACGTCCTTCAGACTGGTAGGTTGCTTCCAGCGCACGGCTAGAGACGATGTTTCCCTTGGAGGCTCTGCACAAGAGCCGTCGAGATCAACGTAGGCACCTATAGCGAGTGCAAGCCTCAAGGCAATGGCGCTCATGTCACTAACCTGCGTTTCATGCGCGGAGACGGAAAGAGCAATAGCGGTCAGTATACCCGTGCAAAATCCCTGAATACCTCCACCCCGTGCACTTGACCGGAGAAGTTGTGCGTGTGTTGAGCCGCCATATCTCAGGTACGTAAGGTACTCAACGACGTGGCTGATGACTGTCAGGGGTGCAAGTATTGTGTTAGGCAAATCCACAGATTGATTATCAGAGCCCGAGGTGTGGCTTGCGTCGACGTCTGATATTCCTAACATGTTGATAAGTTGTTCGATCCGCTTTCTTGCGTCAAGTTTGGCCAATAAAGGATCTGAATCAACCAGGGCATCCCATACATTGGGAAGATCGCGAATTGCTGATAAGAAACTGCTCTGTTGAGGAATGCCGCGCAGCAATGAGCGCAACCTTTGAAAAGTATTATTTGAAGGATTTCCATTTTGGAACCCGAACACAACGACCGAAGGGGTGACCATAGTTCCAAAATACTGAATAGTAGGTCTTCTTATGGCGATGAAAGTAACAATCAGAAATTAGGCAAATGAACACTCGTAAACAAAAGTAATGGACAGGCCACACCAGATGTGAGCTTACAACCCGATCACTTCCGCCATATTGTCCTGCTTTGACTAGTTTGCAACTAGACTAGTCGCGTCGAAGCATTGTAAGGTTCATCATAGTTCCGGGCCTTGTAGTATATCTAAAACTAAACACTCAGTACGGATACCATTTGCGCATACTGGAATGTTGCCTCAATTCATGACACCGATATGCACAGCAGATCGGGCTAGCAAGGAGTCCGATAAGCTCCTTCTCCGTACAATTGACTCGAGGCTACGAAAACTTTGACTTATTATTCCGTTACGTGTACTTCGTAATACTTACCATTGTACTTAGTATTAAATTCCAGCTCTAGTGAAAAGACAGGATTCTGAAACCTAAACTGAAAGCTTCTTTTATTATCTGTGTCCGTAGCGGCCGGTCGAACTCGACATTCTTCCAGGAATTGGCCTTGACATTCATACCGCCACATCACGTATAAGTGCCTGTGTGAGGGTACGATCCTATTAATGTCATCACCACTAAAAATAATGGCGCTGTCAACTCCTACCGAGAAATACGTTGACTTTAACCAGCGCGACGAGGTATCCGAAGATGGTGCAATCGTCAGAATTCGAAACGTATACTATTCACATACCTCTGGTGGCTTAGTTGCACTGTGTGCCTTTATCTGCTGCATCACCTCTATTATCTTCGGTTTCTTCATCGGTACCTCTAGTTACGCGCGTGCTCTTCACGACAGTTGGAGCTTCGCGCCGAGCTCTCATACTTCGCATAACCGGCCTGCCTTTGCTACAGTTGACGAGGCTCCTTATATCACGGACGGTATGTTGCACTTAGATTCACGTTTTCGTTTCTATTATGTTGACATAATATGTAGTGCCGCTGGTGAAGATAAAGTACGCTCACGACTCTACGTATAACTTCACAACTCCGGGCTCTAATGAGAAGTGGGCAGAACTTCTACACAGTGAGAAAATCATAATACGATCTTTAGCAGGGTTAAACCGCTAACCTGTGCCGCAATTGACAGTTCAAAGAATTGCGATACTTGACCCTTCTAAGTATGGATTGCCGGATAACTATCAGGCGGATTTTCTACAGATGGATAGGCTCCAGCCTGTGAAAGAGGCTGTTTTCCATCAATTACATTGCCTGGTAAGATGTGATCCTCTAAACTCTACGCGGTTTGGAATGATTATTCAGCTTACGGAGTTTTGATGTCAGGTTTGCATTCGATCTACCTACATGAACAGGGTTCTCAATTTAGACGGCGGTAGCGACAATTGCAGGGATAGACATATCGAACATTGTCTAGATTATCTGCGTCAGGTAAGAGTTAATCAATCCGTCCACGGGCTTGCCTTCTGGCAGAAGACGCGTAACACATCATCGCTAACTTCATTATCTAAAGGTTCTTACATGCCACGCCGATATGAACTTGGAACGGCTCTCGTTTTTCCCGATTGCAGGCACTGACCAGGTAGAGCCTAAACTGTTGGCAACCGAGGATTTTCACACGTGCCGCAACTGGGATGTGGCCAAACGTTCGATGATGAAGTTGAGACGAGACAATCTCGTTGTGGACAACTTAGGTATGCTACTGACTGACGAGGAATCGTCATAAACCACGATAAATAGTTATGGAGTCAGCAAGGGCGTCTCTGGATCATGGTTGTTATTGTGATTATATTTCAATTGCCATGAAGTTGACCTGCTGGTATTACCTCAATCAGATCGTTTGGTGTTGCAGTAAAGTTATAGTACGGAGTAGATAGTTCAACAATCTACTGTTGGCCTAAAGAGGGGAAGGAGTGGTTTCGTGAAAACTACCACCGATATCTGGCAGGTGGGTCGGACTGCTTACGCGTCCGAACCGCTTACGCGTCCGAACCTACCACCTTTAGCTGCAGCTACTAGCTAACCTTCTCTCCTTCTTCTATCTCTAGGCCTTAGTAATTACGATATATTACTACGCGTCACGTTTGTACCGTGAATGATCAGGATAAGGTGTTACCAACAGGTTTCTTAGCTGCTGATGTTTAAAGGCATTCGAATTGGACGCGCCCGACGGTCCATATCCACTTGGTAGGTTCTTCGGTATCTGCCGTAGCTGCTGGTTATGGTCGTGATATTTGGACAAGATATATTATCGAAGCTCTCTTATCAACGGGTGTACAAGGATAAATAGTACACATGATGAAAACGCTTATGTTAGGAACATACGAAAAGCCGTTCTACCCAGTGCAATCAGATTAACTGGTAGATAAATGCGTCGGTAGTTCCGGTTGTAACTTGATTTTCTAAGCGAAACTTTTCTAATAAAGTACCGTGCGGGGTCGGGTTTGATAGTATAGGCTAGTCTGTGATACGTCTCAGCCGGAAATAAATGGTATTCGTACCCAGTAGTGTATTTAGATAGTTTAGGCGATCGATGCTCAGACCAAGCTTGGAAAACTGATTTTGTTACGTCGGTATGGATGAATTGAATGAAACAAAAAGCTTGGCAAGTATTCTACATATCAAGTGCTAATAAAACCATGGTATAGTACACGGTAAGCTCGAGCAAGCCGACCAAACATACCCCTTTGGGAATAGTTACTGGTCAGAGAGGAAATGATGGGTTATCTTAGCGCCGAAAAGAACTGAATGTAACTTCTAGTAGGCAAAGCCCCTCTAGCACGATCATACCTAGGTGTCAGGTAGATCCCTACTTCCAATTACGCCAGGCTTTTCTTCAGGGCCTTGGTCGAAATACCTCCTGTACTTGCCGATTCGTGAAAAGCTCAAGAAAGAATCGGTAATCTAATGCACCTTCCTTATGCCGGTATCTACGAAGTTAGGCACAAGTCGCAAGCCCTATGCTATTGACGCTGGACAAGTTCATATCTCTTCTTTTCACGACGCTCCTCCTGCTGATTCAACCTTCAATTTGCTTGTTTCAGCAGTTTGGTGTTCAAAGCTTCCTAGTAGTTGCAATGCGTTCCCCTATTCTCGGCTATCTATGGGATCCACGATCCGCAAATCCATTCAAATCTGTTAGTCTACTATTATCTATCTGCCTAGCTACTCTCTGATCTAACCCAACGATAGCGTCCAGACATGGCAGTCCCCCTTCTCAATGTAACAATCTGGAATGCTTCCGCTATCGCCCCGGGTTTCCTGTTCCTTGCGCCCTATAAGACTTCGTTGTGGGGGCCTCTTATCTATGAAAACACCGGCACCTTGATCTGGTCCGCGGGCGAGGGTTACGCCAGCGGCCAGAATAACGAGTACAAAAGCGACACCTTGGGTCCGGTCGTGGCAATCTTTGAGCCATGCAAGTATGAGAGCGAGACTTCTGATGAAGTCAAATTCTATCTCTGTATCACCCGGAGGTTCAACAGTGGCGGTAGCACTCGGGGTCACGCCTACATTATGGACTCGTCCTACCAGCACGTGACTAAGTTACAGTTTAACGGCTCGTCGTCCTTGCTTGACGTGCACGAACTGAAGCTTGCCAGACACAATGATTCACAAACAGCGTTGTTCGTGCAGCACCGCCCTATACCCATAGATCTTAGCAATCATGGTGTTCCAGGAGTGGGATGGCTCCAGGACGCCGTCTTCCAAGAACAGCGTTTGCAGGACGGGGCCATTTTATTCGAATGGGCGGCGCATAACCATATTGGATCAGATGAATCTGTGGTGGATATTTCAGGCGGTGTGGAACCCGGAAAGCCGTGGAACTACTTCCACATGAACTCGGTCCAGAAACTACCCAATGGAGATTATCTCGTCGGAGGAAGGCAAACGTCGGCCCTATATCGTATTAGTGGCAGTGACGGATCTGTAGTTTGGCGTCTTGGGGGGCGAAAATCCGATTTTGCGATGGTGGATGGTCTAGGTGAGAAAACATATTTGAACGAAACAGGGGACCAGGCCGACGGTTGGTTTCGATTTCAGCACCACGGAAATCTCGTCACTAATTCAAGCGGTCTGTTAACCATCAGCGTCTTCGACAATGGACTTAGCAGAGGTCAGGTGGCAAGATCATTTAGCCGGGCCATTTTACTGTCTGTGGACGAGCATGCAAAAACAGCTTCTGTCCAGGCCGAGTATCACAACCATGGACTCTCGACAGGATTCGGTGGTAGCGTACAGATCTTGCCGAATCGTAATGTGCTGGTCAGCTGGGGGAAACAGGTTGTTTTTCCGAATTCACCGCCGCACCAGATAACACCCTCTTGATGGAGGCGTGCGTCCTAGATGGAGCTACACCGGCTTTGTACCGTGTGTACAAGACCACGGAGTGGAAAGGGCGACCACGAACAAAGCCGACTATATCCGCCTATTGTCAGAATGCAACCGCAGGAACGAATACTACAGCTTACATCAGTTGGAACGGAGCGACAGAGGTATCATATTGGAAGCTCTTTGGGTCGTCCGACGCACTCAAATTCTTCAGTTCTCCCTTTACCACCAACCAAGATGGAACAACCGACGATGACGTTGAATGGATAGACTTAGGGACGTATAGGAGATCCGGATTTGAGACAACCGTAACTCTTCCGAGGTACTGGCCCGTTCTGAAGGTCGATGCTCTTGATTCGCGTGGTCTTGTATTGGGCCATTCCAAGGCTATACGGAGCTTTGTGCCTACATCGCAGGCACATGATGGCTGTGACGATTTGTGGTGCACTCATAGCGTCACAGCGTTAGGGAGCGGGCAAGCGGCACTGTCTATCACTGGTACTATGGGAATCATGGGAGGGAGTACAAAGCTAATTCAGAACGCGCCGATAACACTGTATGTTGCCATGCTAGTGCTCATGTCGAGTGTTGTTCTTCTATCTCGTCTTGGGCGACGATGGAGACGGGTATGAATAATATTTGTTCGATATTTGTGTTCAACTAGTTTCTACCAAGATATGCATCTGCCCGGCGACGTGAAATAAAAAAGGGAGAACTAGTTACAGAAATTGAAACGACTGGCGGAGATTGAGACTGGGATGACACAGCTACACAAGTTTTCGGTAGGACGAACTGTCCCTTTGGGAAGGTAATACGTGGCCATATTACGAACTCGTTCACGGCAGGGAGCTTTGGCAATTCCGTTTCCACTGCTTGTATTATAAAGTAATTACGTGCGGAACAGCATATCTTGGAAACTGTATTGAAGACGCAAAGCAAGTTACTAATCGAACGTAGCCTTCGTCAACCTATGTAATGATAGTTTCTCATCTCCTAAAGAGAAGACATCGGGTTGGTTATGTAACCTTTGAGCTTTCTCTGCCGTGATTCCGCTACTTTCACATGCGTTTCTGAAGAAGCCCCCTTGAGACCATAAATCCATTGGATCTCCGTACGCCTTGACCCTTCCACCGTCCAGCACAAGCACCTTGTCAAACAGCAGAGCCACCTCCATACGGTGCGTGACATTCACCATCGTGCTTCCAATTAATTCTGCCCTTAGCATCCGCGTAACCCGCACATCTGCCTGGACGTCCAAGCATCCCAGTGTCTCGTCCAGGACGCACACCCGCGGTCTTTGGAGTATCGCACGCGTTAACGCGAGCAGTTGCGCGCGTGCTGTTCCCGTATACGTGTGGGCTGGTCCGTCAAGGGCGAGAATCTGTGTGTTGCCGAACCCCGCCAGACTGTCTAGTTGGGAAAAGATATGCAACATGTTCGCAGGAGAGTTGCGGCCCGTGGGATCAAGATTTTCGCGGACAGTACTCTGGGGAATGACAACGGCATCAGGTGGGATCGCAGTGACGCGTGAGCGCAGGTGATGTAGCGGTACGCCTGTGATGGGTACACCATCGATGGCAATACTGCCGATGGAAGGTTCAAACAGACGAAGGAGCAGCGACACGAAGCTGCTCTTGCCAGCACCAGTGGGACCGATAATAGCAATGTGTGTGCCGGCGGCGATGGTCAGGTCAAGGTTATGTAGCGTAGTGCCACCCCCTGACAGTGTGATGCACTCACGTTTCGCAGGCATATTTCTCCAGCTCCAGGCCATGAAGAGCTTACGGCACGACGCCTTTGAGGGGGCTGATCACCTCCTTCGCGAGGGAGATTGATGGCATATGAGGCGAGGCGGTCGATTGCAACGAGGGATTGGATGGCACTGGTTGAGAACCTCAACCCCTGTCGCAAGGACGCTGGTAGGACGAGCACCTGGCTCATGACGAGGCCGATAGCTGCAGGGGATGATGTGTGCCGGGTTGAGACAACGAGCATACCCACAGCTGCAATTAGGCAAGCCATGATGGCGTCGATCCGTACTTCCAGCCAGCGCAGGTTTGCAGCCGCGAGAAAGCGCATACTGCTGCGGGCGTCGAGGTGCTCAGCCAAGAGCAAGCGGGCCTGCGACTCGACTTTATACACCGTGATACAGCTGGCGCCTTGGAAAACCTCGTTAAAGGCGGAATTTGCGCGTGCGCGTAATTCAGCCTCACGACATCGAGCGCTTTTCAGGTGTGGAGCGTAGTGCGATGTCATAGCTATGACAGCAGCTAGGCCCGGTGCGATGGCAGCTAGGAGATGAATCTGTACGTAGACCATCAGAGTAACGCCACCGATCAGACGCGTGAGATGCAGCATGGAGTTTCGGGTGGCATCAATCAACTCCCGGTCCGCCGTGTCGACATCCTTGGAGAACCGATCCATGATGGTGCCAAGCGAATGGTCCTGGAAGAAGCTCATGGGCGCCGCGACGACACGCCGCAGCGCACTCTCCCACAGGCCGTGACTCGCTTCCACCATTCGTTTGGTAAGACTGACGCAAAAACACCAAGTTAGAATGGCCTCTGCGAAACCCAGCGCGGCAAAAATTGCGATGAATCCCAAGTTGGAGAGCCCAAGACTTCCCGAACTCCACCATGAGAGCCACAGAACAGTACCGGCACCAACCACTTGTCCGAAGAGGAGAATGCCCGATGTGGCTATTCCTGCCCAGGGACCACCGGCGAAACCCAAATATAACCTCAAGAATCCTCCGCGATGAGTGTAACGGTCAACCGGTCCCCACGACAAATCTGGGGTGGGAATCGGAGCAAGGGGTAGAGACGAGGCCGGAGCCGGAGCAGCAGCTAAACATGGAGCCAAACCCTTGACTGTCTCATCCGAGCTTACTCTACATTGTCGAGACATCTCACCCGTAGAACCGGTGGTGTCACCAGTTGGAAGCAACGATAGCTGTTGCTCGATCTCGCATGATGGATCCGTCCAAGTAAGGCGTCCATCCTGGAGCGACAACACGCGGTCACAGCGTTGTACCACCCATGACTGATTCGTAACGAGAAGACAAGCCTTCCCTTTTAAAAATCCAACAATCGCAAGTTCGAAGACCCTCTGGGCAACCTGTGGGTTAAGGCTTCGCAGGCAGTCGTCGATCAGGACTAGGTCCACATCTGCGTAGAGGGCGCGAGCGAGGCTGACACGCTGGGCCTGGCCGCTCGAGAGGCCTTGACCACCCGCACCGACAACGGTAAGGTCTCCATAGGGAAGCCGGCTGAAATCGGCTAAGAGACCACATGCCCTGATGACTTCCTGGTACCTGTCCAAGTGCAAGGACTGGTCAAAGACAATGTTGCTCCGGATCGTGTCGCTCCGGATCCATGGCGACTGACTCACAAGTGCCAGCCTAGTGCCTGCTTTCAATTGCATAATACCCCGTTCAAGGGACATCTGTCCCGCCAAGGCAGCGAGTATGGATGACTTGCCAGAGCCGGGCTTGCCGCAGACAGCAACCAGCTCGCCTCTTCCAATTTGGAAATTGTCTCCAAGGGCCAGCTTGAGCGCACCAGCCGGTGAATCTGGCCACATCAGCACCGCATCAACCGCCTTTACCGTCCATTCGGACGAGCTTTCGGCGTCCGCTTTCACCACTAGGGTTACCGCATCGGGCTCCTCGCTCTCTAGCCACGCCTCAACAGTGCGACATCCTACGAGTAGTTCTTGTAACTGCACAACTCCCTGCGAAACCCGACTAACATGTGGTTTGAGCGCCAGAAACAAGGCCAGCGACGAAAATGCTCTCGCTGGGTCAACCATACCGGAATTCAGCGCTTGAACTGCCGTCATGCTGGCCAGCGAGGCCAATATCGGTAGTAACGCGGCTGCCGCTTCCATCACACCGCGGTTGGACCACAGACCTTTCGCGGTCACCATCTCTCTGCGCCTCATCCCACACAACCTGTTGACAGCCCCGGTCTGCGCCGCCCACCCCGCAAGCTTCATGCTTCGTATGCTTTGGAAAAACTGCTGCGTGCAGGCCACACGGTTCCTGCACAGCACGCTTAGGGCGCCTTGCTCTGTCCATATGCGTATCGCTACGCTACTGAAGATGGGGAGGCCTACAAGCAGAACAGCCATGCCGGCCAACGCCGACATGTCTATTCTACTCGCTAACACAGGGATTGCGAGCAGAAAGGTGGTCGGGACTGTCCAGAGCGCGCTGATGCCACTAATGGCTTCTTCTATCCGGGAGGTCTCGACAGACGCGAGGTTGAAGATGACGCCAACCCCCCAGTCGTGCTCTTCTTTGCCTTGTCCCGCTTGTTCTTGCGGGAGTCTTCTGTTCTCCATAGCGGTGCGAGAATATGCCGAAGGAGGGCGCAAGAAGGCCTTGTCCATGATAATGCATGTGAGGGCAGCTTTTACTTGTGCGCCGAGTGCTTCGTGCTGGTACCGAGAACCGTTGATGAGGATGCCCGCAAGCATTTGCGACGATGCCATGGCGGCGATGAGAACGTAGGCTAGATACATTTTCTTTTCGTGATTCTCGGATTCATGCTCTGTTTGAACTTCTCTCGCATGTTGCAGTGCCACAAGAAGCCAGTGGAGGACAAGTGGAGGGACTGATGCTGTGACCATTGCAGTAAGCTCAACGAGTCCTGCGGCCATTAGGCCTTGCCAGAAACAGTGAAGCAAGCTAAGTGCAAGTCTTTGGCCCATGCACCTATCCGGGAAAGCTGAGCGTTTTTTCCAGCATCGTACTAGCTTCTGTGCGAGTATAGTGGCCCTCTGGGAGTCGGACAGCACGATATATTCACTCTTGGATACCGGCTGTGCCCAGGAAAACATGGCCATACTCAGCACCCGCGCCACACCAGAACATATCTTGGATAAATGTCTCTTCATAGTCATAATTTAAGCTCCCGCGCGCGATTCTATTCGAGATCCGACTGGAAAAATGAGCCCAATGGTACGTTCCGTATAGTAGACGTCGAGTACAACTTACTTATGACAACTACGTATGGAAATACTGAGTAGTTTGTAGTGTGGTCAGTGCAGCCTTGATCAATGCTTACATAGCCACGAGGAGCAGGTCAACAGCCGAATATAAGGTTTCGTTCGGCTTGAAACATGTACCATTCTAATGTTAACTACTATAGCAAGCTTCAGCTAACTTCGTGGTACTCCGTACAGTCGTTTTATCACTTATACGCAGTAACGCTCGGCTTTCGCTCTTTAGCTGAATAAAAAAGTATATTTTCTTTAGTCGCCCACGTAACGCTCTGTTTGGGTAAACTTTAAAGTCGTCTAAGTGATGAGAGTTTGTTAAATCAACTGGTGCGTGCGTGTCACTGTATCGGTTTTTCGGCTTGATTGACTCATCCGACAAGGGTTTTCAAGACGGATGATTCAGCGCGATTCGAAGAGGTGGCCGAACTTCTCTTCCCGACCTAATAATTTGGTTGTTCGAAAAGGAACAACACGACAATGCCTGGAGCCAGATGCAGGGCTCTGTTTGACAAAGTTGCTATCAATCACGGGTAAGTGACCCAAGAAACGAGAATATAATAATTATTAAAAACGAGGTTCATGGATAGCGTTTTCAATCTGTAGAAATCATATCTAGGCGGCGGCAGGTAGAAGGTATACTCGGCCGTTCCTTGACCTGTTTGCTAGCGGAGTTGGCTACAGTAACCAATTCCGACTTATCCGGTTACAACTACGATATTACGAGTTAAACGATCAGAAACCGTCCCAGATGAAGACTTATGGCGGTAGCCTAACTGAAAACAGCACAACTAGTCTGGTTTAAAAGTACGGAGCAGTGTGTTTGTAAAACTTGAAATTTTATAAGCTCTAAGCAGGGTTAGTAAAAGTTACTTAACCGAAGTTAGTGGAATAAATAAATTCAGCATATTTATTTCATCTTTATAAACAAAGTTGCAGTAGTCAGTTCACCTATGTAAGTAACTTCTTCTACGTAGCAAAGTCTACTGAACATGTTAACTAAATTGTAATGAATTATTTGCTAACCCAAGCACTATACCACCATTGATTGAAATACTACCTTACTGTTTTCGTAAGATCGGCTTAATCGGAAGCGCGAATCAGTGGGTACTGCACTTGCTTCGACACATAGTATTGATAAGCTACTGTAATAGGTTTGTACTAAGACATAGATCGAAATCAAACTATTCGTCTGTGGTTTTGGGGATAATTTGAGCAATCAAGAAACAGGATCTGGCTACAAGGAAATATGAAGAGCGCTACCCGGATTACCCTGTCTGATGTCATTATAAGAACCTGCACGTCAAGGTGCATTAGTGAAGAAAGGTCGACGTTTCTGCCAAATTTTCTAAGGCGCGCTCACTTTTCCCTCCCGATTGAGTATCTGTGTCACAAGCGAAGTTAGCTAGCACGAAGCTGATAGTCATGGCAAAACAGTCACGTCTCATTGATGCAGCAGAAAAAACCAGAACAAGGCCGATGCGGCTGCTACTGCTTGGTCTGCCGCGAACAGGAACAGAATGTCGGTAGCCCCTCCGTCTTCGACTATCTTCCTATGTGTCTGCTTTCTTATATTAATATATTTCCAATAGCTCTCAATGCCGCTCTCGAGGAACTCGGCTTTCACGTCTTCTCATTCAAAGCGATGTGGCCTACTTGGCAAGAGTCTATACCCCTCTGGACTGAAGCCATCGAAGCTAAATATTATGGACGCTGCAAGCCTTATGAGCGCGAAGAGTTCGACAAGCTTCTCGGCGATTTTGATGTCGTGAAATGTCCCCACGCCCTTCTTTTCGCCGAAGACCTCGCCGCTGCCTATCCAGAAGCCAAAATAATCGTCTCAACGCGCAATTACGAAACCTGGCGAGCGTCTATGGAAAAGACAGTCTTCGCATTGCGACGCTCTCTCATATTTCGCTTCCTCCATCCGCTGGATCCTTTCCGCGCCGCATGGTGGCCCTTCCTACGCCTTATAATGGACACAGCATACGGTGGCTGGGTAGAAGCAGGGCAGATCCCATACAATCAGCATCATGAACGCGTGAAAGCGATTGTGCACGATAGACTAGACCGGTTGCTAATGTTTTCGGGTCCAGAGGACGGATGGGTTCCCCTATGCGCATTTCTCGGGTTACCAGTACCCGAGAAACCCTACCCCTGGAAGAACTCGGGCTCGGATTTTTGGACATCACAAGGTCACAAAGCGGGGAAGGACCTCCTATTGCGCCGGCTACTGCAGCTGACGTTTCTATGTGTGGGACTTGGGTTGGTGGTTTGTTATTTTTTACTAAGTTTCACTATCTGACTTTGAACCAAACAACTATTACACTCTATAGCAAATGCATACTAGCATCATTTCGAAGAAGAGGTCGTTAACAGGACGAATAAGATAGCACGTGTAGCGAGTTAGGTCTTTTGCTTAGCACGATATGTTTGCCTAATACGATCTCTATATACTCGTTCCAATGCAGCGGCAGTTCCGGATCCTAGCTCAAGGTTAAACTGGGTAGCTATCTTCTACTATTTAGTATTACAATTTGCCCGAAGTGCAGATGCATGTTTCTAGCAGCTAACTCGATCGTTCGGTTTTGGCCCACCACATCTTTTATTTCTCTTCTCTACACTATGAATTTCGGAGTCGTCTTTTTTAAATACTTGGAACTAATATTCAGCTACATAAGCCGTCACAGACTCGGAAGTTTTCCAATACCAAACTATACGTTTTCACAAAATCCTGCGCTACTCACTTTATAGGTATTTAGAAAAACGTGCGCCAAATAATTTTATTAGTCGAAGGTTATTTACACATTGATATTTATAATTGCATCACCTAGAACTCGACAGTCCCCCTATGAATCGTTAACTACGGTTGAACTACCTGCTTACCCAGCCTATCCACCGCTATGTTTTCCTCTCTTGTCGCAATTATCGACCGAGTAATAGCATCCCAGTCGCGGCACGTATGCGAGTCATCAGTTCCCAACAGCTTAGACCTCACTTTGTCCGAACCCGGTGTCGTAAGAACTAAAAATCGCTCCAAGTTCATATTGGCGGTGCACATAAGTGACTGTAAATATTAATTTAGTGTGTATCAGATAATGCAAAGGACTCCGAGTATATCTTACCTGTCGCAGACTGTCTAAACAATGCTCAATATGACTTGCCTTGCAATGGGGAGGACCTCCATCTAAATTGAGCACATTTTCCATATATGCAGAACGGAAACACATCTAGCGACTATTGGCTCAGCACTAATAGCAGTGGAAGAAGTTGCCTCACTAAACAATGGAGTTGGTGCATCACGGTCCATTGCACTGGTTGAAGTCCATCCGATTGCAGTACATCAGCTTGATACAAATCGGACAAACCGTACTTGGTTGGGTCTGATATGGCCATTAATGGATAACCCGCTGCATCAGCACCGATTAGCTAGAGAACCACGTATCATATTTAGGGATAGGCTTTCTTACGCGCGATCAGATCAGCCCATTTTTTATTCGCACCCGGTGATGTAAAGTTGAATGAGGGATCATGATGAAAGGTTTTCTGCATCAACGGTACTGTTGAGAAATTAGGCATAGATCGCGTTCAGAAGTGAGAAAAGTCTTACTGTCTTTGATAAATGGAGCTTCGTCAACTGTAGCGTAGCTTGCTCCTTTATTAGAACGTGTTATTTCCGAATCGTGACTACAAATGTCTTGCAGAGCACGCGAATACCCGGTGGTTCCGAGGAGAAACCCCAAGGAAACGGAGGCAGCGCAAAAGATGAAAACGTAAATCGCAATCCGGATTCGAGGAGAACGGCCCTTAATAGACACGTTCATAAGCGTGCCATCTTCGGATACCTCGTCACTCTGGTCCAGGGTGTCATACTTCTGTTTGGATGTGGGGAGCGTCATGATTTAGGATGCAATTTTGCCTTGCGAGGAGATGTTGTATCTAGAGTGAGGTATATATAATCTTTGCAAACTTAGTCTGAGAAAATCCGGTTTCCAAGTATCGAGTCGGTTACTCCGGATGTAACATAAGAAACTGAGTTTTGATTTAATACTACTATATACTGTTAGAGAACTTACACTTATTAAAATCGTCGTAATAACTTTCTTAGTAACTTGATCTAGACAAATATGTACTAACTATTCCAACCTCGAAAAAAAACACGAAGTAGTTCTAATATGACCGTGGTTATCTTTATAATTTATAATTTATTCTAAACATTAGCAGGTTACGTATTAGGCCCACCGCTCTACTTTTTAAATCGTTAGCTGTTTAGAACCAAGTAGCAGGAGCTCTCTACTGGTTAAAGATGCCTGTTGCTTCAGAGTGTAGGCAAAACCAGTATTTACAAAAAAGTGCAAAGGGAAAACAAAGAAGGGGGATATAAGGCATCCTCGCCTAGTAGGCATCTTGAATGGTGGTATGACTTATGACCGTGTGATAAGGATTGCGTACTCCTTTCCTTATCTCTACTTAAGCAATATATTTAGAATTGTATTTGTTCCGTGGCCCGGAAGTTAAGCTTTGGGTTAGTGTACGCGATACCACCCGCGGCGATTTATATACGTATATATACATAGTAGTGTCTCCCTATGCTCAAATTAGACAGCCTATTAGTGGAACTTAAAATGGTCTACTAAATAGACGCTCTCTAGTAGCTTAGTCCACTTCGACCTAAAGATATTCAATCTCACGGATACGTTTTGCCTTAGATGTAGTACTTTTCCTTGTTACGACTCGTTTAACCCAAAGTTCGTGGGCGAGATGCTTGTACTTATTTGGTCATTAATCCTTTGGGTCCTCGATACACTAAGCGCAGCGGCCCAGTGCGCTGCCAAAAGATGCCCTATCGCCGACACGTCGATTCTCGCACATACAGGAAGATCTATTGGTGTGTATGAGGTTTACCAAGGAGGTAAGCGAAGAAGACTCCAGTTCCAAGTTCCACGAATCTAATATTGTGCCGAGTAACTATGTACAAGACTGGCCAAGCGTCTGAGAAGGCTGTCCTCTACTTAACAGATATTTTCGGTCTCAACCTCACGCAGAATAGACTGTAAGTGTTTGCTGCAATAAAATATCTCGCTTATCTAATGCTAAACAAACCGAATATAGTATAGCCGACAGCTTCGGTCGTGCTGGTTACTTTACTGTCGCTCCGGACTTGTTTAATGGCAGTCCTTCGCCAATAGATATAAACGTGCCGGGTTTTAACCGAACGAAGTTTCGGGAAACCCATAGACCCGAGTCTACCGACATTCTAATTGAGAAGACGATTGAATTCATGAAAGAGGTGCAAGGTGTAAAGAAGATCGCAGTTCGTAGCTTTTAAACGCCTTCCCACTTCTGACTAAGATTTATTTATATATCTAACTCTATACTAGGTCGCTGGCTACTGCTTCGGAGGCCGATACTCCTTCCGCTTCGCAGCTCCTGGTCGTGGAGTAGACGTAGCCTTCGCCGCTCATCCTAGTATGTATTCCGAGGATGAAGTTCTAGCTATTAGTAGCGCTGTTAGCGTAGCGACGGCGGAGAACGATTCACTTATGCCGGCTGACCGGAGGCATCGCCTCGAAGCCCTGTTGAGCAACACAACGAAGCCTTTCTCGCTTACGCTCTACAGTGGGACTACCCATGGATTTGCTGTTAGGGCTAATTTATCGGACCCGCAGCAAAGGTTTGGTAAGGAGGAAGCATTTATACAAGCTGTTCGGTGGTTTAATACTTGGATTTAGAATAAACAGTTGTTATTATCATACTTTGTAGTCTTCAATGCTAGCTACTAAGTAGTGATAGAATCGTGGAAGAATTAAGACAACAATATTAATATTATATCAATTAGACTATACGGTATAAACTTGAAACAGTGTGGATATCTGAGTTAATATACTACTAGATTAAAGAATGGAGATATAAGAGGCTATTATCTAATAGCAAGGAGCAGAATTAGTAAAAGATTTAGATCGGACGTAGTCTAGCAGTCCGATCAGTATACAATAGCAATGTTATAAAATATTATATATAATACTCTTATAGCTACTAAATAGAATTGTTCTAATAGTATTCCAGGGATACTAGGTAGGTAACTAGGCTACTATAACAGAGAGACTTACTGTAGAACTAACCCTAAGGAGGATTGAAATTTGAAAGATGTAGCTCCTTAATTCCATCTCTCTCACCAGACAAGAAAATACTCAAGTCTTTGTATTACAACTTACATGCCTTTATCTATTAGATTTTGGATTTTGGAAACGAAAACAAGAAGCCTAACACATACTATGTTTGATTTCGTAAGGCCTTATTAACCCTCTTGAATTGAAGATATTAGAGTAGTCTATAGAATATGCACTTCTAGACCCATACTTATATAGCAAGACTGTGATTATCTTTAGGGAGGGTGGTTATAGCAAGAGTACTATGCTTAAAAGTTTTGAATAGTGCACTCCCAGGGTGTTGCGGAACTATACTGATAACTCTCTACCTAACTTAGGGTCGGGTATAACAGTGAATATAGCTTCGATAGTGGCTTCTAATAGAGTAGTAACTACTAGTAACGTAGGAGGCGCAGGGACAAACACTAATCTGATAGTTATTAAGATACTAACAGGTCACGATTTTATTTCTATACCGCTTTCTACGGTAAATAAAACAAGCACCTTATTCTATGCCTTAAATAATCTTGATAAGCTTTTGGAGAATACAGAATGGTGCACTCCTGCAGTTATAAGAGAAGTTATAGTGGTGCTAATAAACGCACAGATAATAGAGAACTTTTCAGGCAAGGTTCTATATGATCTTGTCGCGCGCCTCGATTTTTCGATGAGGTGTGTTCACACAAGACTTTCTATTCTATACCTACCTGTGTCCTCTATCAGTGTTTTGCTAACACTGATAGGATCCAGATTCTATGAAGTCTCGAAATATGTTGTCGGAGTCCGTGACGGAGATGCGTATACTAAGGACGTTATAATAGCTAATTCTATTGTTGTATATACTCTAGGACTTGTCACGGAGGAGACAGGGGAACTTGCGTCCAGGATAAGCAAGTAGTGTGTAGTGGATATTTCAGGCAGATACTAAATCAAAGACATAGCACCCACAGATTTCTACTTTTAGAGATCACAATAGAGGTAGTATGCTAGAAAAGCTTCTTAAAATATTGTTATCAACTCAGGTAACGTACATACTATTAGCAACGATAGAAGGTAGGGGAGAAATTCATTGACGAGGTGAGAGAATCTCTCAACAAATAGCAGTTCAATGTATTTACAGAGTGCATTGGCACAAAAAGATCAATGTTCTGCACGGGTTCCGCCGGGGTAGGAAAGTCTTAGCTTTTAGAGTGTGTCGTAAAGTACTTCCACTCCTTTTATAGCTCTGGTAATAACGGCATAAATATTGCTATTACAGCTTCAACAGAAATAGCATCCTTTTATATCAAAGGTATCACACTCCACAGGTTCACAGGTACAGGAATATAGGATCATAACCTAGAGCTTATAACAAGGGGAGCTAAGGGTGGTTAATCGTTAGTGTATTGGGAACAAACTTCCATTCTTATAATAGATGAGATACCCATGGTGTCTCCAGTGTATTTCGAAACATCTCGAATGTAAGAAGTATAGCTAGAGATAATCCAAGACTATTCGATGGAACGCGTCTTATTTTATTTAGTGACTTCCTCCAGCGTCTACCAGTTTCTAGAGGTGTGAATCGGGATGCGCGTGTGTTTCACACCAAAGCATAGAATAATCTCAGCTTAGAGACTATACAGCTTAACAGGGTAGTTAGGCAAGAAAACGAAGAGTTTATAGGCGTACTCTCTGATACAAGATACGGCATTTGCATAGACCTTGCAGAGGAGTTCATCTCTTCTTTGAATAGAGAAGTAAATTATAATGATGGTATAGAGCTAATAACACTGTTTTCCAAGCGTTAGGCAACAGAGAACTTCAACAAAGAAATACTAGATTCTCTCTCTGGAAACTGCGTTGCATTTAGAGCTGTTGATTTAGGAGACACAAAGTTGCTTATACAGTATTCTTTATCTAAAGAGCTCGGCTTAAAGCTAGGTGCGTAGGTTATCCTTACAAGAAATCTGAGCTAGTATGCAGTGAATAGAAGCCCAGGTACGGTAATGGGATTTAAGATATTCGGACCAATAAATAAAAGACCTATAGTTTAGTTCCTACTGTCCAGAGGTACGGAATCTACGGTTGCTATAAATAGAGTAGATAGGGACATCGTAGCCACTGTATAAACATACTAGCAAGAATGTTACAATATCATCTTCTCTTAGCATAGGCTATTACTATAAAAAGATCTCAGGGTCAGACTATATCTGGACTACGCATTGGTATATAGGGTATATTTGAAGTCGGAAAAGCTTATATTGCAATTAGCAAATGTCCTAATCCCAACAATCTTCAGGTTGTGAATTTTAATAAATCTCAAGTTAAGGCTTCTAGACCTTGTGTTATTTTATCATGGACTTAGTAGGCAGGATAATAGCAATAAAGATAATTCTCCCCCTACTTATCAATAGATTTCTCCACCAGGCTATGCAGCGTCTGCTGTACAGAACACAAAATTAGAATAGGAGCTGCAACATCCACAAGTTAGATATAATAGTTGAAACAATAGTTAGAAATAATAGTTAGAAATAATAGTTAGAAATAATGGTACGTACGTAATAATACGTGACAACAGACCCTGTTTAAGCTGCCCTTATTGCAATATACTTATATATATTTATATATTTATTATTGAAATATAGTTTATTTCAAGTTTAGTTTTTTAAAGGTTTAAGATATCTTAGTTACTAAATTAGTTTTTTCAAAATTAATTAATTAACTAAGTTTCAAGATTGTCTTTAGTTACTAAGAAAACACTAGTTAAGTTACTTAAATAACTAAAACTACCTTAGTTAGTTGTAACGGTATTACGTAGAAATAAGTAAGGTAGTATAAAGTATGCTTATACTGAAACTTTAACCTAACAAACTGACAGTGTTCGTTAGATTAACTCTAAAGAGATAGGTCTCCAGCTAAACTGTTGCCGTCCTGCGGCCGCCTCACAGTTTAGAGTCTATATACCCCCGCTCTACAGGTGCCCTCTTATATTAGTTTACTTATATAAATGAGTAACTAAATCTTAGTAAACAATTTAGCAGCCTTGGTAAAACTTACTTAATACGTGTAAATAATGATTTTAGCTGTGAACGCAAATGAAATTTGAGATAGTAATAGCAGCCTATCTTAGTAGAAAAGGTCCGGCCTTGAAGGAGTTCTAGCTAACTATTATATAGGGTTAGTGTTGGTATCACCTTATTCGGACCGTACGGTGAATACGTGAAGCATAGCAATATTATCGTTATTACTAGGCCTGAAGAGTAAGAAGGAAGAAAGAAGGTAGCTAACTGAAGCAGCAGCTGAAGGTAGTAGGTAGTGGTTAGATGCTGACGTATCTAACCCACTTACCGGATGCCGGTGGCATCCGCTGCTGCGGTGGTTTACACAGTTAGCTTAGTAGTAAAATAGGATATATTAGGGTCAAATTAGATGTATAAGATAAGGGATCCAGCAGGTGCTATATAGTACTTAGTTTATTAATCTCGAAGGTATTATTTTTTAATATTCTATTAAAAGAGGCACATTGAATATTAAACCCCCAATAGGCGGAATTAACTAATTAGGGATTTAGAACATTGGTAAAGCTTTTGAATAGTTAAAAAATCGTCTAGTATTATTTAAAAGCGTTGTGCTTATGGTATAATAATATAGGTTAGTTTAATTGAGGTTCGTGTTAGGTATAATGACTTTATTGCAATTTTACTTACTATAAATAGTTCTTATTTTTATTTACTTCTAGCTATAATTTATTATAGGGATCTTCTAAGCCGCCTACCCAATTTGTTTTTAAAATAAGTAGTAATTAGCCCCAAATTAACTGGTATTATATTGTAAAAAACCTAAATATATAAACTCGGTTTTACTATTTAATAATATTTAAAAGCCTGCAACATTTCTCCTTTATACTTAATACGTTATTCTAGAACTCTGTATTTACTACATCTTCTTATACTCTTGGTAACTTACTATCTTCAAAATGAAAACCGCTTTCTTTTCCCATTTTATTATCTCTAGTATAATTAGGGCAAGAGTTCTTTACAACTTCCAGCCTTTATCTAATAGTCTTGCACCTAGTCAATATGTTATAAAACATATGGCTATTTTCGTTATGCCAGTCTTAGCTTCTCCGATTGAAGTTGGCATTTATAACGCCCGTTCTAATAGTATTTATTCCCTATTCACATATAGAATAATAGTATATAATCACTAAAAGTATTTTAGACGAACAACGAGGCTTAGCGCCTAGTAGGAATATAAAAGCTACAGCTATAATTAATAGGTAACGAGTTGATTTTGAAAATTATAAGATAATCTGTTTTAAAAAGAATATAAGCTAATTAAATGTTAGGAACTCATTGAAAAGAAGATCTGACACCGATTTTAGTTATAACGACCCCGGTGAATATGGTAATATTTTCTCTTATATTAGAAACGATAACGGTTATAATAAGAATAATAGTGGTTAAGATTTAATTTCTAACAAAGGTTTCAACGCAGATTTTAATACTGATTCAATGACTGATTCCGATTTTGTCGGCGATGTCGAGACAGCATCTCTTGCTAGCTCCGGTGCCGCGAGAGAATTCTTAGAGAACGAGGATATCGAGACAGCTTCCTTAGCTAGTTCCGGTGCCGCGGCAGAATATTTAGCTGGCTTAAATGACGACACAGATTCCGAGGATAACTTTAACGAAGGGACAGGTTCCGAGAGCGGTTACTATGCCGATAACGAGGCTAGTTCTGGTTACGATGACGATGACGATTAGAATTAAATAGGGTTAAACAAACTCTATTTACGGTGTTTTTAAAACAAGTTTCTAAACCCTAACGCTGCGGGAAATAGAGAAAGCGCGTAATAGTTCTGGGTTTAGGTAGATTTCGGCGTGTAACTTTGCTAAAAATAATAGAATCTTAAACGCAGTATCTATCTTACTAATAACACTATACTGCCCTAACTAGTCGCTAGAATATTCCTGATCTTTAATATATTATTTTGTATATCTTAATACCTCATTCTATTTTCTTTTCAATATAATAGTAGTGTAGCTATATATCGCGCCTCTGTCGTATAGAATACGGTACGTAAATACTTGCTAGAAGTATTAATAGGGTACTAGCGTACTTTCTAATTTTTTAATAGCGTAAAGAGTAGTAACCCTATATAAATCAAGTACCTAATCTAATTAGTTAAAAAGCGTAACTGTTAAACTACAAGGCGCAGGCTAGCTGTGTCGCCCGCCTATACAACGCGCTAGAAGCGCCTATACAACGCGCTAGCAGCGCCTATACAACGCGCTAGCAGCGCCCGCTACACGTGACCGGATCGTTATAGCTTTACTTAGGCCTAGCCCAAGCAGTTATAAATCCATCAAGGGCTTTCTCCGTTGCGTAGCGCATAATCCACGTGAGGATTTAGCTATATCTCTATTATAGTCTCGCGGCTATAACGCTACAAGTTCTAGTTCCCTGAGAATTAGTCCTTGTATAAATATACGACGATTGCTACCTGATCTCCTAGTTACCTAATAGTAGGTTTCCGTTATACCCGATATGTTTATAGCGGCAGTTTATTACTAATATCTTACCCGCGTTAGGTAGGGCGTAAAGCTGGAAGACGGAGAAGAGTTTAATATATAACACTACTGTTGTAAAGTTTGCTCTAGTGCTACCCTCCCGGCATAAGTATTACTTAATATATCTCCTTTATTCCGCGGCACGGCAGTTATTTTCTTTGTAAACTACCGCAGCAGCTGCAGCAGCGGATGCTACGGGTATTCGGTAAGAAGGTCAGATGCTAACGCATCTAATCCTACCTACTATCTATAGCTGCTACTTTAGCTAGCTAACCTTCCCTTTTTCTATTCTATAGGCCTAGTAAATACAACAGATATGTCACTATGCTTTATATATTCACCGTTACGGTCTGGAGAAGATAATACTAACATTTTCATATTACTCTGTTATTATCTTTTATAAACTCCTTACTCTACTTCCTCGACCAAACTCTCTAAATATGGGATTGTTAATAGAGTAAAACAGGATCTAGAGATGCCAGGTCTGCAGTCTATTGTATATCATATATATAGTAGTTCTGTCTTAGTATTAGCATTACTACTCTATCTGATAGATATTATATTGCGAGATTAACTTACCTAGGAATCATTTTGGCAGGTTGAGGTAGTGCTGCAAACCAAATCATCACAACAGTCGTCTGAGTTGTCACATGACTTTCCTTCTTTTGTGCACTTATTCTTATCCTTCTTCTTACAGGAGCTCTTCTTACACTTAGAGCTGGAGCTGGACTTTGTGCGGCCTAGAAGAAGGTTTGTGACATCGCGGGCTTGAAAGCTCGCGGTATCGCGGGCTTCAAGCTTCGCAGCTTTATCCACGGAGTAAGGAACAGCGCTAACAGCAGTAGCTAAAGCGAAGGCCAAGGTAGTAGTAAGAGAGAAACGCATTGTTAAAATTATAGATAGTCCGGATACGTGTAAGAGTTAGTAGTACCTAAGTAAATTCGGTTAAGGTATAGATAGTTAAGATGTTTTAAGACTGAATATGAAAGCCGTAGTAGAGAGTAAAGAAGTAGGAGTCTATTTATACTATATGTTTAACACATACTTACTATTCTTCTAGCTCTACCTTGCTTAGTCCTTACTATGTAATAAATAAGTTTTTCATTCTAATCTTGTTTCTTAAAAGTTAAATAGATTTTGTTAGCATTCATCGCAAATTACTCAGGGTAGGCGATAATCGATTTATATTGTTAATATATATAGATTATCTGTGGGGAAGAAATTTTATTCCCCTACGACTAGGCATTATTCCGGTACTGTAACGGGCAAGGCTCAAAATCTAGTAAGGATAAGGTGCAGATATAATCTATATTAAACTAAGGAGAGAAGAACTATCTATCTAAGTGAGAGAGAGAGAGCAGAGATATACCTGCTCTGTACCTTGGTACCTCGCGGTATCTAGCTAGTCTAGATGCGATAGCGGAGGTACTTAATCTAGGTATATCTTTAGTATGCTTTATTGAGGTTTAGCTATACTTTAATAAGAGAGGGTCTTCGTGTTCTAGAGTAGCGCTATAGCTGGGATATCCCTAGTATATATCGTGGACTCTTAGAGTTCTAGATATTAGTTGTAAAGATCTGCTCCTATATCCCAGAGCTGCTCCTGGAGCTGTGACCTAGTAGCATAGCGACGGTTATAACCGTTGCCCCACATAGGCCTTGGGCCTGTAACAGGTACTCGGTGAACAAGTAGTAGGGCCTATACAAAAACTGTCGGTGCGCGTCAATCTTCACGCCGGACGAGTCACGACGAACGAAGCAGGCTAATTAGCCGGTCCGCTACCCTAAGTCTACCCTTACTCCACCGCTACTCTACCTAGGGTAGTAGCTATATAAATAGTGAAATCGGGTGCGGGTTAGGTTTTTTAGCGTGCGACTTAGCGAAAAAAAAACGATTTCAAATACGGCACCCGCCGCGCTAATAATACGCTCCTACCCTCCCCTACCGGTAAAATTGATTTCTTTTTTCTCTATTCTATTTTCAAGTAGCTATTCCCTTATTCTATATATATTTTTTTATACGCGATATCGCTATAGAAGTCTGCAGCGCCGCTTTCCTTTCGAATCCGAGGTCGAAAACTTACGCTAGAGATTTTAATAGGGTACTAGCGTGTCCTAGGATTCTTAGCGGAGTATAGCGTAAAGAAGCTCTACTAAAACCGACCCTATATTCTTACTAGATAATAAGCGTAACGAACCCCCTATAGAAATCCTATATAGCTCTTATTAGCCCTAATAGCTTATTATAGGTTACTATAGGATTTTTATAGGGGGTTCGTTACGCTTCTCGTCTAGTAAAAATGCATCTCCTTCCATAGCTCGCAGCTTAGTAATTAAACTCTTTTTTCCTACCGCCTATCAAGTATACTACGAAGAAGTGTTATACGATTCTTTATATTGTGGCACGTGCGGGCGGGGCGATAGGGGGTACGATTCTTTGAAGTAGGCGTGTACGATTCTTAGAAGGGTTTACGTAAAAATTAATTAAAAAGATAATTGCTTAGAAGCGCAAGACGAGCCGATTCTAAATCTATCTTTAAATATCTATTTATATACGTTGTTCGTACGGAAGACGCTCCTATAAATTGGTATAGAAAGTTCGATAAGGAAAGATTCGGTGGGGCTTAAGCTAAGGCGGGTCGTAAGTTGCAGTCGAGTCGCAGCTGTAAGGGGGCACCCGTAGAGCGGGTATACGTAGACGCTAAGCTGTAGGGCGGCCGCAGGACAGCCGCAGTTTAGCCGGAGACGCATCTCTTCAGAATCAATCTAACGAACACTCTAAGTTCGTTAGTATAACGGTATAGTCGCATATACCGTTATAATCCCTAATAGTATACGTTATTATAACAAGCTTACTTCAATAGCCGCTTATCTTTTAGCGCAGTGCCTATTAAGTATACTACGAAGAAGTATTATACGATTCTTTGTATTGTGGCACGTGCGGGCGGGGCGCTAGGGGGTACGATTCTTTAAAATAGGCGTGTACGATTCTTAGAAGGGTTTACGTATAAATTAATTAAAAAGATAATTACTTAGAAGCGCAAGACGAGCCGATTCTAGATCTATCTTTAAATATCTATTTATATACGTTATTTATACGGAAGACGCTCCTATAAATTGGTATAGAAAGTTCGATAAGGAAAGATTCGGTAGGGCTTAAGCTAAGGCGGGTTACAAGTTACAGTCGAGTCGTAGCTAAGGTATAGTTAAGTTATAAGTTATAATCGTACGTAAATTAATTCGTAAGTTATAGTCGAGTCGCAGTCGAGGTGTAGTTAAGTTGTAAGTTATACTCGTACGCAAATCGATTCGCAAGTTATAGTTAAGGTATAGTTAAGTTATAAGTCGTAGTTATACGTAAATTAATTCGCAAGTTATAGTCGAGTCGCAGCCGAGGTATAGTTAAGTTGCAAGTTATAGTCGTACGCAAATTAATTCGTAAGTTATAGTCGAGTCGTAGTCGAGGTATAGTTAAGTTGCAAGTTATACTTATACGCAAATCGATTCGTAACTTATAGTCGAGTCGTAGCCGAGGTATAGTTAAGTTATAAGTCGTACTCGTACGCAAATCGATTCGTAACTTATAGTCGAGTCGTAGCCGAGGTGCAGTTAAGTTATAAGTCGTACTTATACGTAAATCGATTTGCAAGTTATAGTCGAGGTATAGTTAAGTTACAAGTCGTACTCGTACGTAAATCGATTCGCAAGTTATAGTCGAGGTATAGTTAAGTTATAAGTTATAGTCGTACGCAAATTAATTCGTAAGTTATAGTTAAGTCGTAGCCGAGGTATAGTTAAGTTATAAGTTAAAGTTATATATAAATTAATTCGCAAGTTATAGTTAAGTTATAAGTTATAGTTATATGTAAATTAATTCGCAAGTTATAGTCGAGTCGTAGCCGAGGTATAGTTAAGTTATAAGTCGTACTTATACGTAAATCGATTTGCAAGTTATAGTCGAGTCGCAGCTAAGTTACAAGTTATAGTTATACGCAAATTAGCTTATAAGTCGTTTCTAAGCCGCAGTTAAGTTATAAATAAATAGTGAAATCGGGTGCGGGTTAGGTTTTTTAGCGTGCGACTTAGCGAAAAAAAAAACGATTTCAAATACGGTACCCGCCACGCTAATAACGCGCTCCTACCCTCCCCTACCGGTAAAATCGATTTTTTTTTCTATATTCTATTTTTAAGTAGCTATTCCCTTATTCTATATATTTTTTTTATACGCGATATTGTTACAGAAGTCTATAGCGCCGCTTTCCTTTCGAATCCGAGGTCGAAAACTTGCGCTAGAGATTTTAATAGGGTACTAGCGTGTCCTAGGACTCTTAGCGGGGTATAGCGTAAAGAAGCTCCACTAAAACCGACTCTACATTCTTACTAGACGAGATGTCAGAAATCACGGGTATCCGCTTAAGTGCTTGAATGTATTGATTAATAATGTCTTGTTCCGTCTTGTCCCCGTACTTCAGATGACTGGAGTTTTGGTTTTGGTACAGAAATGCACCTACCGGTTAAGCTTCGGCATCTAAGTGACTTCTAGGGGTCAATGCGCAGCATTGATGTAACCACTATAGAAACTGCGTTTTCCGACACACCCCCCAGAGACATCTAACGGTATAGTCTGTTGGCTATCTCTGAAGCCGTAAAAACTGTGCTAATTGGCATGGATCCGTTAGATCGTCAGTCTTTATACTAGTTGATCTTTAATATCAGTATAATCCTCCAGAGTCAACTCCTTTAGCTGCCTTTCTGCGATCTTATCACCAACGTCTACCAAGCCAGCTTATTAATAGAAGATACTATGCTTCGAGTGGTCCAGTGCTTTGGTAAGTCCGTTAGCAACTATATCTTCTGACCGGACATATACGATATTAATATCTCCACGTGTTTATGCCTGCCGTAGCTAGTGGTTGTGTATATCCACGTGCTTTAGCTTAGTCTTCAGTTTTTCGAGATTGTTGGTAACCAGACGGATTGTCTGCATATTATCGCATTAGACCTCGATAATGCCGGTATCGAATCTGATACCGAGCTCGCTAAGTAGCCGGCTTATATATAAGCCTTCTTTGCAGGCCTGCGAGAGAGCGAGAAGCTCGGCCTCAGTTATAGATATAGTAACGGTGTCTTGTTTATTAGCTCTCCAACTAACGGTGCCTCTAAATAGACGTATAGTATAGGCTTAAGAGCTCTTCCGGTCTCGAGAGTTGTCTGCAAAGGACGCATCTAACGCTATAATAAAGGTGTCGTCACCCCCGAATTAGAGTGCCAGGTGCTTGGTGTTTTTGAGGTAATAGAGGACTCGATCTGCAGTATCGTAGTGTTGTTAACTTGGATTCAGGTTAAATCTTGAAAGGCGTAATACTGCAAAAGCGATATCGATCCTCGTAATAATAGCCGCGTATATTAGTGAACCGATCTTCCGTTAATACTTGTTAACTAACGCCGGTAACGCTATCGACTCGTTCGGCAGCAACTCTATAATGGTTATTAGGGTCACGATAGACGTCCGATAGGGCGTGTTAGCTAGTCCAGAGATCTTAGTAATATAATCTGACTAATAAAGCTAGATCGGACCACGGGACCTATCTCGGATAACTTCGATCCCCAGAAACTAATAGAGGTTATTACCCCCTATGAGTTGGTATATCTACTATATCCCGTGAACGACTCCCTAGGCCTTTTCACGATCTTCCTTAGGGAAGGCCACGACGATATCGTCAACGTAGAAGAATACCAAGATATTACCTCGTCGATAACAGCAGGGTTCGTAAGGTACGGAGGTAAACCCTAGCGTTAAGAGTGTGGTAGTAAAGTATCGTTGCTAGAGGAGGGGACTCTTACGTAATCCGTATAGAGCTTTTCTCAGTATAAGGACCTTGTCGTGTTTTCCATTTCGATACCCTGGAGGTATCCTTATATAGATTATCTAATCGAGAGGTGCGTTAACGAAGGCGTTAATAGCATCGTACTAAAGCAATTCGAGGTTAAATCGTGCTGCAATAGCTATTAGAGATCTAAAGGATCGTCCGGCTAACGTAAAGGCGTAAGTTATCTCGTATTAGTCGTTTTGTTATTAATCCCCTCGGACTATAAGTCGTGCCTTGCACTTCTCGAAGTATCCGTGTTTGCTTATCTTATACACGTATACCTATATATAGTCGAGAATCTGGCGTCCTACGGTATATTATCTCTCTATCTCGTCCTAAGAGTGCATCTCTCGGTGGCTTTAGAGGTGTTATTTTTCCGCCTCTCGGAGTAGATCCTCTAGAGGATAACCCCTAATACCTTAGTATAATCTCGGCAGGGCTAGTAGTAATCGTCTATAAATCTTCTTCCGTTACTAGAGGAGACGCTGAATTTCTTCTCGTATCAGCCTTTAGTCTTTTAAAGCAGTTAGAGGGGTGTTATTCTTCACTCTCTAGTAAAGTCTACCCCTTAAAACGGTCTTTCCGTCCTGCTAGCCTACTAGCGTTAAGAAACGACCGGTATTAAATGCTACTTGCTATTAACTCGATTTCTAACTATATCTCAATCGTGGTAGTCTAGTAGGAGGGGCAATAGCAAGAGAGACTTCCTCTCTGCTTCCCTATAAACCACACGCTAGAAAAGATACCGGCGGAGGCGGTATGCTTTCTGGAGACGGATAGGATAGTTATTAGACGGAGCTGGTATTAGGGTAATCAGTCCTGTCCGCGTCTAACGCCCTTATACCCTCCCTGTCTAACATCTAGACAGTCGGCAATTACTACTCTGTTAATCCGGTTTATATCGGTACTCTTAGGAGCAACACCCAACTCTAACGCACAAGGTCTTCCGAGGGATTGTTCATCTCCTAGGGCCTTAAAGAGGACTTCGTCTTCATGAAAATTGGGGTTGAGTTCATACTCTCCCACCTGCTATTAGGCAGGGACTAATATAGTTAGACTATTTAGGATATTAGTTATCTCCTCGTTAGAGACGTGAAGAAAATCATCTCTAAGGTGGTCCAGGTTTCCACTAAACGACTCCTTTTCGTTAAATAACATATCTCGTGTGCTAATAACCTTATTTATAATGGGATTCCAAATCCTGTAGATGTTTATGGATATATATCTAATATAGTAACCTATAAAGGCGCGAGGGTTCAGTCGACGTAGCCTATTAGACTGCTTCAGAGCATCACTCGTTAAAGGATAGGCTTTACAGCTATATACCTTTAGGTGCGCCAAGGACGGTAGTCGCTGAGAGAGTTCTTTGTTCTCTCTCTTTACTAGAAAGGTATAAAACATCTCGTATAGTAATCTCTATCCGCTATCCGTATACCGTGGAGTTTTATTATATAAGTAAACGGCAGCTATGTAGATCTCTCGCTAGAAGTAATATGGCAATTTTGCTCTAGCACGTATTACGCGGGCCTTAATCTTAACCATACCCCCGAGCGTTCGCCACCACCATTTTAAGCTTGTATATATAGTAACGAGGGCTCGATCTTAACGTGCCGTCCTAGTAGCTAGGTGTTGATTGCTCTAACGTTAAAGGCGTTATCGCATTCGAGGGACTTCGGGGTAAGTTTGTATTGCCTGAATAGCATCCTAAAGAGGTCTTTAAAATAGGAAATAAGGGTATTTCCGGACTTATCTAGAAGATAATAATCCTATATATAGCCGGTATTACGATATATAAAAAGGAGCTGGTATTTATTTCCGTTTAGATCCTCCTCGATAGGGTGCAGATCTATAAAGAGTCGCTCTCTAGGTCCCTCTTCCGGTCGTCGTGATCGTCTAGAGATAATCCTTATTGCCTTTCCGAGGGCACACGTATCACAATCTGTTATTATAGGTAGTAATATCTTGGGGATAATAATCCTTACCCCCGTCGATGCGTTAGGGAGATAGCGAAGTGCTATTAGCCCTATATAACCAAGTCGTTAGTGCCAGACTCCGTACGTCTATCTGCTGGCGGTGCGTTTAGTTATTGAGTTAAATTTGTTACGTCTATTAAAGAAGATATATGGTGTTATAGTGGAAGGAAGGTCTTCGAGGATAAATTAGCCGAGTTTTTGTAATAAGTTGCAGAGTACCGAATCATCTTTCCGGCGCAATCTGTTATATAGAGGTTTGTTGTCCTAGTGGTACCCTCTAGTGTGTAGTAGGCGTAAAGATACAAGATTATAAGCGAATACTTTACAGTAAGCTACGTTAAATAAACGTAGGATATCCGGACCCCGTAGTGAGTTTACTCGGATATCGATATCCCTATATCCTAGGATCGGAACAGTTTCTAACCCCGCCTAAACGCAGTCCCCTGCTATCGCCGTCCTGAAATTCAGGAACCTCGCAATATTATTAAAAATGTGAAGGGTAGTCCCAGAATCGAGTATTGCGGAGTTTTTCAGAGGGTATTTAGCTGTTATAAATGCTGCTTATATAACTTCTAGTAGTATAGTATTGGCCGCCCCTCGTACAATTAGGACTGCCTCCTCCTATTAATGCCTCTCGTCCTTATTAAGGCTAGCTATCTCGGTTACCAGAGTTGGATCGTACTTCATCTTTATCGTAATATATAAATAGTGAAATCGGGTGCGGGTTAGGTTTTTTAGCGTGCGACTTAGCGAAAAAAAAACGATTTCAAATGCGGCACCCGCCGCGCGAATAATGCGCTCCTACCCTCCCCTACCGGTAAAATCGATTTTTTTTTCCGTATTCTATTTTCAAGATTATTCCCTTATTCTATATATTTTTTTTATACGCGATATCGTTATAGAAGTCTATAGCGCCGCTTTCCTTTCGAATCCGAGGTCGAAAACTTGCGCTGGAGATTTTGATAGGGTACTAGCGTATCCTAGGACTCTTAGCTTAGGGTTAGGGTTAGGGTTAGGGTTAGGGTTAGGGTTAGGGTTAGGGTTAGGGTTAGGGTTAGGGTTAGGGT